>OU015632.1:23000000-23504384 GCA_907165235.1 Zeuzera pyrina
TCGGAAAAAAACCTGTACAGGTTTTTACTGAGGTTCTAACTGGGTTTCTTATCAGTTTTAATCTTAACGAAACTGATAAAAAACTCAGGCAGTCTACAACAACACATCTCCACGTTGTATCTCTAACGGGGTAATCAGATGCAGGATGCAGCTCCAAGCATTGCAGTCCTTCTTTCGCCTCCTCAAATTTCATGATTCTCTGCACACACTTTCGCCTAGGTATGCGATTGCTTTTAACATTCTCTTCAGGCTAACACTTTGGATATTTGATCTTCATAAGTCAGCCTTGGTCTTTCTTGGCTTCTGTTACCACTAGCTTTCACTCTGTAGATTATCTTATTTAGTCTTTCATCACTCATTCTATCTATGCGGCCGAACCATCTAAGCATTCCAATCTCCATTTTTACAATAACAATATCGTGCAACCCTGTCATACTGTGTATCTCTTCATTGCTTATTTTGTCCGCAAGGGTGATACCGCACATACTTCTATGAGATCGCATTTCTACTGCATTTATCCTGCTTTCACTCGTTTTCGGACATATCCAGGCCTCACTACCGTACAATGAAGTTAATTAACAGTAATATGCACAGAAGATTATTTCCAGACTATAGTTTTCTCTTCGATAAATTGTTCTGTTCACGTTCATAAAATTGATCGTTCGACATTGTGTTTTTTTCTCTGAACTTATGAATTTACTTTTAATGTAAAAGAAAACTATTCAATTTTAACAAATTTTTCATCAGTACACCTTACCTTCAAGGTTCCTAACTTTTTTCAGTTCTTTCTTCATGATATCCTTGGAGGTAAATCGCGAAATACTGCTTTTTTTGAGTGCTTCAAAGAGCTTACATTTAATACCCTACACGCTAACCCCATAATTTACTTTCGACTTTCATTTTTAGGCCATTAAAAGTCAAAACTTAACTTTTATAGTTGACTTTTCTCTTTTGACTCTTTACTATAACTGTTTCTATCAGCTTTCTAATCTAAGAAAAAAATGACTGTTACTTTCTGAAAACTACGAATACCTATTGTTTACAAATTGTTCCTCTTAGGCGGCTCTTCTTTTATCTTACACGCTAATTACAAACTAAATCTAACAGACACACAATACAAGTATATCTCCGTATATCCATAATTTAATTTTACGGCAGTCCTCATTCTGTTTGGTCACAATGCGATTGAATATAAATCCGTTTGTAAGTAGATTTGTATGTCATTAAAAGTTCATGTTCTGTATCGCTTCTGACTAATCTCTCTTTGATTACTTTTCGTCTTATGGATTTAACATAACGTTAAGTAATACCCAACTTTTTAACTTAGTCTTAGCAACACAATACGATGAATGAGTGAATAATAATTTTGTGTTGGAATGATGCGGGAACTCTTTGTACTTACACTTTCACTGACCTTTTAAATAATATACTCAAATTATGACACATTTATATTTTCATTGACGACCTCGATGGCGCAGTGGTTTAAACATTGCACCAAACGCGGAAGGTTCCGGGTTCGATTCCCGGTCGGGTTAATTTAGGAAATGAACTTTTCTAGATTGTCTCGGGTCTGGGTGTACTGGGAGACGCCCCCAGTAGTCGTCGTCTGGTTCTCATATCACAGGGAATACCCTATTTTGAAATCAGATGATTCGTGTATATCGTCTGGCGCATTATTATTATTATTATTATTCATATTGTACTCATAGCCACAGCCAGAATTGACAGAGCGTCCAGCCCTTCTGTCATTTCATCAACATTATTCTATTTACATTCTTTCACCAAGGTATGCTCGTGATTTTGACATTTCCGTCATCTAATATCGTAGCTATTTTATTTTCTTAAGTCAGCTTTGGTTTCCCTCGGCTTTTGCTACCGTTCGCTTTTTTTTGCTTACTTCGTCAATCATTCAACGCTCATTCTTTATACACGATGGTATCATCTTCAAAGCGGCTAAACTGATTTCAATGGGACTTTTATTAGCAAGTAGAGGAGTTTTCTCAGATTAAACTAGAACGAAACTCTTTTGTGTGCCGAAAAAATACCAAATTTAACGCCGTTGAAACCGCGAGACACAACCAATATAATATACTATATTCGCAGACATGAAATTTATTACCTACAATCAAAAACCAAAAAAAGAATTTTTGCAATACGTCTTTGTCAAATCACAGAATGACTCACACAAACTGCACAATTAAACAAGACAGTGCAATATATAACAGTCGAGTATTTATAAACTAAGTAATTAAACCAGTACTTATTTATATATGCTTTCGATATAAGCCTTATGCTCTCATTGTTAGGGTTTATATTAGTGTTAAAAGCCCGGATGACCGGGGATCGGAGACCACCGGATGGACCAATGTGTCTTAATCATGACGACATCGTAAATTAAATTATCAGGAATATATACGTAATCTGCATCCTATAGCGCATTTAACTTACTTATAATATTAGCTGTTGCCGCGACTTCGTTCGTGTGGAACTTAAAAAAAATACCTTCAAATTTCACAGTAACGCATCTTTTAAGGCAACGATTGGAAATTTTGACGGCAGGGATCTCAATTTTTCTAAGTGACTACAAAACGTATGAAAATGATATTTGGTAACCTGATTCTCCATTTCATTGACTTCATTTTACCAGTGTCGATACACGTCAACTTTTGTAACATAAAAAAAAATCAAAAAAACCTCTTTTAAAACATTTTTTCGATTTATGTTTCTTAACTTTTTGTATAGTATAATCTAAACACATTCTTCAAAATGGCAGTTGGATTTTTTAAAATTAATTATGATTTTTAAAATAAACGAAACTGTTTTTCCGTATTTTTCGTAATCTATCGCGCGCATGTTACATAGAGCAGGGGGGTTATTCACAAATGTCGGAAACTTTCCATGGCGGAAAGGCCAATAGTCGAAAAGCATAAATTCAATCCGATGGCTTGGATTTGTGAATACGACTATGTATAATATGATATATATAATATAAATATAATACGATTTCGGATTTGTGAATCGTGTATAGAAAAATCATCGAAAAGTTTTCTGTCGGATACGGAAAGTCGAGTTTCCGACGTTTGTGAATAACCGCCCAGGTCTATTTTAGATTAAATTATTGTTTATCTATGCGTCGTCGCCTTAAACCGCATATTTTACACTAGACAACGATATCTGTGTAATAGTAATGTTTAGTTAATGCATTTTTTAAACCATTTTACAAAAATGTCTATCTGCGTTAAAAATTATTCACGAACATAATTTTAAATATAGTAGTGCGGTTATACCAATACATGTAGCCCGTAGCCCCTTACTACCCGTAGCGTTGATGTCTATCTAGTCCGCATAACATTTATTTTAAAGCTTACCACTTTTTGTTAGGTAAGCCTTGGAAAATTGCCTAACTTTTTGCAAATATTTTGAAATATATAATTAAGACGCTATAAACATTTCAGTGTAAATCAAACACATTCGGGTATTTTGGTTCAATGTTAACCCCTCCAAAAATGTCTGCCTTATTTATTTCTTTATTCTAAACTAAATTAACTATCAAAAAATGCTTCTTATAATATATTTTTGGCACAAATTTTTTTGCACCTTTCTGATATGCCATACCCAGGTAGTTCAAGCAAACTGTCCATTATCTACTCATCTATCTTATTGAGACCACTACGTAAAATTGCTACCCGAATCAAAAACTTCATGAAACATGGGTCGCTGGATCTTCAGGTACTCGGTATATTCCTATCAACTGGCTTTCGGGAACCACACCCAGCTGCTAGCTAGCTATTTTTTAAATTCGATGCTTGCGCAGTGAAAAACAACTCATTTTACTTCATTTCATACTTAAAACACTTGTAATACTTTTGTGATAAGTAATAAAAAAGTACTTGAGTCATTTTCAAAACATTACTCTCATAATGTTTGCCCTCGTCAAAATCTCGTACTACATAAATATAGTTGAAAATTTACTACACTGTAAATATTTGACTGATTTTTTACATCTGACCTCTAAAGTTATAAATAATTTCAATATATATATTTAGCAAAGCTTGCTTTAGCTGACAAGTATGAAGTGAATTATTAATTTATTATTATTTATTCTGCACATATGTAGCTGTGACCAAAATTATGACAGCGCTTTCGAAACTTCCTTTCAAACAGAGATCGTAATCTCCAAGAACACGTTATGTACATGACACTATTTGTTTGTAATTTATTATAATCAATACAAACCGTAGCATAAAACGACATTCAGTTTTTGAATGTTTTTTTTGTTTTTTTATGTCAGAGAGGCAAACGAGCAAGCGAGTCACCTGATGGAAAGTGATCACCGCCGCCCATGGACACCCGCAACGTTCAGGCAATCACGGGTGCGTTGCCGGCCTTTAAGGAAAGAGTAGGCTCGTGTCTTGAAGGTCCCTAAGTCGTAACGGTCCAGAAATACCGCCGCTATAATTTGGTTCCACAAAATTGCCGTACGTGCTAGAAAACATCGTAAAAAATGCACTGTTGTAGACCGCCATCCATCAAGATGGTGGGAATGGAAGGACAGTCGATTGCGTGACGTACGGTATTATGGAATATGGAATTCAGCAGCGGGCAGAACTCCGAACAATTCCTCAGAACATTGCTTAGGGACGCAATGTTCCTTCTCAGGCCCAGAAAGTGGAGCCGATTACAGAGCACCGGATCGCCGACAACCCGAACCGTTCTACATTGTATACGGTCAAAAGGAAGGAGTTGCTACTGGGGCGCTCCAGCCCAGAGATGGAAACAGTATTCCATGTGAGGCCTAACCTGTCCCTTGTAAAGTTGTAGGCGATGGGTCGGGATGAAATACTATTCCGCTCTACTTAGCACACCGCGTGTTTTCGAAGCTAATTTAGCTATTTAAGTTTACCAAATATGTACGAGTAGTTTGAATCTGTACTCTTAAAAAGTAATCTTTTTATCTTTAAATTACGAATTCAAAAATATACAGTACTTTATTATGTGTTACATTATGTACATGCCCTAACACGTATATGGTATAGGCCCTTACTTACCCTCATTATTTTACTATAAAAAGGTGAAATCTTACGTCACCTAACGCTTGGAAACCGAGGAAGTCTACGAAACTGAAGCGAATCACTCGGAGCCATAAATGGCTCTGTTTGTCGAACAAACACTTGCCGATTTTACATACTATATTTTCTTAAATGATTATCGGCTTTTTGTCGTTATTTTTATCAAATTTTAAAATTCATCACGTACACATTCCAGCAACAATTACTAACTTATTGTCATCTATATGCCATTTCAAATACAAAGAAGGACCACTAAACATTCGGTGAAACGCAAAACTAGCTTTTTTCAGGTGTTTGTACATGTATAATGTATGTCGGTTCCTTTGGCACAAATCGTACCCTAAACAGCTTGATGGAATTTAAAAGTTGAGGTGTTACTTGACTCATCTCAATCGTGGGAGTGTTATAGGTGGGAGTGCAATTTTTATCCAACTGCCTCAAAAGGGGGGTAGGTATTATTTGTGAGAAAAATAATTACGTACGTACATATCCTCACGCTGTATCCCTGACGGGGTAGCAAGCGAGGACGAAGCCTCAAGCGTCGCGATCCTTACATACTTCTTTCGCTTCCTCAAATCTCATCAGTCTTCTCACACATTTTCGTCTAGGTATGCGAGTGCTTTTGACATTTCCGTCATCTAATACTTGGTTATTTGATCTTCGCTCATTGTTTCTATGTGCCCGAACCATCTAAGCATTCTTTTATTTATTTTGTCAACAACTGTTTTTGACAGTGTTAAAAATAACCACTACAGTGTGTTATGTTGCTAAGAGAAAAAGGACATTTCATTTCTAAGTTCTTTCAATGTTAAAAAATAGCTACGAAAGCAAGAAACCATAATCCAATTAAGGCTGTAAATGACATGGGTACCGCAAAATCCAGGTACTACATGGAAGGAAGACCCACAAAATGTGACCTGGCAAGGTGAAGGTTGAGATCGACGGCCGGTAATCTCATCCAATTAGGACAATTTCGTCACAGTATTATCGGCACTAAAATAACGTAACTAACAGGCATTATTGCATAAGGAGATTGGTTAGTAACGCACTACCAAGGAAATAATGGTATTGTTGATTTAAGTTATACAAAGAATGGCAGTAAACAGGTTGACAATTGTTTAGCATCTAGCAACTGTATTTCCTATTGGTATTTGCCAATGAATAAAAAAATATACGCTTTATGAGGAAATGGCGTAAGATCACGTGACGTATAGACATAAATTCTAATAAATCGCTTCTTACACAATTCTAATTTTGATCTTAGTAACTTGTAAATAAACCAGTTTCAACTTCGGGCTTAAAAGGCTTAGGAAAGTATTTACAAACAAGTGATATCAACAAATGAAGCTAAAAAGTTATGCATGTATGCGTAAGCAGCGCAGCGCATCAGTTAAAATGTAACAATTACCTGTAACGCAATATTAGAGATTACATTTTTGTGTGTGTTATGACATCACTTCACTGCGTAGACCGTCATTTCTCTATTTTATTTTAAAAATGCAATCAACAAATATTAGTTCGGCAAACGGAGCCATTTGTGGATTCAAGTATGTAAGTTTTCGATGCGAAATAATGGCCAATGTAACGGTTTAGTGGTATCGAATTTTAAAATGACTAAGGAACCTAAATCGTCAGTGAATAGGTTTAAGACGGTTTCGAGGCATGGTATGTTAAATTGCAAACGTTTCGATAAGCAACGACGAATAACGCGTTTTGGGGAAAGAATCCGAAATTGTGGTGTTAAAAGATATAGCAACGTGTCAACAACTGCTTGAGCATTCTCACGATGGAGTGTCGATTATTAGGTACGTTAATTTTGACTCGTAGAGACATAAAAGCGTTTGCTTATCTTCGAATTCTAATTCTGATAACCATCCGCCCACCCTGAGAACTCCCTGGGAATCTAAAATGGGATTCAATTTACGCATTTGCTTAGATTGAAGACTATCCTCCAAGTAGTTGACGAATTTCTGTGGTAAACTCTGACTGTTATTTACAATAAGAATAAGACCATAACGAAGGTCAGCACAAGTTACTGTATGCGTAGAAATATAACAGTAGCTACATTTATTACGAATGAAATGTATGATTTTAATCCACCGACAGAAAATGTGTTGAATTTTACGAATTAATGAATTGGGAAAGATATCTACGCTGGGACTCGTAAGTAAAATCTGCGGATTTTTCTCTACTTCCGCCGGATCGCACTTAACAGCCACGTGACTCCATCGAATTGAAGAAACGACATTCTCAATGTGATTTATGCAGTTCATAACGAAAGCCTTCCATCGCGAAGGGTGAGAACGAAGCCACACAAGCAGGACTATGGAGTCGGATCCAGCGAAAATATCCGAATACGATAAAATATGCAAGCAACTATTTTTAACGAAATTAGAAGATAAGCGAATAGGAGTACAGAATCCACAACAGTAGACGCTTCATATTTTCTAAAAGTTTTCGATTCATAGAATGTAAGCAACGTAATACAGTTTCACGACATTCAGAAAATGATAATATGTTCTGTTCTTCATTTCCAAAAGGCAAAGTAACGAAGTATCCTCCCAATGAGTAGCGAGGATGCCGATTTACACATATCCCTTCACGCTGCTTCTCATCTGACGTCGGATTGTGATTTGTCTCGTATGAATTCAGACTATGTTGATGTTTAACTTCTACGTGAAGGAAGTCATCCTTTTGGATAAAGAAGGAATGAGTCTCTTTTTTGCTAAGGCTGACATTTCCAAGTAGAAGCCAGTCAAACACCGAATCGAGAGATGAAGGTTATTTTGGTCCTCCAGCAACGCTGCCTGGTAGTAAGGGCGAGGCGAAGACTTCAGCACCGAGAAGAAGATCTACTGGACTTGGTTTATGACAGTCTGTATCGGCTAACGACAAATTTCGCAAATGATGCCATGATGTTTTATCATTACAAATAGAGGGCATATTATCGCATATATTAGGCAACGTGAGCGCATCAATATGGAAAAGACCTTGATCATTCGCACCAACCTCAATACTGAGCTTGCCTGAGACAGCGGTAATAGACTGCTTTAAGCCATGGACTCGCCTGGAGATTACGTTTTAAGCCAAGATGTTCAACAGCATGTTCAGTTATGAAGTGCGTTTGTCTGCCTATATCGATCAAAGCGCGAAAAAACGGAAAATTGTTTAAAGAATCTTGAATTTGTATATTAGCGGTTGACAACAACACAGAATTATCACCAAGGCTTGTGAGTACGCTGACCTGATCACCAGTTTGATTATTGGATACGGATTGTGGAGTACAAGTGTTCGGAGTTTCGATTGGTTCTTGATGAAGAAGAGTATGATGAGGTTGCCGACATTTCTGACAACAGAAAATTGATTTACAATTCCTGACACTATGGGAAGGCTTTAAGCAGTTGAAGCACCATCGATTTTTATTCGCGATTTCAATTCGTTCAGCAACAGTAGCATTCGCAAACTCTTTACAACGGATTATCTAATGATTTTCAGAGCAAAACGAACACTACGATGACTGAAGGCGATGCAGTCGAAACTGAAGCGACGTGTGACTTGTTATCATCGGAAGGAGACTTTTTCGTTTCACACGTATTAGAGAAGAATACAGTGAGAGTCGAGGACTTAGTAGATCTAGCACCTAACTTTGACCGATACAACTGCGATTTGTCTTGAGTATGTTCTTTTACTGAATTATTACGATCCTGTGATGAGAAATGCGTATCTCGCACGAATGTCTCACAGTTGTTGTAAAAACTTTTTCAAGTCCTCATACTTCGGAACTCACCAGATGAATGACCCTGTTCGAACGTATAACGAATTTTAGAATCTAGCTTTGATAAAATAATATAACAAAGAATAAAGTCCCATTCATTAGTATGTAAGTTAAGTCCCTTCGGAATATTTAAATTTTTGCTTAACAGGTCTAAAACACGACGAAGTTCCAACATTACATTGGTTTTAAAATTAAGATTTAATATCTCTTTCTAATACGTAAAAGCTAGTTCGCGTCTATCTCGATATCTCGCTACTAACGTTTCGTATGCTTCACGATAAAAAGCAGCCTGTATAGGGTAAGCTCGAATGAGAACGAGCGCATCACCATAGAGACTTGAAACGAGGTAGTGCATGCGCTCAGTGTCCGATAACTATTTATTAGTGTGAATTAGCGAATTAAAAATATCGTAATATTCAGACCCCGTTTTGATTGAACCTGAGAATGTCGGAGTTCTAACTTTAGGTAATTTGACGTTCGAAACACAAGAACGATTTAATACGGATTCTGTTAACGGTTTTGATTCATTTTATTATCCATTATTATTGACTGGCCCGTTGGCGCAGTGGCATATGCATCTGCTTTCCAAGCTTAGAGTCCCGGGTTCGATCCCCAGCCAGGTCAATTTAGGAAACGAACTTTTCTAAATTTGCTTGGAGTGTGGGTGCTACTTCCCCAGAGTTCGTTATGTGGTACCCATAGTACAAGCTTACTGCTTAGTTTGGGGTCACACAATCTGTGTAATTGTCTGGAATATTATTATTATTATCGTTGCTTGGATCTAACTACCTGTAAATGGTCATTACAATAAAATAAACATTATCAAACACCTCACGAATTAAATCATCTGCTTGTTCTGATTCTCCTTCTACAATACACAAAATATCTGAATGCGCCTTCTCGAAATTATCGGATAACTTAGCTACCGCAGAATAATAAGCAACGCATCCAGTTGAGAACGTTCTTCACTAGCTAAATCAGCGATCTCCAACGTCCCTTTCAATCGATTTAATACCAAAGTGCGTTTACGTCGTAACACAGGTAAATCCTGAACAGTGAGACCAGTATCAGAAAATGACCTTGAGCCACGCTTCCCATACTTTAAACGTCGTCTCGCAGCCAAAGAAATTTTTTTTAATGATTGAAAACAATGAATATAAAATAAAATAAATGAATATAAATAAATTAGTAAGTACCACTACTATGGTTTACAGAAAACGGTTACTATGATATAATAAAAATATAAGTGGACAAATACTAATATCGTTTATACGAGACGATTGTTGCACGAAAAGATAACAAAATAATAATAATACAATTTTACACAATAGGTTGTAGATAGGCCCTATACAGGTACCTTTACGATGTTAGACTAGTAAAGCCGTCTAACAACTACACATTCCTCGAAGTGTTCAATTCAAAAAATGAAACGAATTTTATACGTAAACAATGATTTTAATAACACGGAATTGCGCCGTATGTAACGCCTTCAAATAAAAACTGTTCAAATATCGCTTAATACGAATATTGATAAATTAAACGAATTATAATATGATGAATGACTAATTTCAACGAATTTATACGTAATACAAGATGGCTTTGAATTCTTCAAGCTATTCCCGTTGCGGGGTGCACAGAGCATCAAAAAGTAACAGATTACCGCTTGACGCCGTTACCGCAACAAATATTTGGACTTATAGATGGTATACAAGGACGCCTATACAAGTGCCTTTCAATTACCCCTTCAATAATCCCTTGGTCGACTTTTACGACCTGCTAGGAAGATAAGCAGCTGTCACATTCTAAGTTTTTATTTTTCTCCCAGGTCAGCATGGAAGAATAAAGGAAACGGATATGAGACGTATTGTATGTTATTTACGAATAATAGAACAACGAATTAACGAATTAGCTACAGTGATACGAAGAAATTAATGTATACAAATATAAACCTACCCACAAGCAATAAAAGTTAATAGTAATTGCCCAGAATGTGAGATTTATGTACGAACGAATCTGTGAACGCACAGGACACGGATCGACAAACTGGGTACTATCAGATTAGCTAGACATAAGCACAAGTGAACCGTGGCGATTATATATTAAGTTACCTACAACTTAATAAACATAACTCGCACATGAAAACGAAAGTTGCAACTTAAATGTCTTACGATGTTTGCGATGTATTAGATCAGCCATTCCCAAAGTGGGCGATAACGCCCCCTTGTGGGCGCTGCAGGCCTAAAGGGGGGCGGTAAGAGACCCAGAAAAAAAAATGGGGGCGTTGTGTAGAGGCCTGGGGGGTGATTTGTAATTTCATTTAGCTAGGAGGCATCTTAGACAACGACTGCATGAGCTCTCGACTCAGTAGACAAAATAAGTTTGGGAGCCAGTGTATAAGATGATTATGATCTTTTTAAGTACCAATAGGTAAGTATGTAGCAATAACTACTTTGTAAAGTAATCGGTTTATAACGTGTAAGTAAATCAAAATTGGTGTGTTCGAATATAGGTGTTCCTCAGAGAATAATCTAGATTTTATCTGGACGCGAAAGTGAAGAACAGCCAGAATAACTGAGGTAATCTCGGATAGTCGAGGAACTCGAGAGGATATTACCTAGTTGTGAGAACCAATTTTATTTTTATTAATGTAGGTATTTACTTAATCTATCTATGCACTGTGCTTGGAACGAACTTTCTGAATTATTTGGAAATTAAAAGTATTTTTAAACGGATTAGAAATAGAATAAACACAATTAATAACCAAAACGATTTGATTACCTACCTACTTGTTACGAATTATATAAAAGTATTTATAAGCAGGTAGGTACGTAGGTACGTATACGTATGTGCACTGCTTTGTTCACTGTTCAATGTTTCACTACTGACGAAACAGATTACGCGACTAAATTAAAATGCTTATGCGAACTTAGCGGTAGGACGGATACGTGCGACCCGTCGATACTATTTATTCTGGTCGGATTATATGAAATATCTGATGAAACTCATAAAACTTCTAGAATGTTACTGCCGATTGAAATACATTTGGAAGGAAGATAAACAACTCAAATTTTAAATTTTGAATGAAAATTAGACCGATTTAGGTGGATTATGTTATACTTTATGCCTAATTCCCGGATTTCGGCACCATAATAATATGACGGCACGGCCGACACATCAGGGAGGCAGTTGCGAATAAGTAAGATCTGAATATTCCGCTCCAAAATAAACAGGAATTCTTACCTCTAGCCACGTACGTTTCCTCACTCGATAGCCTCAGCGTCGGTTTAGGGAGCTCCCGACACTATCTGTCCAGAATACTCCAAAGGGTTGAAGTTGGCCGGGCGCAGCATTTTCAATTTAGGCGAACAACAGATTCACAATACACAGAAATGAATTCATTCAACAAAAATGTTCCTCGTACGAGTGATTCGGGTTATAAGTAAATTTTAGATTTCTTCTTTACATCGTATCACGCCGATAGAAGTTCGTGTAGAACTTCTACACGAACTTCTATCGTATTCTACAGTAGAAGACTGTAGAATACTGTATCGTATCGTATTCTGC
Source organism: Zeuzera pyrina (assembly GCA_907165235.1). Lineage (NCBI taxonomy): Eukaryota > Metazoa > Arthropoda > Insecta > Lepidoptera > Cossidae > Zeuzera > Zeuzera pyrina. The sequence continues at coordinate 23,012,409 of OU015632.1, forward strand.
AGTAGAAGACTGTAGAATACTGTACAACGCCATCTCTGGCGGCACGTCGAGTCACGGCGGCATCTCATTGGACGGAACGTATGAGCATGGACAATTACGCTCTGCTATTGGTTAAAAATCCCCATCACTGGAGCGGAACGTAATAACGAATTGTAAGAAACAAACATGACCTTTGAGTAATGAAAACGGTTACGAAACAGTAGGATTATTTGCAATATAGATATATAAGGGCTATCTACATACGTAGCCCGGAGGTACACAAATTAGAAGGGAGGAAAATCGAATGTTATCAAAAAGTTATGTAGCCTCTCCGCGCAACATATTTGCGTGTCTCGTACTGAACGCGTGTATTATATTTATATTATATATATATATATATTATATACAACTTACTACACTTTTAAGGAATAAACTCCAGTTACGATTCGGAAGTGGAAGTGCATATTAGGTATATATTCACGTTGTATTCCTAGCAGAGTATAAAATCCTAAGCATAGCGGTTCTTAAACACTTTCTTCGCTTCTTCATATCTCATTATTTTTGTCTTCTATCTATTCATAATAAATAATAAATAAATACATATTCCAGACATGTACTATACACCAACTAGGGTTTTACTAAAAGTATCACATTACTATCTGCGGGTCAAACTAAGACATTCAACGTTCATTTACGGCCTTGTCCGGCTGACTTTGGAATTGATCTTAGAATCGAACCCGGGAACTTCTGTCGAAAGGCAGATACACCAACTACAGCGCTAATCGGCGAGTCAAGTTATTATGTACTGTGGTTAGTAGTAATGCTAATTTCCATGGACCATTACAACTGAGATCGAACAATGGACTCGGTAATGAGAGGACACATTCTATGAGTTGGTTAAGTGTGACTTTAATTCGCGTTCAGAGCTCAGTATATTTATGAAATAGTCAATTGTTACTTAATTTCTAGTTCTAAAATACCCAGGAATTTCTTTACATTTGCCTTTAGCGATGCGTCTATGATAAGAGTTGTAGTGAAAAACCTTGTAATGACGATTAATATTGCATACTTATACTCGCTGACCCGAGCGAATAACTCGCACAGTACTATATTTTTTTTTCTTACAATGTAATGATCATCGTTGGCATGAACGTATCGCTTAACTAACAGCTGTCATGTGTGTTAATTAAACACAATGACGACAGATGGAGCTGATGGCAGATGAATTAAAAAAATAAAAATTTTAACGAAAACATGAACTTTAAACTATTCATTTATTTTTCGGTATTTGCGAGAAATTTAGTCTTCTAAATAATATCTCAAATCAAATCAAATCAATTTATTCAAGTGTACCCAATTACAAGGTATTTTTTTAACGTCAAATCTACTTTAGTTCTGTTCAAATAGAAAACCTAGACACTGAGAAGAACCGACAAAAAACTCAGTCAGATATCATTTTTTCAACTTCATTTTACTAACGGTTTAATAATATACAATATTTTCATTAAGCCACTAAATGCATGTGCAGAGAATATCATTTCCAGATATTGGTCTATCTTCAATGAAATCGTTTATTTTATAGTATGATTATCTAATCAATGTACGTTTTTTAACCAATCTGAATTAATTAATCTCCTGAGGAACTTTGTTATAAAAACGAATGCAGTTACCCAAAAATGAAGCATTTGACTTATGTAATTTAAATTTTAGAATAACCAATTTATCACGACATCGGGTTTCCATACCATTCATATCGCCTTTCTTTTTAAACAGATCTATATTTTTCCTCGTATACATAATAGTTTCAAAGATGTATAAAGACGGCAAGGTGAGGACATCGATGTCTAAAACGATCTTTAAGTGATTCTCGTGTATCTCAATTATTAATTTAAATGAAGTATTAAGGAAGACATGTCGTACCGACAAAAAAATCATTCGTCTTGTATATATACAGCATAGGTATACAATATGAAGACTGATAAACCCTTTACAGAGACTGGAGGAAACTAAATCTCATTAAAGTCAAAGTCAAAGTCGAATCAATTTATTAAAAAAAAAACCAATTGCAATGTGTTTTTGAACTTAAGATCTACTTTAATTCGGTTTAATCTAAACCTGGACACAGAAGAACCGACAAAAAACCCAGTCAGGTATTATTTTTTCAATATCATTCTACAATAACTATTTAAAATACAATATTCATAAAGCCAGTAAATGCATTATGCAAATGCAAATTACATACGAATGATTATTACTGAGATGATTTTAATTGAGTATATATTAGGGACTAAAGATCGCGATACTTAGCGCTTGGCCCTAGCGGGTTAGGCAAGAAAGACGAAACGCGAAGAATCCTTTTTTCGGTTCCTACTCTAACGGAACCCTAAAAACTAATGTAGCCTTTAATTAACCGCGCTGTCAATCACAATGAATGGTTTACGTCACCCGATCCAGCGTGACCTTGGGCGCTGTGTCAAGTTCGTCGGTTCATCGGCCTGTAATCTGCCGCCACCACTATACCATGAGCTGCTGCCAATCCGCATTTGTCATCTGTGCGAGAATCCTGAACGCGTTCCAAGAGCTCTTTTGCAACTGGTCTAGTATATGCCTGTAAGCCAATTACGGTTTCCGTGTAGCTCTAACATTACATCATAGTTGGAGCTAATGGGCAAGATCACGGGAACTAACTTCAGTATTTTGATGAATGGAGGATTGCTTATTGGGCTTATAGGTATATATATATAAATGCCAAACTAACATTGTGAATGCCAAAGTATCTCTTTGTTGCAATTTCATGGCTAAAAGCCCAAATTCTCCCCAAAATTTCGATAATAGACATGTCTTTTACCTCTCAACGAAGCATCCTCTGAAAAGTGATCAGAGTCGGTGTACTCGGCGCTGAATAAATTTTCTGTGCTGTGCACCTGTGACCTAATCTGATGATCCCTGAAATCTGTGACTGTTTCTTTGAGACGTAAAACACGTGTCCATTAACAACATAAAGGCATTGAGTGACAGGCGGCTGAAAAATACATACATACAAATTGGCCACTACAAATATATTTTACGCGTACAATTTACAAATATATTTTTAGTAGGTATGTGGCTATATATTTTTATATGCAACGTATCCATACTTAATTTTTCCCTGACGTACAAAATCTATCGTTTCCAAGCTCTCAATTAAACGGTAATACATAATTCATTACCAGCGATATGGTGACCAGTATTTTGATGTAATGACATCACCGGAGCTTGAGTGGGCTCAGCCGTCAGTATAGAATATGTTAACTAACAATGGTTAGCAAAAAACAATGATCGCTCCGATACATACCTTTATATCAACCGACGTGATGATTGAAGTGAAAATATTTCCTAGAAATGTTCAGACGTGATTCCGATATATACTTTGTACAGACGTACATATACTGGCCCCTTAGAATAACAACGCTTTGTGTAACGTATAGTTCAATAGCAGCAGACGAGATTCTACAAATAGCTCTATTTAATTTGATGCTTGGCGCTCCGTCATAATATACATACATAATATATACACTGAAAAAATACTTCTGATCTGTGATTTCGTCAAAACCAACGAAAGTTCACTAAAGTATTAATTATTTTTACAATATCACGAATGTTCAATTTAATAAATAAAAAAGATTGAAGTTGCAAGCTGTAGCTATACTTAAATTTACAAAATTGTAAGTTAAATTTACTACAGAGTTTAGTTTAGAGTATGTTGATGGCGTGCATTGGACCTACCTTAAGTGATATTACTTAATATACATACATATCCTCACGCGGTATCCCTAACGGCGTAGTTAGGCTCCAGGGACCCAAAGTTTCGACTGCATTTTTGTTAATTACGCAAAACAGTTTTCTAAATATTTAAAATTTTGTGAAATCAGCAATTCCTTGTGTTAGTCCGACATTTACTCGCGAGTTTAGTAAAACCTTTATATATATGTGCAGAATGCTTCCAAAACTAGCTGACCCGACAGACATCTTGTCAAAATTTAAATAAAGTTCGCAATCGTAAAAATCTCATAGAAAAAACACTAAATTTTTCCCGTATTTTTCAATACTTCGGGCATCTTTTCCAATTTATCTTTCCCTAAAAACATTGCTCGGACTTTTACCAACATATAAAAAAAAATCCTAATCAGACTAATGAATTTTGGGGTTCTTTATTATTACGGCGCTTATTTTCACATGCTCAATTTCATTTATAATTTATATATAATACATATTATTTATTTATATATAGATCAAATAGCCAGAGTGTTAGCAGGCGGAAATGTCAAAAGCATACCTAGGCGAAAATGTGTGAGGAGAATGATGAAATTTCACCACCACTCATCACTACTCCTGGCTCTCCGTCCGCTGTGACTACCCCGTTAGGGATACAGCGTGAAGATATGTATGTATGTATAATTTATATAACGATTGACGACGTTATACTTGCATAATGCAACACGGTCCAGGCCTTCTCAAGTGATGCGCTTACCAAAAAATGGCATTTAATTATATACATAGATTCGTATGTAATACAAAATTCAAAGTGCCACAGAATTCCGTCATTTCCCGTGTTTGTTTGTGAAAGACCAAAACAATTATGGAGCTATCGAGCAGTCTTTGTCAAAATGGCGACAAGCTGACTGCTTGTCATAAGGATAGTATTTCAGTACAATACGAGATTTGTCACTAGCGATATAACTGTTTGTTTACAAGTAATTCTATACTAATTGTGACCGCAACTACTGTGGTTTTTGTGGTTCAGTGTTCTTATGTTACTGTCGAATAGAGCGATACCTAATGTTTGAAAAATAAATATCGTTCGATCATTGATCGTGGTGTTTGTAGGAACACCCACTCATAACACTTTTAATAAATTATCGCTTGAGACTTATTTGAAATAAAGTTAGTGTTATTTGGTAAAATTGACTCTAAAAATGCTATTTATCGTTACAAATAATACCTATATTGCCATTCAATAAAATGGTTTCATTTCATTAAAATCTACTTGAAAAATATGACACTGTTTAATAATATCTATATAATATATTATATAAAAAGCAATCGCCGTGCGTTAGTCTCGCAAAAACTGTAAAATGGCTCCACAGATTTGAATAGTTTTTTTGTTTTGTTCGCCTTAATAGTTAATACTGGGATAATACGTAGTTAATACGCAGATGAAGTCGCGCGTACAACTTGTAGGCCATCAAAAATGAAAACTATACAAAATTATAATAGTATTACTATTAAATTCTAATTGTATATTATAACATTTTCTAATATAATTTCTGATGTTGTTCTGAGGATTAAATAAATAAAAAAATGAAATAAAAAACATAACATCTTATCATAGTTAATATGATTTAAATTAAAAAACCATTTTATTATTAACACATAAAAATTTAAAAAGAAAAAAAAATAACAAAAATTCAAAAGCTATTACTTTTTAAGTTTACAATAGTCAATGGCTAAAAGTAGTAAACTTATTATGGCAATTATTCATTTCGAATTATTATAATTAGAATAAGAAAAAGTAAATCTGTAGTGAAAACCATGTATTTTAAATCAGCTACGCCTAGCGGTTACACTCACATCAAATCTGTTATTTTTCGGCAATAAAAAATAAACTAGATTATTCTCTGGAAAGTTCTCTACTCGCCAATGCAAATCCCGTCAAATCGTTGTAGATAGTTCTGAGATTAGCCCGAACAAACAAATAGACAGACAAACCAAAATTTGAAAAACGCGGGTTTACACATTACTAAAAGGTAAGGTGCTTTTGGAAAGCTATACGACTTTGAGAAAAAGCCTTATTTCGAAATGACGAATAGACACTGGTTTTATTTATTTGTGTAGAAATAAACGTCACAACAACAACAACAGAATGATGAGATTTGAGGAAGCGAAAGAAGTATGCAAGAACTGCGACGCTTGGCGCTCCGTCTTCTCAGACTACCCTGTTAGGGATACAGCGTGAAGATATGTATGTAGTTATGATCTAAAAGCACATAAACATCACGTCTCGATTTAAGAAAAACCTCTGCAATGGGACGCTATCAGCCTGCAACATTAAATGAAAATACGCTTGTTAATAGATTAGAAATAATTATAGATTTTGTGATTTTTAAGACATCACGTATTATTTTCGCAATCTTTCTCACTGCGATTGTTTTAAACAACTATAATTTCTTTCAAAACAGTAGACAGTACTTATGCAATATTTTTTATAAACGGTTATTTAACAATATTATATTAAGATGTGTGTTTTTGTGCATATTGTGTGCATTATACATTCATTATAACGTTATATATATTATAACGTTTTATTGGGTACGTCTATTCACTCTCTTGCTGGATTCCATTAGAATAGGCTTGAACATAAATGAAATAGCAATTAATGTACATTAAATTAATTAATGTACATACAAAGTAATACTTCTGTAACAAATAAATGACAGTCTGAGCTGTCACCAGTTATGTAACACTTTTTGTATCGTGACTCATGTGCATGTACAATAATATGTACAATAATACCTTTGTAACTGTGTGTGTGTACATTCAGTGTTGTATTACCCGGCAACCTTGGACTGGTTGACTCACTGCGACTGGATATCGAATGCAAACAGACAAACCGACGCCCATGATGTTTACTATTTGTACTTAGGTACAATAAACAGAGGCAGTTTGCATTGCGGTTCTTTTAGTATTCAATTAAAATCACTTTAAGTTTGGTGAAAACTACTATAAAAATTTTATTCATTTCTATAAAAATAAAACAGCCTAAAATTAAATTAAATTATTATTTATTATTATTAGCGCTTCAATAAAAATATACTAACTTGAAGACCTACGAAATTATATTACAAACTATTAAAAACAATATAAAATAATCATTGCATCTAAATGAAGCTAACTTATGAAGCTGACTTATTAAGATCATTAGCTAGAGTGTTAGCCGACGGAAATGTCAAAAGCACTCGCATACCTAGCCGAAAATGTGTGAGTAGCATGATGAGATTTGAGGAAGCGAAAGAAGTATGTAAGAATCGCGACGCTTGGCGCTCCGGCCTCTCTGACTACCTCGTTGGGGATACGGCGTGAAGATATGTTATGTTATTGTGAATTACTAATTTTGTACTCCTATGTTTTTTTTCATACAAATTATAGTTTCGTTTTGAAAGATATCTCAAATTTTGGATACAGTTTTCGTATTTATTTTTAAGATAGAAACGTAGGATTAAGAAATACATGGAAATACATTTTTTTCAGGTCGCGTAATTTGTTAAACATTGACGTTAAAGTTGGTAAGTTATCTGACTACCCGTTAGGGATACAGCATGAGGACGTGTATGTATTTATGTATTTACACCCCCTAAAGCACTGGTTCCCAAACTTATTTTGTCTACTGAGTCGAGAGCTCATGCAGTCGTTGTCTAAGATGCCTCCTAGCTAAATGAAATTACAAATCACCCCCCAGGCCTCTACACAACGCCCCCATTTTTTTTCTGGGTCTCTTACCGCCCCCCTTTAGGCCTGCAGCGCCCACAAGGGGGCGTTATCGCCCACTTTGGGAATGGCTGCCCTAAAGTAACACCATCACTAAAGAAACAACTTTTGAATTCCACACCTGCGTTTGGGGCAATGCTTTTGGTCTAGCGTCACGAACGGACACGGGCTACTTTTTTATCGAAAAAATACCCCTAAGGGTTGAAAAGTGGGAAGAAAATTTTAATAGAAAATGCTGAACAGCCGAACCAATTACGATGTTTGGTACAGAGATAGTATGTCCCCGGAGACAGACGTAGGCTAGACGTAGACTTTTTTCTTCAAAAACAATCTTTGAATATACTATGTACACGTACATATAATCTAACCTAATCCAGGAAAACCACGGAAAAGCTTTCTGCGTAGACGAAGTCGCGGGTACAGCTAGTGAGACAATAAAACTCAAGTATGATTTAAAACAAAAAATAATTTTTAACAAACTTCCTCGTGTAATTATATACGTTATACGTACAGTACATAATTAAAATTTCGTTCTGTTCAGTATGGTTTTTTTTAACTGTATCTTTTTTGGATGTAATCTATTTTGTATACCTACCTAATTCAAAATAAATGAAAGATAGACGGCCATTAAAGCAATTTCATAGGTATCTATTTTTCCAATTTTGAATGTACTCGTATGTATACGCAAAAAATATAAAAAATCATTATTAACTTGTTACTTATAGGAAGACTGTTAATTTCTATTACTAACAGCTGTGTCATTTAATGTAGGTCTAGACCGAACCACTCGAAACATGTCCACTTTAAAATGAAACCCAATTGTGTCCTTTCGCAAAGCGTTAAGGGCGAATGTACCTTGCACTAGAGTCCATCGTTTATTGGCGGGTGATTATATCTGGTTTCATTGACAATACCTGCAATTACTCGATTTTTATCTATTTGACCTTGGTCGTTTGTTTCCAAGTTGCATATAATATGTAAGTATAATCCGTTTCAATACAACTTGCCAAAAAGTTAAACAAGCTTTTTCATTTTTTTTTAAATGAATCTGCCTTAGACTGCGACAGTGAGTTCAAGGAATTTCCATTATAATCGTTGCTAGTTTTTGCTATTACATTAAAATTATCTCTTTCTGAAGTACGAAAATGTTCTATTGAGTTTCTTAATCGAAAATCCAAAGGCATAGTTAAAGCATCATAAAATTCATTGATTTCTTGCAACAGTTATATTTTTAGAGTAAATATTATTTCCTTCCCACGTATCTGTTACTACACGTGTCTCTGTAATACATCTATCTAAAGACTTGTTTACACTTTAATCTGGCATCGTGTTGGCTTACGCGGTGTGTCCAAACCTAACATCCAAAGACAGATGAACAAATCGTTACTTATAATTGAAGACTTAAAGCTGAATATCAAACAGCAAACGATGACTGTTAAGTTCTTTGTAAGCAATTCATGGCGATTGCTTCAGCAGATAAATAGATACTTATGTAGTTATTATGTAGACATTTGTTTATAGAAGGTAGCGGAAAGAGTTTTATTTATTAGACTCAAAATATCTACGAAATGTTTATTCTAGTTTTTATGACATAGAAGCTAATTCCTGTTTTATTAGACATTAAAGGTGTCAAGAATTTATTTGGAATGATTAATAAAATGAATTTTAATTTTAGAATCTTTTGCACAATTATTTTTCTTCCACAAAGATGTAAAAAGACACTCTATACAAAAAGTGGTAATAATTAGAAATTAATAAAATACATAATAATAAGACGCTTTTTATAGATTTCCGATGAAATAGCTGGTAATTCACAAAAATTAAAGAAGTCCAGTGAGCCATTTCTGGAAAACTGCGTTTGGTTTTACAATAAGGTTTCTCAAGACCCAGTTGAAGGAATATAGATTTAAATCTGTTATGAAATGTTCATTCATTTACCAGCTTTCTGAATATTGTATGTTATTGTATTAGTGTTAAATGAAGTTAAAAAATTACAACGGAATGAATTTCTTGTTAGTTCTTTTAAGAGCAAGTTTTCTTTTTAAACAGATGGTAGATTTGTTATTCAAAATGGCCTTGTTGTTGGGTTTACTTGAATAAATTGAATAAACTTTGATTTGATAGGTTTTTTAAATAATAAGCTTTGCATCATCGCCAATTTTACAAGCTTTAATTCAACTCGACTTGTTATTACTTTCTGTTAAATTTTGTAATTAAATTTTAATTCTCTGTTCTACAACTCCATCTAACTGAATAAGATGAAAAAACAGACTTTCGGTGCTTGTGGCAATATAATCTAGTAAAAACTTATTCATATTTTTTTAATCTACGCGATAAAATAATTATAATTGACACATTATATACTTTTTTCCTTTTTTCTCCCGGATCAATGAAACATTGGCCAATGTACAAAGTGCAAAAAAAATTTGAAAAAAGTCGATATTAGGTATGGGTACCCACCGTCCGCTATTTCATGCTCTCCGTGTGCGCTCTCTCAAACATGATTTGCTTTGTTTAAGTAGGACTGAGTAATAATAACACCGTAATGTTTTAGCTGCTAATATTTTAATAGAGTCTAAAGTAATTCTATAAATCTGTTAATAAGAATTTCACCATAAACAGAGTACAAAAAAACAACATTATAAAAAACTTAGCCTCGCTCTATAGAGCCCGGGAGTTGAATTAGTTTTTCACGAGAAGTTACTCCGCTGCCAACGGGAGTTTATTAGCAAAATGTAAGTTATAGTTACAAAGTATGAATCATATTAAGTTACATATAAAATTATAAATAGTGCTTACATTTTAAGGCTATTTATAATTATTGTAGTACCGGAAGAGTACGTATAGGACTTAGTCCTTCCTCCCTCGAGACGTGCTTTGGGACAGCACTACGGGGAGAACGAATGAATCATAGGGAAGTAAAAGATGCACAGCTAGCGCAAAGTGTCCAATTGTCCATAACTATATTGTATTTTTTAAGTGTAGAAACGCAACACTCATAATATTTTAGAGCAATTTTATGGAAACGTATCTATACCACATCTCAAATTCCGAACAATACCGAGTGTACAACCCTCTGGCGTCAGGTCAACTTCTGTTTACTAGGAATGTTGTTTTTAAAGGAACAATAAAACGTTCTTTCACTGCAGTTATGTATTTTTTTACATTAACACAAAAGCCCAATGTCTTTATTAAACAAAACACGATGACACTACGATATACGAAAACGAAACAGATTTCGACCATCTAGGCACATTAATACTAAAATATCTTATTTATTGTACTTAATTCTACACCAACGGACGTAACTAAATCAACTCATTCTGGCAGTAATTCATTGTTGGCAACATTCTATTTCTTCGGCGACAATCTTTATTCCGTGCGACTGTTTGACCACAAACCATTTGACATTGGCAGTATGAACCTAAACATTACAACCAGTTGAATGTATTTGTGATACATATACCTACATTAATTTTAACTTTTGGCGCTTTTTCTCCAAATCTCACACTCTTGCGTGCGCGCAATATGCTTAAAAAGGGGTACAAAGATTTCTCTTCAATAAATAATTGAACGAACAAACACTAATCGTTGGAAAACACACGCTCGTCTCTTGCAGTGAAATTACAAAGCGCGAGTTGAATATCGGCGCAAAAAACAACACCATTTCGTATCGCGAACGCGATCAGTTGCTATGGCCGTTTTTTATTCACACCGTGATTTAGCGGAAACCTTGACTCGATGTTTTTTGCTGCGTTATGTCATGGGGCCAGTACCTACTCTTAGATCAACGAGAATTATTACAAACTAGCTAGGACCCGCGGTGTCACCCGCGCGGAGTATTTATTCTTATTTTATGTCGCGGTTTTGATTGCGTTGTAACTCACACAGGTAAGTTAACTCTCACACAGGTAAGGTACACTAATGTTCTTGTAATATATTATATACACGTTTATAATTATATCCAACTATTTGGTCAGCGTCTACAAAGCAGCCAAGCAGCGCGTTTTCTTTCAAATTCATTTACATTAAAATTTCGAACTGAAAACTTATATATTACTCAGAGATGATGAAGCTTTCTATTGGCTAAAGAATTTTTAGAATATGTTCAGCAAATCCAAAGATAATTCTCATATACAACATGAATTTTACCTCTATAAAATATTATTCTATGCTGTTACCCACGAGTTTGTTCGCGTGATTCCCAACTAGTAAAATAACACTCATAGCTTAAAATAATAACTCTAAGCTAAACCCACACATTTCATTCATTTAATGCCCGTATTGATGCATCAACACTTACATACATTCATGTGCACGTACAGCGCACACAGACTGCAATATACAACATTGTATAACATTGTAACTGTGTAATTGGCTTTGTAAAGACCATATAGTCTACAGAATACTATTTTTACTATTATGCTAATAATATTAATATTTATTACTACTACATACTATTTTATTTGAATGCTACTAATTTTTTGTTTTCCTTAATTGATAAAATGATTGAGTCTAAACTGCCAACGTCATCACATAGCAGTCATATTATAAGACTCGAAAAGGGCCCAAATATCCATTCGTATAGGTAATAATTTTATGTTATAATGGTGACTACAATAAAACTCATATAACAGTTATAAGACTAAAGGTTTGCACCAACTATTTAAGATCGAAGTAAGGATATGGCATTTCGTTTACACCAAGTATTAAATCGTTTGTGCGAGCGAGATGTCAAATCCTTAAATTGTGTTTAAAATAGTTGACGTTGACGGTGAGGTCGTATGTATTATCTAATATTATACACTTCCAATAAGTACCCTCTACATAACTTTTACCATATACTCTCATATTCAACGTCAATCACTCGTCATAATAAAGACAGCATGATAATATACGCTATATATTTTTTTTTAATTCGTCCCCATACCTTATTAAAACAGTGGAATCCGCAATGTAATCTATTAGATATTGAATTATGTTTGAACATACTAAAGACAGAAATTCGATGATTTTGTTTCAGATTTAGGAGTCTAATTTAACTAGCCTATTTCAACCGTGTTATTAGTTTGACATCGTTCTGTTCGTCTACTTACATGTAGTTTTTTTTGTTCTAGAATATTCTGTCCTATTATCTGAGTTTGGAGAAAATTATTTCAGATTTGTGTGTGTTTCAAATGAACTTTTTCAACGTACAAACAAAGTTATGCTATATTTTTATAATAGTAATAGAGAAGACTTGTATTTGCCGTCTCGAGATCACAACCCATTCTATTTTGAAGCTTATCTGTAAGAGGAAAGAACATAAAACATTTTTATTGAAAAATGTATAGTATATGTACATTTTTTGTCAGTTTTAAAAAAGTACCGTGAATGTTTTTCTCCTTCGAAACCGATTACATAATGATACCACATTTCCTTTAATAACATACCTAACTAGTTTTTTCTAGTTATTTATTATGTGATGTTGTTATTTGATACATAGAGGTACCTACCTATTCTATTTTATAGGAGTGACACCAAATAAAGGGTTCGAAGATTTTTGTTGCTTGGCATACTCAATGCCCGCCATTTTTTTATTATAATTACAGTGCAAAATGAAATATACATACTTAGATATATTCACACTGTATCCCTACCGGGGTAGTCAAAGAGGACGGAGTGCCAAGCTTCGCGGTTATTACATACTTCTTTTGCTTTCTCAAATCTCATCACTCACACATTGTTGTCTAGGTAAGCGAGTGCGAAAACATGTATACTAGTAGGTATAAATCCATTGAGGCACTTAAACGAGCAAGAAATTATATAAGGTCGCTATATACTATTCGTCAATCTTTTCTTGCAAATAACATTTTAAAGTGACTTTACTAGGACATAGCAACCTCAGTGGTATTTGTTTTTATAGGTGACTCCAATCGATATATGCGCGAGTAGGTTATATCGCGCGCCGCCATTTTCGAGAAAAATTAAAATGGCGGCTGATTAGTACGCCAAAATCTTCAAATACCTTTATTTTTTGTTCTAATTCACATATCGTTAGAATTCTAATGTGTTTAACTAAATCACTGTTGGTACTTTGATACATAGAGCAGAGGTTCCTATTCTATTTTATAGGAGTGACATCAAATTAAATGTGTTTCTTATTCTAATTCATATCACGCTAAAATACTAATATGTATGCTTAAGTAAATCAGTGTTATTTATTTATCATTGCCTAATAAATAATCGTTAAAAAAAACAAAAAAAAAGAATACGAATTACGTAATTTCCACGGAAGCCCACATATCAATGTTAAGAAAAAATGCTATGATAGATTGAATCTTAGTAAACTATTACAATATTATACTAATGACTCGCCCCGGTTTCGTACGCGGATTTGATTAAGAAACGCTAACATTTCTTTACTTCTATAAACTAAATATGAATGGGTTACGTTTACAAATAAAAATGTGAAGTGAAAGGATTGAATATGAATGTGAACAAAACTAAGGTTCTAGTGTATGAAAGGGAAGCGGTACAGACGAAATGTGAGATTTGGGTTCATGGAAAATGTCTAGAACAAGTAAATGAAATTGTGTATCTGGGGAGTGCGTTTTCGAAGGTTGGAAAATGTGAGTTGGATGTGGAGACACGGGTAGCAGTAAAGTGAACATAGCTCTTTCCGCATTAGTAGGCAGTGTGAATATATCTAACACAGTAAAAATAGCCATTTTATTAGAAATATGTGCGGTGTTACCCTTGCGGACAGGATAAACAATGAAGAGATACGACTATGGCAGGGTTGCACGACAGTGTCATTGTAAAAATGAAAAGAAAGGAATGCTTAGATAGTTCGGGCACATGGAAAGAATGAGTGATGAAAGACTATTAAAGAATATGTACAGAGTGAAAGCGAGTGGTAAAAGAAGCCAAGGAAGACCAAGGCTGACTTATGAACATCAAATAGCAGAGTGTTAGCCGACGGAAATGTAAAAAGCACTGGCATACCTAGGCGAAAATGTATGAGGATAATGATGAGATTTGAGGAAGTGAAAGAAGTATGTAAGACCGCGACGCTTCGCGCTCCGTCCTCTACGACTACCCCGTTAGGGATACAACATGAAGATATGTATGTGCATAGATATGCACATACATATCTTCACGCATTCCCTAAAAGGAATGCAGATGCATTCTTTTTTAAATGCATTATATAACTGTGAAAACCACATTAAAATCGTTTAGAAGTAGGCATGATATCATAGCTGTAATCTATTGACTCTTTACACAAACGAAACAGGACCGCATCAATTAATAGTTCTCAAAACAAACCGGTTCGTATTTGAATCCCATCAATGACCCAATTGTAAACCAGTGAAGTAGTTTCTGAGACTGCGACGGATAAACAAACACACAAATAAAGCGTGGATGTAATTGGGGTTGCCAATTTTTGTATATATAACATTATAACGAATCGGAGAAAATTTTTATTTCATTTTTTGAATGTACCTAGTATTTTTGTTTGAAGTTCTTTAAAAGGTATTTTAAAGAAGGTTTCATAACAATTTTTGTACTCTAATGTCTGATTTCACCAAAGTTGCTTAATACTTAGTGAACCCGTTAAAAAGGAATAGGGTTCCGCTAACGATAATTTTGCGGTTCTCGAAACGTTAGGAGCCCCTATGTAATTAATAGATCCCCTAAATTTAGAAACATGATTTTTGAAACCATTACACTGTGTGACAGTTTTATGTGTTAGCTTTTGACATTATGGATAATACTTTATTATATGATTATATGGAAACTTAGAAGTAAAACAATAATATCTATTTTATCGATAAACTTTTGAAACCGAATAGTCTCTAACAAAACAATAAAACGTCACGTAACTATGTTTGACATTAATAGGTAACCGTTAGATAGATGAAAACGAATATTACCAATTAATAAAACCGGTTTAGATGTCTTTTTAATCTAGAGGGCACATAGTTATATGGCGACTTAGTTACCGTTGGTGAAATCGGGCATAAGTCAGCAATTTATTAATCCATTACTGGCGGTCACCCCTCGTAACTTCCTTAACAATAATATTTGTGACTTTTAACTACAAATAAAATTTTGTTAGAGAGTATGTATATGTAGTTCCAGCAGCATACTTGTGCTGGAATTTATACACTATATGCGTTTTATTATTTCCTTTGCAACAATGTATATGTAAAAATAGATGACATAACGACCCTAAACAAAGCTGGTAGTTTCTTCTCTCTATCCAATTCTGTAACGCCGTATATGTTTTTCATAGTATTTATTCTACTACATTTCACAAAAAGGTTGGCAACCCTAGTGTATCCTTTTCGCTTCGAATGCTTTCCTGCGGATCACACACACGAACTGTTTAACTGCCGTAATAACATACATGCACTGATAGTTTGTTTGTTCTCACAACAAATCCGGAATGCGTATGTGCCCTGTAGTGAAATTCAATACAATTTATTCAATCAAACTCTACACTTGTAACAAGATGTTTTAAAACATCAAATCTAGGTAAATCTGGGTAAATCTAATCCTGTAAAGAATAAGCAAGATATTCACCCACGTATCATCTTTAAGTTTATTTTTAATCTTGATTTATAAAGCTTACGTTTGGAAACCTAACAAATATTTTTCGACTTTGTTTTTATGACGCCTAGAAAACTAATCTCCAAACTCAGAAATTAACTTTTGAAGGAAGCCAGAAGATAGCCAGGTGTTTCTAAAACAAGAGACAGCACTCTAGTCTTCGGGGTCGACAACGCATTTGGAATATAAAGTGCTTTCTTGGCTCTTCTTATTGTGTGTCCAAGGGCCTCAGTCTACTTAGTAGACTGTAAGTAGATTCTACTTACATCGGTGGACTGTTTGGTTCGCGGACCAAAACACATAATGGACTGAGCCATAACAACTTGCCGCTCTTATCACGGTGTGTGAAACGAATTTTCATCTCTTTCTATCTCATTGACCGTAACCATGAGTAAAAGAGTTAGCTATAGTAAGTATGGCAACCTCGCACTGTCAGTGTATTTCATGTCAGCTTATGAGTCTATGAGTCAAGTGTTTAGCTACATTCACAAAAATAAATATATGTCACGTTTAGCTGTGTATTGTTGTGCTGTAAACCTTCCCTAGTCAATTAGTAAAAGTCTACAAACTCGGTCAACAAAAAAGAACACGCTCTTAGAACAAATGCATTGTCCATTTTTGTTTTTGGTCCGTGTACGGTACAGCTCCAGCCACGACCAGTGCGCGTGGTGAGCTCTTTATAATTTCGCCAAGGTAACAAACATGCCGGGAACTGCGCCGACATCGACAGCGATACGCGGCGCTAATAAACAAAATTGTACTAATAAGGGCTAAGTACCTTTAATGTCTGTTAGTCTTCAGGGTGGTGGAAGTCGGAGGTGGCTTTCGGCGCCGTAAAGCCACAAAACGGAAGATAGATTCACTAACCACCTGCCTAACCTCTTTGCCTACCACTTCAAGTATCATGTAGTAACAGTGTAATGCAAAATAATTAAATACCAATTCCAGTCGGCGACCACAGCATAACATGTAAACGCAACACGGCAGAATTTGAGATTTACAACCAATATTGCAAAACTTTTCCTTTTTCTTATCACAAGGCGACTGACCCTTTTTTAGACTTCTCCATAACAACACTCAATTCACGCACTAAATTACTCACACACCAATAAAAAATATATTAAACCGGCGCTGACGGGACAGCTAGCGCCATCTCTTGGTATCGAGGAACGATATAAACAATAATATGTTTTATTCCTAACAGTCCGAGATTTGCTCATTTGTCTTCCCTTTAAAAAAAGTCTGTGTTTAGGCCATTACCTGTTTCTGTTTGTTCACATCAAATAGTTTCTGAGAAAAACGATTACCGGAACTGGGTTGACTCAAATAAATCGATTCAACTTTGTGACATACAAACACCTAGATCACTGGTTCCCAAACTTATTTTGTCTACTGAGTCGAGAGCTCATGCAGTCGTTGTCTAAAATGCCTCCTAGCTAAATGAAATTACAAATCACCCCCCAGGCCTCTACACAACGCCCCCATTTTTTTTTCTGGGTCTCTTACCGCCCCCCTGTAGGCCTGCAGCGCCCACAAGGGGGCGTTATCGCCCACTTTGGGAATGACTGACCTAGATGATTCCATAAAGGTAAAGGCTCATTTTTACAGGCGACTGATTGGTACCCCCATATTTAACAGTCCATATTTTGAAAACTACTAAACTAATTTTAGTAAAACTTGCACTATCCTTTTGTTGGAAAATACTCAATCCAATAAAAATAGAATTATTGCAATTGGATTTCTAGTTCTTAAGAAGTACGTGGACAAACATACGTACTTACAAACATTTGTACGTTATTGACTTATGAAATTTAGCACACCTGGGCTTTCGTAAAATCCAAACGCTTGCTGGAGTCATTGCTCCTCAAAAGTGCCATTCGGCTACGTATTGTGCGACGGTTTTCACACGAATTTACAATTAGTTTGATTTAATTGAAAGTTGATTATGATGATTCCTTGACTTCTGCTACCACTCACTTTCGCTCTGTAGATATTGTACGTCAGTCTTTCATCACTCATTCTTTCTACGTAGCACGTAACACATAGAATATTGTGCATTTCCAACAATATTACATAGATATTGGTCGAATTAATAATCTCCTTTTTTTAATTAGGTCGAAAAGAAATATTAGTGGTTAATATTAGCAAAGATAAAATGAAATCGTAGCATACATCTCCCAAGGCAATTCGATTCCTAGAAAATTACATAAACAGATTCACGTCAATAACTCATAAAATATTTTATTGTTAAAGTCGCTAAAACCGCACCGAATCTACACAAGTACATTTGTTGTTTCGTTGCATTAGAAATTCCACATTAATGCAAGGTTAATATGCAAAACGTAAACATTTGAAATCATTATTCATATGCATTGTTATGTACAAAATACATTAGAAGCGGTGCCTGATGACTCATACTTATTATCCAACTTTGAAATAAATTACATAAATTATGGTAAAAATGGAATTCAAAAACTAATCTATTTTTATATTATATTTAAAAATTAATTAATTTACATAGGGTCGAGCTTGACTTATGAAGATTAAATAGCCAATATAGTATGTGACAGAAATATCAAAAGAACTCATATACCACGCCGAAAGTGTGCATATTGTTGGAATTGCACAATATTCTGTGTTCTATGTTATATAGAAAGAACAGTGACGAAAGACTGATGAAGACAATCTACAGAGCGAATGTAAGTGGTAATAAAAGCCAAGGAAGATCAAGGATTTTTACGAAGGTCAAATAGCCAGAGCGTTAGCTGACAAAAATTTCAAAAACACACGCATACACTAGGTTGTGTGGGGAGAATGATGAGATTTGAGGTGACGAAGGAAGTATATAAGGACCGCGAAGCTTGGCGTTCGTCCTCGCTGACTACTCCGTTAGGGATACAGCGTACGTATGTACTTAATTATTTTAATATGAAAAATATTGCTCCGCATCAAACTTTTGTCCTAAGTATATATTTGAGTGGTCTTCTCAAGCTCTTGAATTTTATAACCATCATAACAGGGTGCAATGAAATTCTTTTGAGTGCTTGACTTTATGTTGTACTACAGAATTTTATTTTTCAAAAACTACCCTAGATTTGGAACGAACTGGAATTGGAAAACATTTGGAACGAATTGGGACGTTTTAAAATATTCCTGCTAAGTTTCCTGCTGCAATATCTGTAATTTAATGGATTTTCGGGGAAATGAAATCTTTTAAGCCAGTTAAAGACTAGAAAAAGTGTTATCAAGAAACCGGTGTCGTGCTGAGTTCGGAGTAAACAACCATTGTTGTCCTTTTTTACACAAAGTATTGTCGCTTGAAGAACATGACTACTCATTCCACGTTTCAGCGGTTTGTTGAAAAGTTATCTACATATACAATATTATTTTAGTTTCATTTATTCGAAAAACGATGATTGGTTCCTCGATAAGTGCGACCAAAATAGACTATACTATAAAAGACTTTCGCAGAGGGCAGAAATGGATTTGAATAAGGAACACGAGGAATAAGAAAATATTATATTAGAAATGTTAATCACTGATGTTTACCTGGGTGAAATGCCACCCATATGAAATACTAGCCATATTTCACCGGGGAGCTGGCCCAATTCGTGCTGCAGTGCAGCATGGCTCTACCACACATAATTGTGCATATGCAATAAATATTTACTTCAACATTTTACTTGTCCAAAGATCTTTTTACTCATCTTTATTTAACGATTGAAACAAAAAAACTAAGCCCAAATATACCCAAAAAATTATTAAAGTACTTTTATTTAAGTATTGATGTATTTTTTAAATTGTAAATGTGCAAAGTCCAGGCCGACGCTCATTTGTGACTGTGGACGTCTTTTGTCACAATTACTTTTCTTGCAAACTTTAAGTAAGGCTTAATGAAGCCTTACCTAAAGTTTCTAAGAAAAGTAATTGTGTGTCTTCTTAATAATATTCAGGGTAATGACCCTGAATATTATTAATATTCAGGTTCAGTAGTTTCTGAATAGGATTATCAAGACGAGTTCTAATATATCTGGAGATCTATAAGTACTTGGATTTTTAAAGGCAATAAGGGAGTGTTGGCGATTCCGAGTTTGACAGTTTACTTCCTCTTAATGAATATTTTTACTTGTTAACTATGCAAAATAAAAAAATAATTAATCATTATTTCAGTAATAATCTATGCCATACATATTACAAGTTGCTACGTCGCATATTTACTGAGAAAATTCAACAAACAGATGTTTTTATTATAAGTGTATCGTTTCTCCTTTTGAGTTCTGGAGACCTACCAATAAAAAACAAAGCATGTGTACTCATGTAGTTAGACTTCTTTGACGTGAATAAAAATAAAAAGCAAAACTGGCCACATATAAAAAAAGTATGTGTGTACTCTGCACATAAGAAGTTATATTTTTTTTGACGTTTTTAAACAAAACTGGCGACATATAAAAAAAATAGAAAAACAAAGCTGGCCACATATAAAAGAATTATAACTAGTCACTTAAAAAGCAAATAAACTCTCTTTGTTGTGAACTTCATGTTGTGTGACTTTTTAGCAGGATCGGGAGAAGTGAGGTTGAGATTTTGTTTAGATTTTCTATTTTTTACATTTTTGGGAGTTTTAAAGTACAAAAGTGATCGTATATTGTGTTTTAAAGTTCTGTATAAGTGAAAAGAATGGAAGAGGTCTAATTAAACATGTGGAGCTGAAGTCCCCGCGCTCTTCCAAGAAGTCCTTTATAACTTCAGTAAAGCCTACTATCACTTTACCAGAGGAGTTTTACGATAAAAAAAAACGAATTTACTTGTGATTCTACATGGATTCTACTTACTAATACGTGACATTGGCAAATGCGCTAACCTGTGCTCCATGCCATAAACAAAGAAAAAAAAAACTTCGTGTTGTGTTAGAGCGACGTAGACGCGCGCAATTTCCTTTGCCAACTTCATCCTGTGTTACATCGATGACGTAACTTCCACTAGATGCTGAAATTACACTCACCTGTTTTTCCAAATGCGCCATAAGAAGTATAACTTCTAAAATAAAACCCACAACTAAAAAACATTATTCTTTACCGACATTGATTGCACTCTTCTTACGTAAAGAATCAAGTTGAATTATTTTTATTTGACTAAACTTCTTTACTGAGTATTTTTTAACAGCAAATCTGTTCTTCTTTCCTTCCTTCTTATTCCTTTCTTCGATATAATCGATAATTTCGTATCTGTGTGTGTTCGTTGTATTGTGTGTTTGTTAAATATTCTTTTCAAATGGGTACCTACCAGATACACCATAATTTTTTTTTTTAAATTCTTCCCGTCAACTAAAATTGTTTAAAAGCTGCGAAGGAACATTTGTACATATCCACCCACGGTAATACAGCTAAAACCTTTTAGTTTCACCGTAGTTAATAAAATTAATTCAACCTTCGAACTAGTCACAGAATACATTTAATACCAAGAGATCGCTATCACCGACTCTACAAGTAGGTATAGATCACCGCGGCTGATAGTTAGGAGCGAACTTGAACAATAGCTTATGTCATGCCGCGAAAATAAACACGATAATACAAAATTTACATACCGAAAGATATGCCAAGTTAATTATATGTATTGAACGATTTTTTACTTTGATTCCTAATAAGAAGCGGTAATGCGAAGGTTAACGTCAAGCGGTTGTTCACGCTTTGTTCTTTCAAGGTCAACACTTAGAGCAGTTGATAGGATTGTTGTTTTTAAAGGCGGAAGAATATCAGAATTTCGGCAGAACTTTGCAAGGTACTCACAATTTAATAGCAATCCACTGGTAAGACAACTCGCACTTGCACGCTTCCGTAAACTACGGAGGTGTTGGGGGCCGCTAGGGGGACTATTGCGCGGTTCGTAGAAGAACTGGAGATCCTCGACCGTTACTGAGGATAAGCGCTATAGAAGTATTTGTAATTGATTTGATAAGTTCCACGTACCTCATAACCCCTAAAATGTAGGGTACCTTTTAAAGATTTCTCCAGCATCAACAGTCGAAAGGATTATTGTTTATGTAGGCAGAGTTTTTTCAGAAATTTGCAAGACACTCATACGGTCACAAGTTCGTTGTAATTCACAGAATGAGCAACTTTCACGCTGTCATTTACTAAATTGATGATCTTGGGGCCTACATATTGTGGCGATAGCCATTAAATCAAGCTAAATATCTTCATCTCTGTTGCCTAGAGGTAGAACAATCTACCTTTCTCTTCCTGTCGCAGGTGGGGAATAAAGGAGCCTTTCAGGGTAATGACTGTTCGAAGTGAAAAATCCAATTGCCAAATAGAGATAAATCTGGGGAGGATTGAGGTATATTTTTTAAAATGTTAGCTATGCAGGCTGTAACCCTGAATTTCTTGATCACCGCTATGTAATAAAACGCTATCAAGTTCCTCTGTAGCTAGAAACTGCAGGATTTTACTCATAGTGACGTGCTAACCTATTAATGCAGATATTGTATAGACTCAGGTGTTACTTTGCGAAATCGATTTCATGTAATAAATTACTGGAATCTTTAGCTATTTTTTAAACTCCAAAACTCCAAAAACCGGTTTTTGGAGTTTGAGCGGAAAATAACTAAAGAATTTATCACACTTCTAATGCAGGTTTGAAGAGGGCGAATCAGTGGTCCACATAGTGCAACGATTTTTGTTCCGCCTCTTGGCAGTACTCGAACATCCTTGAATGAGGTAGTCGCACATAAATCCTGTCTACCCTAGGCATGTGTATCTTTTCAATGTTAAAATAAGGATCGGAACGTGTAGAACGTCTGTAATGAAACGCAAGATGGATACAAATTGGATAAGCTGTTTGGTGGAATTACAGTCGGCCATATAGATAAATAAAACAAAGACAAGATGGCAGATAACGGAGTATCGGCTTTCAATTACCTCCGTGTGTTTTGATGCTATCCGCACACAATAGTATCTGGTTGCCATCATTAATGGTTTAGAAGCCAATGTTAGGGTGACTTCACATTCGCTCGATTTTATCCATAGATACTGCCAATCAACAATGTCCAGGAGTCACTACACGAAAGTTACTAAAGGAAATTAAATACAAATTTAACACAAGTAGTGCTTGAGCATTTATTGGAACTAGTGGTTGCCTTGTGGTCGAAATTCGACCATACATATAAAATAAACACTCTTTTCTCTTGACATACATTTCACAGACTCGAAACAGCTCACGTTCACAACTGACACAAAATTCACAGCTTAGAACTCATCCAGTCAATCCGTCAGTAATTAGGTTTCATTCAATTTCATGGCGACATTTCATAATTCTTATGCAGGTAAAGATATCTACTCCATGCGACTTGTTTGACCACAAATTATTGTGCGTATGACATTGGCAGTATGAACGTAAACAACAGATATTTCATTTTATTTAATGCACTTGAAGCACATCATATTTATTACATAAAAATTTTAGCTTTCTGCATTCCATCTCCATATAAACTTTGACTATGCCAAATCTCACACTACTCCATTCGTCAAGATTCTTAAAAACGGCTTCAAAGTTTTCTCTTTATATATATAAGTAGATGTGTTCCATACTGTCAGTTTTTATATTTCGCGCCATTGTTTGTAGGCTTTAAAATGCGATAAATAAGTTAAAATAAAAGTACAATGTATAGTTATCATAAAATAAATGTTGGAGTTAAAATGACTAGCACTATTTTTTCTGAAGCCAAAAAATTTTTTACAGATTCATGTTCATCGCACACTTCGATCGTCAAAAAGCAAGTGTGGCTTCACCTTTATATAACCCAACTTATAAAACAGGAATATTCCATAAGTATATATGTTTACAATGACTTGTCCCAAAGCCTTTGTTATGATTAAAACCATAGAAGTAGACAATTAGGCGATATGCCAAGGGTTTCATATTCGTTTCGTGTCTACTAATTTATGAAATATATTTACAGCCATATCTATTAAAATTGTTTAAAATTTAAACTAATTTTTGGTTGAGGACTGCTGTATTCTAACAACTGTAAAACTATTTTGTTATAGAATCTACTGCTAGTGCAATTTTATGCTGCGTGACATCACGCTTCGAGCAAATCACGTGGACTGAGATGTTTGGCGGGGAGGGAGGTGGCAAGGGGACTGTCACGGTTCGGCGCACGCGTCGGAGAAATGCGAAGCGATAGTGTTACCAAGGCCAAGGCTATGTAATGAATACACTTATAAGTTCAATAAAACTTATCGGTACAATGGAGAAACTGGGAATTTGTTTTCCTTTTTGATAATGTGGCACGGCAAAAAGTAGTGAAGCACGTGTCGAAAATTAGTTAGGGAAGAGGTAAATTAAAAAAAAAACTAAAATATTAGGTCCAAAACAGCCATTATATATTTTTTTTTGTTTTTCGTTTTATTTTATTTGGCTACCAATTAACGTTTTACCAAATTGCAGTTCAATTGGGTCCCAAACATCCATTACATGACTTTTTCTTTTTTTTGTTTGGTTACTAATTTACGTATACTTTCAAAATACTTGGTGCAAACATTTTTTATACTTACCCTTGTTTGCTTGATTGTACGTTTGATTGTAAGCTCTGATCATAGAAGTAGAAACTTTGTACATATATGTACCTATGCAGGCCCAGTGCAACCGATTTCGTCCATTACCCCCGCGCCCTATTGCGATATCAATAAAGTTGATTCTCGCATTTGCGGTTTGATCATATTTCAGCGCGAAGAAATCTCAACGTCTGTTTTTGCACATAATTCGACTGGCCCGTTGGCGCAGTGGCATATGCATCTGCTTTCCAAGCTAGGGTCCGAGTTCGATCCCCGGTCAGGGCAAATTAGGAAACAAACTTTTATAAATTGGCTTGGAGTCTGGGTGTTACTGGGAACTACTCCCCCAGAGTTCGTTGTGTGGTACCCATAGTACAAACTTATTGCTTAGTTTGGGGTCACACAATCTGTGTAATTGTCTGGAGTATTATTTATTTATTATATTTGTAATTTGCAAGAAAACTATATTACCAATGAAAAAAATGGTTTTAAAAATTTGAGATATTATAATTACCTATCCATTTTAGTAAAAATCATTTTAAAATTCTGTAGAATTTCCGAGCAGCAACTGAATCTTTGTGCAAAACAGGGTTTTTCTGTATTTTTTTTTCGAGATTTTTTTCTCCAATCGTGTTTCCTCAGTTAGGGATTTCAAGATAATGAGTTGAAGTAGTATATATGCAAATATCTAACTCTCAGTCTTCTTAGATACCGAGATCCAAGTCACCAAATACACCCTAGTCTGCATAGGCATAAAGTTCCTACTTTTATGACTTATGACTCTAAAACATGACTTCAAGAAATTATTTAAGGTTATTATTTCATCTTCTTTAAAGTTTTGTTAAATGTCGTTAGTTTTGTTAAATTATTAAAAATTATGTCGCGTTTCCATGGTCTGTGGTCTGTGGCATGGAGAAACGTGACGGCATTTGTGTATATATGAAGACAAAAGATATACAAGCATAATCCAAATTATATATCAAACACCATAACTGCTTTTAGTCACGAGAATCCCCATTGGAATCCAATATTACATTACAGTCGGAATATTCCGATTGGCTTATAACTTCCCATAACGTAAACAAGTTATGAAACATTACAGCTAATAATACACTCAAGTTATATCAACGGCAAATCGATTGGAAATAACGATTAGAGTATCAATTTCACATAGTGACTGCTACGGCTGGAGTCACCCGATAGCATTTCAAGGTGAAGTGCAACCTCTATATTATTGTGAATTTAATAAGCCAAGTATAATAATGTTTCTTTCGTATATTGGTAAAAATACTACTAAAATACATATACATATAAAATTTGAAGCGTGTTACTGTAATTTCAAAATAAAAGTTTTATCTGAAGCTGATATGGTTATTCGCACGTAACCAAAACCAATACAAGCTTTTTTTAAATTATCTATGTGTCTGTTTGTTT
Organism: Zeuzera pyrina; assembly: GCA_907165235.1. Taxonomy (NCBI): domain Eukaryota; kingdom Metazoa; phylum Arthropoda; class Insecta; order Lepidoptera; family Cossidae; genus Zeuzera; species Zeuzera pyrina. The sequence goes on from OU015632.1 coordinate 23,038,496, forward strand.
GTTCGGGCCAATCTCTGAGACGGCTCAACCGATTTTGATGAGACTATCATTAACAGGTAGAAGGCACTTTTCAGAGAGTATTATAAACTACTTTTTACACCATATACAGTTTACATTTCTCTAAGCTTAATTGCAATAATGAGATCAATAAAACACGTATGATTTAAAAAAAAATAAAAAATAAAATTTTCGATACTCGTACGCACATATATACTCGATATAATAGAAAGAGAAAGAAATATCACTGAATTTATGTATAGAGCTAATGAATCTACAGCCGCGCGACGCGCGGGTCCCGCCCCACGGAACGCTTTTTGCTTACGTGAAGATTTCTACCAACTCAAGCCTCCCGCAAACCGCGTTAAAGAAATTCATTCCAAAAATTAAAAACGGCATCAAACTTATGACATTTATATTTTGTTCATATTCCTAACGGATACCGCCCCAGTGGGTGCTGGAGTCTTCCATGAAGGCGGTAGCGGATCCAGAGGCAAATGGGGAGCGTTGAAGCAGTCAATAACTGTGGTCAAATAAATAAATAAAATATTTTTTATTTCCTATTAATTCTGTATTTATTTTTAGTTTTATAAACAATTTTGTTGCGCATTTGGTTGTCGTTTTATTAATTTCTGCTTTATGATTTTTAACAGATAATAAACAGATATATTAGGTACAAATAATATACAACAATATTATAAAATTTCATATAATTTTAAATATTATAACTCTGATGGACTACGGACTAGGGGCGCGTTGAAATCTTTGTTCTTTTCTAAAGAGGGCGATGGTCCAGAAAAGTTTGCGAATCTATGACTTATTAAAGTTTTATTGTCAGCCAAATTCTATTACTCAGCAAATATTCCCTAACAGATACAATTGCTATGTTAGTAATGACATCACATCCTATTTCTATATAGTCAAAGTCTATTACTCCCGTCCCTATTATTCAAACTATCATTAATTACAATCATCAGTCACAATGAGATCTATTAGTACCATGTTCTGATCAAAATTATTACCATTGTTTGTACCGTAGGAATAATCGCGCAATAGTAATATAATACCGCCCCTAATTTTCGGGCATCTTCGGAAGGCTTCGGAGATTTTCAGGCAACACAATCGTCAAAGGATAAGATTGACATATCTGATCGTCGCATTTAATAATCCATTTATATAAATAGTTCAGCACAAAGTCGCTGCGTTTGTATATATTCCCTTACAACTTCCAAATTTCTTAGTGGATTGCGATGCGGTCTTCACCATCATTTGCAGCATTTATTGAAGAATATTTATATGTATAACGCAATCATATTAAATATACAGAAATAGAGAAATATTCACGTTACGTTATCAAGTTCCCAAGTGTTATTACCCCATACGATTACAATAGCGAGTCTGTGGCCCGTCGTCTATACTAAAAATTACTTTAGTCGGTTTTACAAAAGTTTCACTAAACTCAATTTCGGAGTAACACACGGAAATTGTTGATTTCACTAAACTTAAAACATTGAAACGTTTACAAAACCACTTTATGTAATTAACAAATTTGTTAAGTAATATTAACTAAGGTAGGTCCGATGCACATTATCAACATACTCTTAAACTATTCAGCAAATTTAACCTACAATTTTGTAAATTTTATTATGTTAGAACACGTATCTTCAATCTTTTTTATTTTGTAAATTGAACATTGATTTTTTTTTAAACTGAACTAATAATAACGTAAAAGAAAATATATATTACATGCTAAATGTTATTATGTATACTGTACATAGGTGTGATTGTTGTGTGTCTTTGTGCAAATAGATGTGTGTGTTAGCATAAAGGAATTATCATTATCCAAGGGAAATAATACCAAAAGCATTATTAATATCAATATAAGTTACGTAATTCGCCCAGGTACAGATACGAAAAATGATAACAATAATTTCGTTTTTGTTATCATAAAAAAACAGAATAGACATTGCGACAGACGGATAATCTTTATTAAGCAGTATTGTTTGCAAATTATCACAAAAAACTTTAAAACGCTCAAGGACGCATCAGATACGCATTAATTTAGGGTTCCTTGGCAATTTTGGACAAAATGAAATTGTAATTTCGGAAGAACAATTAATAAATGCAAAAACATTTAAATAAAACGGCCAAAGGCATTTCGGTCATGAATTCGTAGCAATTTTATATAATATTTCTAAAAAAAATTTAGTTTCATATGTCTGAAGTTAAATAAAAAAATACTCATTATCAAAAATCGGTCATTTAAAATTAAATTATTAAAGTTATCATAAAAATTTCGTAATTTATTTTTAAATATACCTATCTTTTGTAAAATGATATTGAAAAATTACATCTGTGTCTTGTCCGTTCTTCTACGTTTTCTTTTCGAACCGAACTAAAGTAGCTTTGATGTTCCAAAACACCTTGCAATTGGGTTAATTTGAATAAATTGGTTCGACTTTGATTTAGATATAAAAAACTAATGTTAAAATTAGAAAAAATAAAAAATGTGTCTGTTAACACAGCAGTTACACACAGGGTTAGCAGTTTATAAATCTAGACTAAAAAAATCCGTAAGTGTAAATAAAACTGAATAAATCGACTATAACATACGAACAGACCGATAGACGTAACAAAACTGTAATAATATCCACTGCCTTATTATGTAACCGCAGCCAGTAAGCGATAGCCGAATATAACGCGAGCGATCGCGATATGTTGTTAAACGGAGCACGATACAATGGCGCGCATCGCTATTGCTGCCTGTGTTGACTAATCAGTGAACTAAAAACTACTCCTAGCAACCTTATTTATCCCACAAAAAGTTGTTTTTTTTACACCACGAAGGTGGCAAACAAGCATAAGGCCCGCCAGATGTTAAACGGTCATCGTAGCCTATGGACGCCTGTGACACCAGGAGTATCACTTGCGCATTACCAACCCTGTAAGAACCTTTTTACGCCCTTTTTCAAGAACCCAATGCTGTATTCTCATGGGATAACCTCGATAGGGAGCTCATTCCACAACCTCAAAGTTCGAGAGACAAAGCTCCTTTCAAACTAAACCGCGTGTGACAATTTCGGTTCCAAATGTGAGGACGAAATCCCAGCCGGCGGCGAGCGGTGCGATAGTAGAAGAAAGAATTTTACCGCATAGCACTTAAAATGCTAATTTAAAACAATTGTCGCGCGACTGCGGCGCGACTATCGTTCTTTACGTGATAACCCTGCCGTTTTTGTCATTTAATTGCGGAACCCTAAAACTCTATCGAGTGATGACTCACATGGCTAAATAAAAAATTAGAACAAATTCTGCAATTGACAACTGACTTGCATATTGCTAACGATTAATAATGCAATTTAGGCTGGTAACACATAATGGAACAAAAAGTTGACTCGGTTATTTTTTGCCATTTTTCAAGGTGACACAGTGCCTTAACTACCATTTTATAATTTTATATTCACGTCACGACACGACGACGAGCCCGTAACGAGCGCTACTAGACATTACAGAAAGGTTTTACTTCTTCGATTCCAATTATGTTACAAATAACATTGTAAAAACCGTAGCAAAAAAAATTAAAATTTGTGGCTCCATGTTCTATGTTATGTGATTGAAATTATTAGCGGTATTTAACATACGTAATAATAGTTACGTTACATATATATTACACACATACATACATACACATCTTCACGCTGTATCCCTAGTTAATAATAGTTAAAAGTAATAAACAAAAAGATATACATGGACTCAAACATCTCGAACAATATAATGTACTTCGAACCGCCCCGGCTTCGCACGGGTAGAATTTTTTTTTATAAAATACAGCCCATGTTACTTGCTGATAATGGGCTTTCCAAAGATGAAAGAATCTTTGAAATCCGTTGAGTAGGTTTTGAGTTTATCCATTACATACAAACAAACAAATGTTACCTCTTTATAATATTAGTATAGATATGAGGTAAATACTGATCTGTTTCAAAAGAGAGGCGATTTATATGGATAATTAATAATGTGGAAACCCGATGTCATGATAAAATGGTTATTCTGAATTTCTAAATTACATGAGTTTATAAGAGGGTTCCTCAGGAACTAATTAATTAAACAAAATAAATTGAAATTAATTATTATGTAATATACATTGATTGGAAATCATGTTATAAAATTAACGATAAAACTAGTCTGGAAATGATCTAGTCTACGCGTGCATTTACTGATGCTGGTTTTCTGCTAATTTTATTATACACCCTGAAAATTATATATTAAATTATTCGCTAATTTTTTAATATACACCTGACTTCTTTGTCGGTTTTTCTTAGTGTACGTTTGTTTCCAATCGAAGATAGATTTGACATTCAAAAATACCATGCGAATGGGTTTACTTGAATCAATTGATTTAACTTTAACAATAAATATTTCACATAGAATTAAATGTGAAATATTTATTGTTAAATAACATGTGAAATAGCATCAAAATTAGTAATTAAAACTATAACTTATTAAATTTATACTACAATTCAATATAGTAATTCCACTGTTCACTATAAATTATTATTTTAACCATTAACTATCGCATACATGTTAGCAACACCGACGAATAAAAAATAAGAGAACACTAGCACAGTACAAGTAAGCATACAGTATTCTATCTCGGCAGTGTCCTAGAGATAATTACCTACGGTCGTTTGGTACGTAAACGCGCAATAGGGCTACCGACTTGGACTGAATGTTTTTCTTGGGTATTGATAATAGGTACTATATTAATTTGTCATATTATCTTTTCATTTTATATTATTGCAAATTTAATACGTTTTTATTTATACAATTTTACTAGTATTTTATATCTAGTTTCAAAAGTTTGTGAGTTAGTATGGTGGAAATGGACAAAAAAAATGCTTTTTTATGTGCAGTATAATTAAAAATCAGCAATAAATTAACTAGATCATTATGATAATATATTTCCTACAAATTAGCAACAGAGAAATATTTCTGGTTTCGATATAGATGTATTCAAACATCCATACACTGAACATTGTGCTCGTAAACTTGATTGACATAATATTTAGTCAATAAATGCGCCGGAGCGTCTCATACCGTACTACGAAAACCGCGGCGCGCTCGCGACTGTCGTATGTCGAAATATGTCGAGATTTCGAGCGCGTTGTTTGGGAGCGTTTGTATGAAGATAGAATACTGTATGCTTACTTGTACTGTGACACTGGCGCCCTCTGGCAAACAGAGCGCGATGGTGTTCGTGACGTCATCAAGAACGATAACCGACGATTCGTTCTGATTAACACTCCGAGATTATATAAATCTAAACATAGTCTGTGATTCGTTATCGAGAAATTAAGTGTCAAAGTGAATGCACGTAGCGCGTGTTTTTTATTGCTGCAACGAGAGTCTATCTTTGCTTATTTACGGACATTTTTTTTTGTAACATACTTCTTTGTGTTTTTCCTAACTTACATATATTGAATTTAAACCACACATATTTACTTTTACAATATTCTATGGAACCCTCTGTTACTGTTACTACTGTTTTTATGATATACTAGCGGATCCGACAGACGCTCTAATGTCTGAAATAAAAAAAAATCCTAGAACGTGATTACAGTGCCACCTACCGGATATAATTGTGCATCTATACCATCTAGGAACCCACTCAACCCGACAGACGTTCTCCCGAAATAAAAAATAAAACCTAGGCCCCAATTGCGGCGTCACCTACCAGGTCCAATTGTTAATCTAAACCATCCAAAGACCCACTATAACACAAACTAACAATTTCATCAAAATCGGTAATGCTATTTTTAAGTTTAGGGAGACTAACGAACAGCTATCGATTTTTATATATATATAGATATTCGCCTTTGGAGCAACGGTTAATTCATAATGATTCATTTGCCTTCCAAACCGAATATTCCGCCTTAAATTCTCGGTAGTGTCAATTTATAAGCGAATTTGTAGTGTGGATGGTAATATGTAGGTTCGTTTCGTGGAGCCCATAGTAAAAGTCTAGTGCCTAGTTCGGGGTCACACGATTTATGTGACTCCAAGTAAGCATTTTAAGCTTGCTGTCGCTTCATCTAATCGATATACATATTAGATTGCGGTACTTAAATATGAAAAAAATGAGCCGTCGCGGAACGCCTGACAGATGTGTAACATAGAAACTATTTTGTAGACAATATCCATGAAAGAATGGTTTATTAAAGGAAATAAATATGGCATACCTGATCAAATAATAAGGCATAATCAAAAACGAAATATTCGGTTTTTTTTTAAAGAAAAAGATATTCTTTATGTAAAAAACACAGGCATTGTGTTCCGAAGTGAATAACAACACTGAATATAATATAGGTATACGAGCTCAGTACAAACGCGTGGCGACGCGTCGCCACGTCACCACGCCAACAGCCGGTCTGACCCGCCGCATAACTCGCATAAGATGTTTCACATCAAAAATAACGTCAATGGAATATAAATCACGTCCACCGCCGTAGACATATGTATTTACCGAACTTTATATTTTTTTATGTATACTTGTATACTTCGTATACTTATGTATGTACATGTTATAGTCGCTTTCATGCAAATAAATAAATAATTTTTATTAATATTAATTTTATTGCAATACACGTCACAAATCATTTCATGATTTTCCCTGCCTGTTTCAAATCGTCAACTGTAATTTAAGGTCGTCTGTATGCAGTTCTTGTGGCATCAAAAACATGTGTCATGCGGTCACGCTTAATGCATAAAAACGCTGATCAATTAACAACTTTTTGCAGTTTTTTCTTAACTCCGCAGACCGAAACGATCTGTCAACAAGGGTTTTTAGGCGACTCATTTCATTGCCTGTATTACCTACATACGAAAGATAACAATTCGCTATTTTTTGCTACGTGATATTACAGCCTAAATATTATACCTAACAACCACATGTTTTTATTACAAAGTATATATACTTATTTCTTATTCATTTCAAGGTCGCTCTTTTGTTACTATGATACGTATTCAAATAAGAGCCGTGACATGAACTCGCTCACGTAATAATTTATTCCTATTCAAAGAGGAAATAGCACAAAAAATATGAAACTTATTTTCTTAATCCAAAAGTGGTGTCAAATAAACTTGACAGACCAATACAAAAAGTAGTCGAAGACTTCAACTACACAAAAGTCAACAGTTCAACAAAAAACTTCACAAAAAGATGTTTCTAAGAAATTGTTAGCGATTATGCGAACTCGCCTTTATACGAACTCATGGATCGTTGCGCACGCGGCGACAGCTTGTCTGGCAACGCCAGCGGCAGACAAGGACAGCCTATACTGCTCAAGCGATGAGTGACAAAGACAGAAATGATATAACATCGTTTAGTGTTTTCATCCTACTCTTTCACATTGTAATGAATAGATACTTGGGAATGAGAACAGAGATAATGCGATGGTGTCCTTCAAATACTTCAAGAGTCATCATAAAGTGGCAATTACACGTAATTAGCGCGGAACATGTATTATTTATTTTTAAAAATGTCGTAATTTCCCATAACTGACATTTAGACACCCGTCAGTTTACTGAAAGTTCACTCGCGATAAGGTCAAAAATAACTACACATACTCATACACATTACAAATAAGTATGAATGCATAAAGACGTCATTTCTTGTTATTATACTTGTCTTACATTTTGTTACAAAAATACAATATTTAATCTGTAATTAAATATGCAGTTATTATTACTTCGACTACGATAAAACAAAATGATATCATCCATTAACAAGAAGGTTATGTAGTGTTCTTTTTTATTTATAACAATTTTAAATCTTTGTGATATGTAGGTATATCATGGGCCTATTCCTTCTCTACCAACTCTCATTCATTAAATAAATATTACAGTAATCACTTAAATAAACTATATACATTAATAACTTCTCGCCTCGCCTCGGGGTTGTCAGTGAGGACAGAACGCCAAACGTCGCTTTTTTATATACTTCTTTCGGTTCCTCAAATCTCATCGTTCTCAAATCTCATCGTATGCGAGTGCATTTGACATTTCCGTTAGCTTACAGTCTAGCTATCTATCTATCTAGATCTTAGTAAGTCAGCCTAAATTATAAAGGTAAGTTGTTATTAATGGGATTGAATGGGTATCACGCATAAAGTCAGATATTAAATTGCAGAATTCATCTCAAATGGTCAATTTGTATAAATACATTTTTAGTAAAGATCCTACCCAGTTTTAAACTTGTTGATCAACATGTAACGTGTTTTGGTCTCAAAGAAACATCCTCAGTATATTTTCGATTTGAAAATTTAATTTCGCCCCCTACTCCCCGCAATATGATACACTAGACCTGCATACATATGTATATTATATACGCGCTATATGTATAAATCATCAAAAATTAAGTTTATAAAAGGGTTGCTCGACTACTTTTTCTCTCCCTGCTGTTCTTGGATTCCTAACAAAAATAACTCTGAAAATAAAGTTACTTATTAACTTCATAGGTAAATATTGTACTTATTATTTTGTACTATTTTGTAAGAGACTGGTCGAGGCTTCGGGAGACCGCCGGGCTGGCAGCTTCTTCCGCCAATGAATCGGTTTGGCTATTCAAAGAAGTAATGCTGCCAATCTGCTGGCGCCCTTAGCAATGACAGCTTTCTAAGCGGGAACTTTGAGGAATCTATTATTGGAGTTAATGTTTAGTTTTAAGTTTTTAAATGTTAACGTTTTCATATGTATGTACTGATTTATATGAGTAAAATAAATATATTAAAAAAGAATTCAAAATTTTTTACCGAAACTAACCGACCAGTACAAAAAATCATTCCTCAACCCAAAAACATATTGTGAATATTATGGAGCGCTCTACGTGAATCAACCCCGTAGTTTTTGTAATAGAACAGGTATGTAGATACGCACAAAGGGCGCATAAAAACACTTCCTATTTGTAAATAAATTCACCTGCTTCTTTTATATAATATTATTAGCCCACGAATCCTTTGTGCGATGTAAGGCAGGTTGCAATTTGGCATAGCTAAATAAAAAATAAATTTCAGAGAAGATTAAGTGTTCGATGATTGAAGAAGGAATTTAGTTCCAATACCATAAGCGATAAAGTTAAAATTACAATGCATATCTGTTGCTAAGGCCATGAAGAACAAGAAAGCAAAAAAAACCTACGTTAAGCATCCCCTTCTTTTATTGGGTGTCACGTTGCTGTAATATAATGATTGTGGCTTCGTTTCAATTCGAAAATAAATTTGATTGTATATTGCGAGTTTACTTTTTAGGATTCTGCAGTCAATATGTCAGAAACTGAACCGTACTAGCATCGTTATGTGCGTCTGTCCGTCTGTCTGTGCATAAGTCACAGCTGTGGCCACAGTCTTATTTAATCGTCTTTACAACTTAGATGTATTTCGCAGAGACGTACTCATAAACTGGTAATGAGTTTACGAGAACGTCTCTCAATTAATCAATCATAACCAGAAATCAGAAAAAAAAGTTGAAATATCAGATTTTAGAAATAATGCGTGTCCAAAACGTCCTTGGGCGTTTTTTTATTTTATTGTAACTGTTCTCGATATGTACCTATGCAAAATAAAAGTTGAATTATTAATTGCTAACAATATTTTTATTATTACATCGCTGTAGTAAGATAACACCAGGAGATTTTTTGATTATTAGGAGTGCAACGATGTGAAAAGTACAAACTACATGTACTTAAATTCAAGTTAATTGCCTAGTTGGATAAAGCATTAATCCCACCAAATATATAAATGTAAAAAATAGATACAGTTCTCATGTGTCACCAAAGTAACGGTATCCGAAGCGTGCCAACTTAGACACTGGACTGTCGCCAATGGAATCAATTTATTGCCACTAAATATATCTTAAGCTTTAACTTGGCAATTTTCTTTAATGTATAGAAAACTGTCAAGTTTGCTTAAATTTTATTAAGTCTTAGATAATGTTAGAACCTTGACTTTCAACCCATTGTCATAGGCCTAAGGGTTCTTCTACAGAGACTTAAACGTCAAGCATGGTACTGGGGAATGATAAAAAAAAAATTGCTTCGGGAACTGTCGTCCCCAACTTCCGTTAAATAGTTGTAGTAGTGTTGTTGAGTAGCTAGCTCAATTGTAGTATTATACTCGATTATAGTAGGTAGAGCTAGTTAGCGCTTCCAAAGATCATTTCGTGTAATCGCTTTAATTTAATTGTTTTCTTAAGGTTATGGATGGCTCTTTGAACGATAGGGACGAGGATTGGACGATTTAATTGTCGTAGAAATAAACCACTTCCGAAGCAAATTAATATTTTAACTTAGTTTTCCCGAAAATAAAAATCTGTCGATACAGATTTCGCTTGTCTGATGATTTTAAATTTTTAATGTAAAGATTTGAAATAGAATGTGATGAGTACAGAATATTACAGGAGTATTTAATACAACTGTTGCCTGCGACATCGTCCGAGTGAAATTAAAAAAAGTAGTCCATGCCCTTCCCCTGAGCTTTTGTCCCATTTCTAATTTCTAAATTTCATCCAATTCGGTCCAACAGTTTAACTGTGAAAGACGACCAGTCAGACAGACTTTTGCATTTAAAATAATATTATTATGGAAGTACGGATATGGAATACCTAGTAAATAAATTACATAAAAAAATATTTGGAATATCATTGATAATATGATAACCATTTTACCACACATATAACACACACTCATGTTCACAGCACATACTTTAAAAAAAAAAGCCGGATTTTCTGCTGTAATTTTTTGAGGTGTAGGGTATTGGTAATTGAGGCTCATCTAACGGTATCCTCGCCTGTTATACGAGCCTATAAAGGTGGGAGTTCGCGATCGTGGCTGAATGAAGCAGGGCTCAGGTCGTCTATCCATGCTCTAAGAAGGACATAGTACGACAGCCCATGTGATCAGCACTCTCGTCGCACTTTGAGTATGTTGGACGAATATACTGGAAAAATATGGATGAATACGGGTGGTAGAGTCATGCTGCTTTGCAGCATGGGCGGGCTCCCCTGTTGAAATACCACCCTCTCACAGAATATCGGCGTGAAATAACAGTATCTATTGCTGTTGTGTTTCGTTCGGTAAGTGAAAGTGCCAGTGGCCCATCTTCCCCCTCCACCTCCTTTCCCTAAAAGCTGGCAACGCACACGTGATTCCCTGAACGTTGCGGGTGTCCATGGGTAGCGGCAATCACTTTCCATCTTGTGATCCGCTCGTTTGCCCCCTATTTTATAGTAAAAAAAGGGCGGTGTTCCGTTCTGCGAGATGTGCTTCGGCACAGCGCTAAAGAGGCTCTGGCTCTGATCTTTCAAGTGTCGATTACATTTCACTACACCTAGTGCAGTACGTCATGTAGGGCACTAGACGTAGTGTAATGTAAATGCATGTAGGGATGTAGAACCCTAGCTTAGGAAGAGTCCGACCATCCTACATGGCCTAGTTCACTACATGTAGTGCAGTGGAATCACAAGTAGAGAGGTAGGGCGCATACATAGGGTCTTTATCTTAGTATTTTAAGTTTCTGAATATAATCTGTCACTAAATTTAATAAAGGGTTGAGCAGTATCTGCTGCTGAGAAACAAATTGAGCAACTCCAATTCGAGATTCAGATTTCAGGAGTTATTTCAGAATGAATACTACACAATTTTATCACTTATTAAATTTAGTACATACATACATATCCTCACGCTGTATACCTGACGGGGTATTCGGAGAGAACAGACAGTCAAGCATTGCAGCCCTTACATACTTCTTTCGCCTCCTCAAATCTCGTCATTCTCCTCCTCACAAATTTTCCATTAGATATGCGATTCTTTCTTGGCTTCTTGCGTTGTTATACGGCGTATCTCTCTGTCTCTTCTGTCTGTCATTCCAAATTAAAAAAAATCTCTCGTTGCTTATATTGTCCGCAAGAGTAACACCGCACATATATATTTAAGATAATATATGTATATACAAAACACAGACTTAGTGATGATAAATAATGCATAAATATAAATAGTTTTAAAATTAAAATAAGAAAATATTAACATCTTATACATAAAACAGACCATTATAACTCAGCGTTAAAAAACATGCTGAAATTCTCAAGATCGTATCTAGAGCATATTTTTACGATTTCTTTGTTTAAACAAAACACCAAAACGCTCTCAACTCGTTTATTCTTAAAATAGAAAGGGAGGGAATGTTGTTCATAGACGGGTGCGAGCGAGATGTATTGCGAAAGAAAGATGGTTTGCGTACAGGCATGTTTTTTTGGGTCATGGGTTCAGTGCTCGCGAAATGCGGTGCACATGTGTGATGATGGTATTGGGCTTGGAATACGTTTCCATTATCCCCCACCGTTAAAATATTGCTTATAAAAAATGGCTTTCATGTTATTTTGGCAGAAAGCGAAAGCAAAATAATAAACCAGTTGCTAATATTTTCGTAAATATTTTTGCATCAAGTTCTGTCCACCCAGAAGATAAATCGCGTGAAAATATTATGATGTAAACACTATATTAAAAATATGATTATAATTAAATGTTTGAGGTCCCAATATCTTATCAGAAACTCTTCCAGAGGGCAGATAACAATGAAAAATAACATTTTAAAAGTATCCACTTATAATTTCTTCAGTTGTGTCAGAAAGGAACGAGAAAAGTCTGTTTCCTATATTGATCCAACCGGAAATCCACCCGAAACCTTCCGCGCTGAAATACAAGACCTAAACCACTGCACCTAAATTAATAAATCTACGAAATATTTAAAAAGCACAAATTAAGACATTCATACAATGGACACTTGTCAGTGTTATCCACACAATACTTATGAACCACGTTATAATGAAACACGTGTGCACACTGCTTGGTACAGTCCACCAAAGAAAGTTGTTGAGAAGTCGAGACTAGAGAATCATTATTAGAATACCATACCAAAAAAGGAGAAACGGCATCCTTGTAGAATTTCTCTTGTGTAATTCTATAAATTCGCGTACGGAGGGATATTTATCCATACAACGATATCTTATGCAGTACAAGATTGATTGTTTGAAAGCGTCACTATGTTTCACTTAACTGAGGTTCGAGGACTACACCTAGCATAAATACACTTTGACGCTTATACAATGAACAACGTAGCATCCAATTATTTTACAATTGTGTAATACTTTTATGGTAAATAATAAAGAAAATTAATACTCGATTTAATATTACATTGCAAAACTCAAAATAAAGACATCGTAGTCAAATCCATTGTCGCATATTCCATAAAACTGGACTTGTCCATTTGGCAAAATACGACTGTCTTTGATACAATAGCAAGCACTGTTTCGCTTTTACTTACCAGTAAGCGCCATATCCCTCGCCACGCTCTGCCAGCGCGTCATACAAATAACTTCATACATAGTGGCGTGCATCCCATATAGGCACAGAGACACTGCCTACCCTGACAATTTAACAAAAGTTATTTCGATATCCACAATTTGGTATCTACCATTGTGTGTTACTGGCAACTCCCCCAGAGTTCGTTGTGTGGTACCCATAGTACAAGCTTACTGCTTAGTTTGGGGTCACGCAATCTGTAATTGTCTGGAGTACTATTGTTATTATTTATATTTTATAGACAATTTAAAATTAAACAACAATTGTTTAAAAATAGCGCCATCCAACATCCCCGTTCTTCCGTCCTTCATTTGTTCGTAATGGTATTTCGTATTTTATCATTGTTGTGGTTTATTTTAACAATCATGCCATCTATCGAAAAAAAAATGCGCTATATAAGTTATCTGCGGTCTTACTTATCCACTTTTCAAATGTTTCTATCTTTCAAATGCGTGGTATTTTATACTAGAAAATTAAGTTTGTGTGCGTGTTTGGGATACATTGACTACATCAACGACATTATAGAGTTAAATGCATTTGATAAATTCAACACTTTTGCAACGTTCTACTTAAGTTTAACCATAAGTTTTATCTTGTTTTATATTTTTTTTACTGCATGTTACTTTACTTATATTGACATTTTGTAATAACTTTGGAGAAGAAGCTAGCTACTGAGATACAGGCCATATGCCTAGTTCAGTAAAGAATTATTATTATTATTATTATTATTATTATAACTAAAACTATTCGTATTCGCTTTGTTTATGGTTGATTTATACTTAAATCAAAATAAAACTGCATATTTGTTTTTTTCGTGCAAGTGATTCGTTGTTCTAAGAGTTATTTAAAAAAATCTATTCTTCTTACAATTCGTATTAGAAGTTAAGTATCGGTTTGTAGTAGATAATTTCAGTTGTATTTTAAAGAATGGAATGTTTTAGCTGTGATAATTGTGTTGGCAGTGTGTGTTTACAAAAACTAAAACAAGCTGCATTTTCAAAGTTATGTAGGTATATGAAATACCTAGTGAAAAATTACAAATTATTGCTAAAGACAGGTGTGTCCCAGAGTTGCATCTATATCAAAAGTCAGATAATGTAACTCAAAATGTTTATTCTAAATATTATGAAACATTTAACTGGCTGAAGGGATGTGCACATATTAATAGTTTATGTATTATCTACATTTATAACGTAAAACCACTGCCAAAAGTTAAAGTAATAGTAACGTCGCTCGTCAGTATTGCTGTATTAGTAAGTATAATTATGTATTTTGTATGTATTTGTTATTTTGACTGGCTATTCGGTTGAAAAACCCTGTGCACGCCACTGATCACACATACATACCATACGTACAATACATCAGCACATTACATACGCACAATAGCGCTCTCTTCAACTCGCAAGAATATTTTAAAATGTTAACTAATGCACCATAATGTGTGGGCTTGTATCACTGAGCCAAACAAGTTTGTACGTCCAATTGTTTTTGAGACAGATGGAGAGACGGACAATCGAACGAACACTTGTAATCATATAACAGTTTTTGCTTTTAACATATGGATTAAGAAATCTTAAACAAGATGTATATTCATGAGGTAAAGTGACCACAGAATTTCGAGTCTGACTGTAAGCTATTTTTATTATAATTGTAATTGTATGAGAAAAGAGACTTTATCCGAGTCGGCGGCTTCGTAATATAATGACAATTAGTTACTATTAATATTTAATTTTCTTGTTCTTGCCGACTGTATCACAGTAGTGACAATTGACAAGACACTGTACACATGTATTAAACACACACACACACACACACACACACCACATACACGTATACATACATTCTGTCAAGAAAGTATGCAATTTGTTTTTTTTTGTTGTTGTTAGATTGGCACAACTGTTTTCCATTTTGGCGCGGAGTTTGAGTTGCATCTGTTATTTAGATTAAATACAGCGCTGTTTTTAGTTATATCATTCTAGTGTATACTGCGAATTTCATAATGGACAAAAACATCGAACAAAGAGTTTGTCTTAAATTTTGCATCGCCAATGGAATTTCGTGTTCGGAGTCACTGAAAATGTTACAGAAGGCTTACGTTGAATCGACTTTATCTAAAACACGTGCTTATGAGTGGTACAAAGCGTTCAAAAGCGGTCGAGATGTGATGGAAGATTTGCCTCGCTCTGGTAGGCCATCAACGTCTGCAACTGAAGTTAACATCGCAAAAGTGAAGGAAATAGTGACTGAAAATCCTCATTCAAGTTTGAGAGAGATAGCTGCCGAACTTTCTGGGTCTCACGAGTCGATCCGTACCTTTTTAAATAATCACTTGGGTATGAAACGCTCGGCTAGTCCCAAAAGACCTG
Organism: Zeuzera pyrina; assembly: GCA_907165235.1. Taxonomy (NCBI): domain Eukaryota; kingdom Metazoa; phylum Arthropoda; class Insecta; order Lepidoptera; family Cossidae; genus Zeuzera; species Zeuzera pyrina. The sequence goes on from OU015632.1 coordinate 23,054,270, forward strand.
AATTTTCTCCAAAAACTCAATCGCATAAGAGTCGCTGAGGTCATGCTATAATGATTCAATTCCGATCCAACATTCATGAAACGCATTGTTACTGGTGACGAGACGTGGGTTTACGAGTTTGACATGCAAACTAGTCAACAAGCTTCGGAGTGGCACCTTCCAACTGAACCGAAATCGAAAAAACCGCGCCAAAGTCAATCAAAAGTCAAAGTCATGTTGACTGTTTTCTTTAACTATTGCGGTGTTGCGCACTCGGAATTCTTGCCGGAAGATCAAACGGTAAATAAAGAATATTATTTGGGCGTTATGCGGCGTTTAAGAGAGCAAATTCGACGAAAAAGGCCAGATTTGTGGTAAGAAAATTCTTGGATTTTGCACCGCGATAATGCGCCTTCGCCCAAGGCCATCATTGTGAACGAATTTTTGACCAAAAACTCAACAAATACCATCGAGCAACCACCTTATTCACCAGATATGACTCCAGCCGACTTCTTTCTTTTTCCTAAACTCAAATTACCACTTCGTGGCACCCGTTTTCATTCGGTAGAAGACATAAAGGAGAATTCGCGGCGAGCACTGAACTCAATTCCGGAAAAAGCGTTTAAAAAATATTTTGATGATTAGATTATTCGTTGGCATAAGTGTATCGTTTCTGAAGGAGCATACTTTGAAGGTGATAAAATAAATTTTGATGAATAACTAACATTTCGTGTATTATTGATCTTTTCCCGGTACTTTCTTGACAGAATGTACATATCTTCATGCTGCATCCCTAATGAGGTAGTCAGAAAGGACAGCACCAAGCGTCGCGGTCCTTACATGCTTCTTTCGCTTCTTCAAATCTCATCATTCTCCTTACACATTTTTGAGGTATGCTTTTGACATGTATTATATAGTACATAATGTACTCAGCACTGCCTTTAACTATTACAATTTAAAAAAATTGTCAAATGCGAGTCGGGTTCCGTATCACAATACAATTTCGATGTGTATTTATAAAAAAATTAAGTCGGATAAAAAACTAATTTCACTTTGCAGTGAGAGTACGAGACACTCTCGTACTCTCTAACTGGAAATGTAAGTTTGTAACGGTAAATTGGCAAATTTTGGATTTTTCTCTTTTATTGTGCTATGACACCTTGGTTTTTACCAACTTTCATGATTCTAGATCTACGAGAAATACTTTATTATATAGTGTGATGAATTCCTAAAATCTTCGATGAAACCAGAGATTGGACCGAATCGGTGCGGGTTAGCTGACCTAGTCCAATCTCTAGTATATCCTGAGGATACTTCATGAGAGGCGAAACACGTGTCGATCCTGAGGATGCTTCATGAGAGGCGAAACACGTGTCGATTGGTGGTTTTTGAGTTTGAGCGATAAATAGCTAAAGATTTTAGGAATTCATCACATGAAATGGATTTCCGCAAAGTAACACCTGAGTCTATGCAATATCTTTATATATAGGTTTTTGTATACTCTAGTGGTTTTTGTGTATGTGAGGAGGTATGTAAATAGACGTATATATCGATCGTGTTGGGTTAGAAACTTGAATTTCTTACACCTCCAACAGACCATGGAGTGAAGTGTTAGATATAAAAAATTCAACTTGATACCTTGATAGCTTGACACCTCTACCTGTCTGAAATAAAAAGTCATTTTCACCGACTCCAGATCTGCTCTGGACGCCGTAGTTGGAAGTAACTCTCTGCATCCCTTGGTTATAAAATGCAGAACAAACATCGGTGAGATGATCAATACAGGTAGATCAGTAAGACTGCACTGGATTCGTGCGCATGCAGGGATGCAGGGTAATGAGAGGGCCGATGAGCTGGCGAAGGACGCGGCACTCAACAGGAAGACGAGGCCGGATTACGATAAGTGCCCCATCTCATTCATCAAGCGACAGATCCGATTGGAGTCGATTGATGAATGGGATAGGAGGTACGTAAGTGAGACAACGGCCTCTGTCACCAAAGTGTTTTCCCGGACGTCACCAAAGCTCATTCGGTAGTGAGAAAGATTAGTACGGATAGTGTGATTATGCAAGTATTCACAGGCCATGGGGGGTTCTCCGAGTACCTGCACTGTTTCGGGTGCAAGGAGAGCCCGGCGTGCGTCTGTGACGAGAATGAGAGCGAAAGTGTGATGCATGTCTTGTGTGAATGCCCCGCCTACAGCAGGGAGAGATTTGATGTGGAATCAGCAATAGACAGCACTATAAAGAGAGAAACGATAAGTGAAATAATGTTAAACGAAGAAAAGAGGGAAAGATTTTTAAATTACTATAAGAGTACGGCAGAAAAAGTAATTAGAAGGAACAAAACTAGGTGATATAGTTGCAATATAAAAGTTGCAACCAGTTGTATAGACAGAAACTAGTTGCACTGTAGCTGTACTAGATTATAATAGTTGACAAAAGATGTAAAGTGCGAAGGATATAAATGATAAATTAATGTAGAACAATGTGATACTAGTTGATAAGATGTAGAGTAAAGTTGACAGTTGTAAAAAATGACATGTACAGCAGGATAGTGCAGCGATTAAGACAGAATGAACAAGGTGTAAAATATGCAGATGGAAATTGTAAATAATAAACGGTTGAGAAAGATAGCAGTAAAGGTTATGCCAGCAATAAAAAACTGAAATAGTAAATAAGAAAAATTGTAATTATAGAATAATTAGATAAGGACAAACTGTGATATAGGCTTAAGATATCACGGTGATACTAGGTATAAATATAATATAGAATAAAACTGTAATGTACGAATATATGCTAATGTAATGGAGAATAGAAATAAGGAAATTAAACATAACTCCGGTAAGAAATCAAATAAATAAAAAAAAAAATAAAAAAAAAATGTGATATTAGCATGTAGGATTAGATTAATTATATAAGGAAGTGTAATAGTGATAAGGTTTTTCAAGAAATAAATTATTTCAGCGGTAGCTAACCAACAGTTAGGCTGGCATGTGGGGGTGTTATTCCCAGACGATAGTAAGAAAAGCGAGAACTAGAATGTTAGATGAAAAAGGGCCCTAACTTTGCCCATGTTAGGGGATGTAGCAGTAATAAAAAAAATAAAATAAAAAAAAAGTCAAGAAGAGAAATTAACCCATTTTAATACTTATCAGGCCAGAAATTTATACAGGCCAGAAACTTGTATAAGCCAAAAACTTACACAGGCCGGAAACTTGTATAGGCTAGAAATAAGGAACTTGTCTTAAAGAACTTGTATAGCCTCGAAACTTATGGAGGCTAGAAACTTGTATAATTAATGCATCTGTAAATGCAGAAACTTATTTATGTAGGCTAGAAACTCTTATGTAAGATACACATTCGTGTCATATCTAATATACAGTATACACGAAAATGTTAAAACTGGAAAACAAAGACTTCATATCGCAGATTTAAAAAAGAGTACGTCAACAACTTGTAATTCTTGTTATTATCATTGTTTGCTGTTGAAAATAAAAATTGAGATTGTTAAAAACGAGATGAAACAAACAAGATAATTGCCTTGTATCCATGTAATTACTCATCCCCCTTTAAAATTATTTATTTACGAGAGTACTTATAAATACAATAAGATAAAAATATACCCATTAATTTATAGAACACACAGAAATAACATAATATTCAATTTTATTAGCAAAGACGAGTCGGACAAAGAGCATTGTCAATAGAAATACCATTTTCACAAGTTTACCCAGTAGAGTGGAATTTCTCCACCAATTACGTTTCGGCCACGCGATTGTAAGCTATAAGCCATTATAACAAAGACTTTAACGAAGATAATAATAAGGATGTTTGTAGTACATATTCTTGTACACCGAAAATATAAATGGAATAATCGAGGCGTAGAGTTATGAACTTTATGACGATCGCCATAAGTTTTGTTCAGTTTAAAAAGGGCGCAAAAATTTGGTAGCTAGTTCGAAACGTTCGTTTTAAGTTATTTCGTAATTTCCGTCCCTGGAGGGGAAGGTAGCAAGAAACCAACCTTTTTAGGAGGACTTGTCTATTTGTATAATGCCCGTCTGACCTCATATCACATTTTGAGAACAATGTGATACCTTTTAATATTTTGTAAGTGATATTCTGATATTACACATGTACTACATATAATATATACATTTCTTCACGCCGTATCCCCAAAATTAAAATTAATTACCCTAACAAAACTAAAAATCTATGAAATGTATACATTTACTTCTTATATATACTATTTATACATTTATTACTTCTAAAATTTAAAGAGATAGACAAAGCTAAAACTATTCCTTTTTCTTTAAAAGAAAATACATATACGTCTATTATCTATACTACTATATAAATCTCTTGCGTCTGTCTGTAATTTCCGTTTTTTTGACAAATTTTCTATAGATAGTCGTTTTATGACTCACTGATTTCGATTCTACCATTTTTTAAATTTTTGTCTGTCTGTCTGTATGTCCTTTTATAACTAAAGAACGGCTTGACTAATCTTGATGAAAATCGGTACGTAGTAGGAACACGTGATTGCGCTCATGATAGGTTACTTATTTTCTAGAAAATGAACTCCTAAAGCGGTGAAAAGAAGGATAAAACTTTGTATGGGAATTGGTAAACCCCTGAACCGATTATGATAAAATTTTGCAGAAAGATGGTTTGACATCAGAAAACGGGCATAAGCCAATTTTTTTTATTAAAAATTTACCCCTAAGAGGGTGAAAAGGGGAATGAAACTTTGTATGGGAAACGCTAAATCTTGATAATGATAAAATTTGGTGAGGTGATAAGACTTATTTTATCCAAAATACAAAGGCTACTTTCTTGTCTCAAAAATCTGTGAAAAGGGGGACGGTAGAGAGGGGGACGAAACTTTGTACGGGAAATGCTAAACCGCTGAACTGACTATGATGTAGCATGGATATAGTTTGACACCTGGGAATGGACATAGGATACTTTTTTATCAAAAACTACCCTTAAAGGGGTGAAAAGGGGCATCCCCCTTTGTATGGGAAAACTTTGTATGGGAAATGCTAAACTTCGGCTATGATAAAATTTGGTGCAATGATAGACTTTTTTCTGGTATGTTTGGTAGGCTTGGCACCTCGGACGAAACACATAATGGACGCAGTCATATTACTCTTACCACCGTGTATCAAGCGAATTTTCGTGTTTCTTTCTATCTTTTGAGCGTAACTACGAATAAAACAGCTGTAGTAAGTATGACAACCTCGCACTATCAGTATATTTCGTGTCAGCTTATGAGTTGATCAAGAAATAATTATTTCCCAAATACCCATAAATCTGAAGTGTGTCGGTTACATGAAGCACTCAACCTATAGAGTAGCAATGTCATTTATTTTGTATGAAAACAAATTACGTCTATGGTAAACACTGTTGCAGTCACTGGCGTTCTTTTTTGTAGTTTGATTTTTTGCTGTTTTTTGCCATAACACCGAATAGAGCAATAAGCCATTATATAAATATTGAAATATATGTCCAGTTTTGGTTATGTACTGCTTAATGTGAGCGAGAGTTGATACTTGCTAGTGTAAATAAACTGAACAGTGGTGAATAAAATGGTCCGATATTTCATCTGTACTGGATGCAGGTGCAGGTGTGCAGGAGTGCTCGCTCTATAGTCGGCTACCACTATTCACAAAAATAAAAATATGTCGTGTTCAGCCGTGTATCGTTGTACTCGTGACCTTCCCTAGTCACGCATGTTAGTAAAAATCTAAAAAGTCGGTCAACAAAAAAGGACACTTTAAGGACACGCTTTTAGAACAAATGCTCCGTCCAATGTTAAACTTGGGCCGAGTTTGGCACCGACTTCAGTAACTGTCAAAAATTATGTAGGTATTAGTATCGTATTTATGATGCAATTTATGTACTTGAGTTTCGATTAGTAAAGGGCAATTATTTTGTACTTTTCAGTGTTTTTATTTTGAAGTTGGACAATTTTTTCTTGTCTTAAAGGACACTGAAGTTCGTGTAATACCTTTTCACTCTTTGTGCTAACCGTCCACTAGTCAGACTTATTTTTTACCTATAGTCTGAGATCATCCTCTGAGAGATCAGTTGATAATACCTACTCTCTTAATAGCTACCGCATTCCGACAGGCATGCTCAGTAATTGATATATTTGTATAGGAATATTTTATGTAATTAAACTTTAGAACAAATCAAACTTGTGTGATTAAACTTTAAAATTACTTAATTATTAATAATAGTAATGTGCCAGACAATACACACCAATAATCTGATCTCAAGCTAGGGCATTCCCTGTGCTATGAGAACCAGACGATGACAACAACTGAGGACATCTCCCAGTACATCCAGATCCGAATCTAGAAAATTTCGTTTCCTAAATTGAGCTTACCGGGAATCGAACCCGGTACATTCCGTGCTTGGGTACGATGTCGAATATTTTGTTATTAATTTTGTTATTAGTAAATCTTTAATAATAATGTACAGTGTACCATCGAAATTTCAATCCGATAGAAAAGAAATCTATAGCAATAAGAATCATGCTATAATTATGTATATATGTATGGATGTGACACAACGAGTCAAAGCGTTTAAAAAGTTCATTTCCTAAAGTAATTTAATTGGGAATTGAAATCGGAACCCTCGATTTAGTAGTCATATGCAATTATAACATTTCTGCTCTTCCTTGACTAAAAGACAGCTAAGCCATATATAGTCAATTTTAACTTCTAAATATGGGGCCACTATGTTTAAAATCCTCTGTCAACACCCCTAGGTGTCAGCGTCGTAACAATATCTTTAAGGCGACGCAATGGTAAACAATAATTTAATCTAAAAGACCTAAGACCTTCTGCTCTATGCAAACGTGCGTGCGTCAGCTTACGAAAAATACAAAAAAGCAGTTATTTTCGCTTGTTTTAAAATTTATAATTCATTTCAAAAAATCCAACTGGCATTTTGAAGAATATGGTTAGATTAATATATACAGAAAAGTAAGAAACATAAACCGGTCCTGTTACTCCGAAAAATGTAAATCGCTGTTTTAAAAGAGATTTCTTTGATATTTTTTTTGTGTCACAAAAGTTAACCAATCGTGTATCGCAACTGGCAAAATAAAGAGAATAAAATGAAAAATCAGGTAACGAAATATCATTTTCAAACGTTTTGTAGCCACTTAGAAAAACTGAGATCTCTGTCGTCAAAATTTCCAATGCGTCGCGTCGCCTTAATACACCTTTAATAAATCGTGAGATACGCTTCGCTTAAAAACCATTAAATAAAATTAAATATTTTTCTTAATCTATGGGTTCGAAAGATAGGTAAACCATAATTTCTAATATGCGACTATCTGCCTTTTAATCATAATATAAAATTGTACATTGTTATGATCAAAAGAAATAGTAATATAATCGAACACAATTAACTATATTTAATTTAATAATTTCCACTATACGTTTACTATTTCTGATTATGGTATTAATTAAGTTAATAAATATAAATAATTAAATATAAATTAATAGTTTCCACAAAAAAAAAATCCATTTTAACCATTACTCATTACTATAAAAAAAATTAATGTTCGCGCTAATATTAGGAAGTACCTCATGTAAAATTTACTGTGGTTGGGTGAGTTGAATAAAACAAGCAATTGCTTCTAGTATTTAGTATTAGCATTAGCAATTGTTAGTTAGTTTAAGCATTTACTCATAGTTATTGCTTTCGTTTAAGTGAATCTTCTCTTTCTGTTTCATTTAAGTGAATCTTATCTTTTACTGATACCGGTTAGTTTTTTATTGCACTTTTTAGCAATACCTAAATTTGGCTAACATTTGCTTAATTAATAATAGAATAGGCTTTTAGTATAAGCTTTTACGGCCTGGATATGCCCGAAATCGAGTGAAAGTAAGATAAATACAGTAGAAATGCGATCTCTTAGAAATATGTGCGATGTCACCCTTGCGGACAAAATAAGCAATGAAGAGATACGCAGTATGACAGGGTTGCACAACAGTGTTATTGTAAAAATTAAGAAAGGAATGCTAAGATGGTTCGGGCACATGGAAAGAATGAGTGATGAAAGACTTACGAAGAAACTCTATAGAGCAAAAGTGAGGGGTAAAAGAAGCCAAGGAAGACCAAGGCTGACTTATGAAGATCAAATAGCTAGAGTGTTAGTCGACGGAAGTGTCAAAGGCACTCGCATACCTAGGCAAAAATGTATGAGGAGAATGATGAGATTCGAAGAAGCGAAAGAAGTATGTAAGGAACGCGACGCTTGACGCTTCGTCCTCTCTGACTACCCCGTTAGGGATACAGCGTGAGGATATGTATGTATTTATGTATAAACTTTTGCTAAAGTACATTCACACGAAGCCCAGGTCTTACTTTAAAAATGTAAGTAAAGGCATAATTATGCTGACGTATGACGTTTTATTCTCATCACCCATTTTCAAGATGACAATAGATATTATTTTAGAAAAAAAAAATATAAAATTGTATTTTAATAACACAAACTATTATTTTGTAGGATTTCAATTTAAATTACAGCCTATTATTATTTTAAAGTGACATTCATCGTTATATTTCTTCAAGGAAATATATTTTAATGAAGTGGTAACGTGTTACTGTCGGCCATATTGTTTTTATTACAGTTAAATAACATATTCACAAATAAAGTGCTCTTCAGTGCATTCCATACACAAATAAAATATAACAGCCATTCGTCAGCAAATAGTCGTCGAACTTTTCTATTATTTGCGTATGATATTACCGCTTATATTACCGTTTTTAAATATATTTACAGCTTTTACGAATAATAAATTTAATGTGTTCCAAATATAGTGTCATTTTGTATATCTAACGTTGCCAAGTTTCCAAGGTAGATATTAATACATACACATTGTATCGCCTGACGTCGTCAACGTTTGGTCACGGCTGGGGCTGCCAACCCTCTGCATTTAATCTGAATTTGGAATCTACGAGAGACGCACGTCCGGTCTACGGGATAAAATCGTATTTATACTATTTATAGTGGTCTGATACAACTATCAGGAACACCATGTTTATACTATTTACTTTTAATGGCTCCAATCAACTAATGGATGACACAACATAACATATCTTCACGCTGTATTTCTAATAGGGTGGTCAGAGAGGATGGAGTTTTTTTCTTATAAGCGTTTAACTAAAAGTAATAATTTCAAAAATTTAACATGGTTTCAGCAACAGTAACAGTTAAAAACTTAAATTATTATTGAGTACTTGTTAAAGAAATCTAAATGAAAGACGTAATTACTGATTTCATTAAATAAATTTAATTCGTGCCTTTTAAAATATTAAAACATATTAAATATTATTTATCAATGTAGATAAACAGTACGAGTTATGAATTCTCGGTCAGTTGATTTAATTTGAAAATTGAATTACTTAGCATTATCTGTTTTTCATTTTCGAGTTCGGAATTTACAGTGTTTGAGAGTTACAGCCCTATTCATGGCGCGTAAGAACGAACAAAGTAAACAAGCACATTGGAGTGTGCGAGCGAACTGGCATCGCCGCGCTCTCCGCTTAACAACCGTGTATTGTCATAGAGTCAAATTAGATGAGATGCGACGTTAAGTATAAATAAGTTTTATATTAAACTGAATAATTATATCTCCTTACACATTTAATTTTGTATTAATTGTACGAGGAAGGTGATGAGATTTGAGGAAGTGAAAGAAATATGTAAAAACCGCGACGCTTGTCGTTCCGTCCTCTCTGACTACCCCGTTGGGGATTCAGCGTGAAGATATTTATGTATGTACGTTTTTAACTTATATTACCAGCAATATAAGTTAGAAACCACTCCTAAACTCAGACGCTTGAATATAGGAATTCCACATAGTTAAAAAGTATGGGGAAGTGGGACAGATTGATAAGGAAAAAATCCATTTTATATTTTATGTAGTAATAGTAAACCAAATATTAAAATGTTTTTATTACACATAGCATAACTATTCATTACCGTTAGAAGATAATGAAAATGTAGCAACAAAAGTAGAAATATTATTTCGTATCGTTCTGCCCCATATGGGGGCACTTTCATACAAAGTACTTTGATATGAGTACTTGTCAAAGGAATCTAAACGAAAGATATAATTACTGATTTCATAATACAAATAAATTGTAAAATAACACGTAGTTGATGGTCACAAAAATCAAAAGGAAAAACAATTTTTTGTGACAGAGATCGTAGTCTTCTAATTCTTCACTTGGAACTTAAATTAAGTGTCTAAATTTAATATTTTATATATAATTAAAATATCGGTGGTTTATCAAACTGCTCCTTGTATCACCTCGTTCTGCGCCGCCTCCGTCTACAGATCTATCGTCGTCAGATCGAGGAAGTGAGCAGACCATGACACTCATGGACATTCAGTATGCCCTATTTATTTCATTATTACCTATTATAATTTGTAATAGCACCTCTAATGTCATGTTTAATTGGTACCTAGTTTCCGTTTTAAGTATTTGAATATTCTGTGACAATCAGACTCGTAACATACCTATGCAATTTAGTAGTCTATTTTTTCATAAATCGAGCTCCCTGGAATTCGAATCTTGGACTTTTAGTTAAAGAAGAAGGTATCGGCTTTCGTAAAAATAAATTTGTTATTTAGTCATTATCTATGTACCTAAATCCGTACATTAATTACCATAATTTTTTCATCGATACCTACTACCATATCTGCTAATATTTATATTGCGTAGATAATCTATGTTAAACCACGCGCCACACCGAGTGCTATGAGCGATAAGGCAACGTCGCGTATAGCTTTCTCTCGCTCAGTATCGCTTCGGCCTCGCTTCAGGAGGTCGCGTTTCATTGTTTATCTGTTTTACTAATTTAAAAATGAATTCCAAAGACTATAGGGAAAAGTTAATTGATGAAGTAAAGAAATACCCAGTATTGTACGACACGAGACATGAAAATCATCGCGATATCGATGTCAGAGACCGCTGTTGGATGGAGATTTCTGAACGACTCGGAGAAAACAGTGAGTATTCAAATCTGATTGATAGTGATGTGATGGCTACCTCTCGGCGTCTAAAATATACCGAGCTCCATAAACTAATTAAAATACATAATAACTATATTCGTTAAACTCTAATTCGCTATATACATACATATCTTCACGCTATATCCCTAACGGGGTAGTCAGAGATGACGGAGCGCCAAGCGCCAAGCGTCGCGCTCCTGACATACTTCTTTCGCTTCCTCAGATCTCATCATTCTCCTCACACATTAATATAGGAATTATCTTTCTCAATAATTATTTACTTTTTTATTCACTTTGTCTTGTTTTAAAAAAAAATATTTGCTTCACTTCTATTAAAAAGAATACTTTTCTGAACACCTTGTCGATGTCAAGGCTTCTCAATCCAAGTTTTTTTTCGTTCAAAGATATTGGTTTATTGGATATATAATATATAAATCTATATGACTGATTAGCTTTGAAAAACTGCAATAAATAGGTAACACATTTGATATCTTTACATTTAGATACGTCGAACTTCGATGTTTTATAACTTTGATTATTTACCTATCAGTTTCTTAACTTTTTACGAAATAAGAATATTATTATTTAAAAATGTTATAACTGGCATATTTTACCTACATTCGAATTTTGTCGAAAAGAAAAAAAAAAGTCGAAATAAAGATTTCTCAAAATAAATGAAATAAACAGTCTGCTGCTGCTTTAAACCTACACAAATATTCCAATGGACTCAAGAGTTCACTAAACATGTTCTTTAACGTGCATATTAATATTTCTAAATATACTTTAATACTTCAGTGGGGACATGTTCATATCTGAATACAACTTCGATGCTACAATTCTTTGTTTGCGATTGCTGACTCCTGCCTGTCTAATTCGTGTTTTTTTTTCTGTATTTAAACACTATCTCTTTTTTATCTTTCGGTGTTTTTTAATTATTAATCTACGTGCTTAATTTGTAGTTACATCACAATTGGGTACTCAATTAACAATTAGTCAATTTATGTAGAATTGCTTTTTATTATCTGTCAAAAAACGTAATATTGTATGAGAAGTGTTCGAACCTCGGAATTCAGAGTTATGAACGTTGACGTCATAGTTTTTCTTCTTCGTAAAAATTTTATAGAATTATCAAAAAGAGACAGTATTTTCCTCATTACTTATCATTCAGTTTGTCATTCAGTCATTCGCATGACTCTATTTCATGCTTAGCTTGATTTTATAATTTATTTTGATATTATCAAATAAATGCCCAGTTAATTTAAATTATGTTATTAAATATCTGATATTTGGTTGACCCGTTGGTACAGTAACTAGTGAATGAAGATCTTGAGTTCGCTCCCTGGCTAGATCAATACAAAAACAAGCTTAATTGTACTGTTGAAGGCCACTGTGGCGTTTCGGTCAGTAGGAGTCTGACATAACCGCTTCGTTACCCCCGAGATGAGGTGGATATCATGAACCCTACGCAAACAAAAAAAAGGGACACAAACTTACCGAGTTACTGATGGTCCTAGGTATATAATATAAGCTAGTGGTTATTTAAGCCAGTGTTTATGGGTCTCACGGTTGCTACAATTGTCTGGTATATTTATATTTATTGGTTGTGTATATATATGTAAATATAACGTCTATTAAAAGATATTTTTCAAAGTAATAGCGACTCTAAGCTTCTGATTATTATTCTGTACTGCAGTATTTTGTACTTTTGTGAAATCTGTACTGAGAAGAATCGCAAGAAACTTAAACTGGTATCATCTTCAATGTATTTAGTCAACAGTTATTTATGATTCTAGGTGAGATCTTAAAACGCGAGTGGAAGATCTTACGAGACTCGCTGCGACAAGCGCTCAAGAAAAGCAAGACGGGCGTCACGACCAAGTCGGGACTGCCTTGCAAGAAATGGCGTTTTGAAAGTCGAATGGCATTCGTTCTACCCTACATGACCATTAGACGGTAAGATTCTAATCACTGTATACTTGAGGGTGGTCACTGGTAACAGATATGGATATAATATTTTGTCACAAAAACTGAAGAGTCCACCTATGCAGCCCAGTGCAATCGATTTCGTCCATTACCCCCGCGCCCTATTTGCGATATCAATAAAGTTGATTTTTAACCGACTTCAAAAAAATGAGGAGGTTCTCAATTCGACTGTTGTTTCTTTTTTTTTTGTATATTTGTTACCTCATTACTCCGACATTCAAGAAACGATTTTGGAAATTATTTTTTTGTTTGGTAGGTCACCAGTATTAGACTTGCACTTTGAAGATACACCAAATAACGCGACCTAGTTATAACCTTTAATTATATTGATGATTCTCTTGTATATCGTTAAGTTCCGGAATTAGAAAGAAGTGCAGTGCAGATCTGCCCTAAATATTTATTGAGCTCAAGATCACTTAAAAGGGAGAAATAAAGAAATATTATAAAAAAAATAAACCGCCTTCAAAAAAAACACTGAAAAGTACAAAATAACTATTCTTTACTAATCAAAACTCAAGTACAATTAAAATAACTTTATAAATACGATGCACATACCTATATAATTAAATTTGACAGTTATTGAAGTCGGTGCCAAATCAATGTACAACAACAGAAAGTCTATTAATTTGGTAGGCTTGGCACCGACTTCAGTAATTGTCAAATTTAATTATATGGGTGTGTGTTTTGTCCGCAAGGTTATAGTCTTAAAAGAATACCCAATAATATACTTATACTAATATTATAATGAGGTAAACTTTGTTTGTTTATATGCAAGCAGAAGGAGAATTTCTAGACTCTATACCTACTTTGTGTAGTGCTATCATAGCGATTCGGTTCTCTTTATCACCCTACTCCATTCTGATATCACAAGAATATTTAACAAAGATTGGCGCGAAAATTCATATGAGAATGATAGGTTCCAAATTCAAATGTAATATTTTTTTTTAAGTAACACTATTTATAGCTAGACTGTGTACATTTGTCACCAGAAACTCTAAGAAACATTAAATATTATGTCGACATTCTAATGAAATAATATGAATAATTTGTGTATTCACTACTGAAGACGTCAGTTGTATGGGCTAGACCCCTTTACCTTCCCTCCTAAGGGAGAATGGCTACGACCACTACTTCAGAAATTGGCTCTACTTCACGGAATCCATTGCATGTGACTTGAACTCTCGCCTAACCAAATATTTTTTACATAAATGAAAAAATAATATAAATATTTTCTGACTAATACTTATTGCTTATTCTGCTTACCTATATAAATAAAAATATACGTTATTATCTCAACACACAATCTGTCTGTTATTTTTGGAACACTTTATGCGAAAAACATTGCTTATTAGCATCTTTTTGTCGTCTCGAGCTCAATTTAAAAGTACATCAAGGGATTTTTACAAGCAAATATTTTTCTTTTTATATTTTTTGTTTATCCACAGCTCTATTTTTCAGGAACCCACGCCCATCAAAAAGCGATATAAAAATAGACGAATCCGAGGCTCAGTCGGACCAGGAGCAGGAGGAGTCCGAAGTGTGGGATCCTGGGAATGGGAACCATGAATCATTGGAGTTATTTTTCGCTAGTGTTTGTCAGAGCACAAAGAGGTTTGTTTCTTGTTTTTGTCACCCGATGGAGTGACCACCGCCGCCCCTGAACCCACGCAATGTCCGGGAAATCACGGATGCGTCGCCGGCCTTTAGGGAAAGGAGGGGGTGGGGGGAGATGGGCCACCGGCACTCACCCACCGAACGAAATACAACAACAATAGATGCTGTTATTTCACGCCGATATTCTGCGAGAGGGTGATATTTCACCGGGCGAGCCGGCCCAATTCGTGCTGCAATGCAGCATGGCTCTACCACACAACAGAATATTATTTCGCTTTATTATTAAAGCGTAGAAGCCGATTCATTTACTTTTTGAATATTGTATTGTAATAAACCTATTGTAAAGTGATGTTGAAAAAATGATATCTGACTCAGTTTCTTCTGTGTCCAGGTTTTATTTTCGAACCGAACTCAGGTAGAGTTGACGTTTTAAAAACTCCTTGCAATTAGGTTTACTTGTATAAATTGATTCGAATTTGACTTTGAAGCAGAGCTAAAATAGCAATAAAATGTGACAAATAATTTAATTTTACTTACGGCATTGATAGCCATAGAGTATTAGACGGAAATCGTATATGTAGGCTGTCAGAGGCTCGCCCAAATCAATTTCAAATAATTTCTTTAATAATCAAAGTGACATGTCATTACGTGACAGCGTGAAAATAACAACCTATATTATTTCACTCACTCGCATACGCCAGGTCATTACAAAAGCTGGGTCAGAAAAAGGCGTCGTAGAATTTTTATTTTGAACTGTTATTACGTTATGTCATTATTTGAGATTTCTTCTTTTTGGTCTGTACTTACCTTGGGCCAAATACCACAAGGACGGAGCAGTATTAGTGATGACATGTTCTGGAAAATTCTAAAATCGAAATAACCCCCAGAAATGTTACTAAAGCCGGAAATTTTAGCGAAACATCCGCACTTTTACCTTTTGTTTGCAAATGCTCCGTCCGTTGTGACACTTGGTCCGAGGTTTAATCACTTCGAATTTTGGCATTGTCGGATAGTTTTTAACCGACTTCAAAAAAAGTAGGAGGTTCTACTTCCATTTAAATTTCACCGGTATTGAAGCTTGTACTTCGAATATACACCAAATAACGTGACCTATGTTCCGGAATTAGAAAAAAGTTAATTGCAGACCTGGCCTAGATATTTATTTAGGTCAAGATCACTTAAAAGAGAGAAATAAAAAAAAATTATGAAAAAAAATTAAACCGCCTTCAATTCAAACAATGAAAAGTACAAAATAGCTATCCTTTACTAATCGAAACTCAAGTATAATTAAAATAATTTTGTAAATACGATACAACACATATCTACATAATTAAATTTGACAGTTATTGAAGTCGGTGCCAAATCTATGTGCAACAACAAAAAGTCTATAGTTATGTGGTGGTGTAAAAAATAATTCGAAATTGGTCAACAATTGACGAAGTTATCGGCGAACATACATACAAAAAATACATACAGACGAACATAGAACTTCCTCCTGTTTTTTAAGTTCCAGTGTTTTTTTTTGAAGGCGGTTTAATTTTTTTTCATAATTTTTTTTTAAAGTCCGTACCATAGGTGGAAGGTAAAACACATCCGATTGTCACTGTTATTTTTTCAGAAATTGCGACGATACGAACTGTAATTCGTAATAGTGACAAGTTCCACATTAACCTACATATATTGCACTACATAATATTTATTTTAAAATATTCATACTAGGAAGAGGAAATAGTCAAATTAAATACTCAAATTCCACTTGACAAAAGGCTATAAAGTACTGAATTATTCTTCTAGACAGAATTCTTCGTTTGCTTCTATTTTTAAAAAGTAGTTATCACCAAAATTCGTTTTTGTAACGTAGTCCATGCAAGGTGAGTGGACTTCTAGCCAATTTCTATCACAAGTTGACATTGACAATATTACATACATACATAAATACATATCCTTACGCTGTACCCCTAACGGGGTAGTCAGAGAGGACGGAGCGCCAAGCGTCGCGGTTCTTACATACCTACTTCTTTCGCTTCCTCAAATCTTATCATTCTCCTCACACATTTTCACCTGGGTATGCGAGAGCTTTTGACATTTCCATATGTTAACGCTCTGACTATTTGATCTTCATAAGTCAGCCTTGGTTTTCCTTGATTTAGAATTTTACAGATGGTAATAATTAAGTCGCAAATTAGTGGATAATTTTACTAAATTTTTTTTAGAATTATATAATTTTTTTTATGAATTCTCATTTTCATGTTGGTAATAGTTGGCGCTCCGTCCTCTCTGACTACCCCGTTGAGGATACAGCGTGAAGATATGTATGTATGTACTAATAGATGGCGCTCCGTCCTCTCTGACTACCCCGTTGGGGTTACAGCGTGAAAATACGTATGTATGTATTAATAGTTGGCGCTCCGTCCTCTCTGACTACCCCGTTGGGGATACAGCTTGAAGATATGTATGTATGTATATTGGTAATAGTTTTGATTTTATTGATCTATTGTTTGTCTCCAGTCCTTATATAATAATATTTATTGGCGAAATCTCCTAATTTGCCTTATTCTAAACTTATATGTCAAGTGTCATTTTGTAGTTGTCGAATGTCATGTTGTGGTTTTAGGCTGTAAGATTTCCATTCGAATAAAATATAATATCGTAAAAATTCAATTTACGAAATAAAGCCAAAATATGTAGAGCGAAAATTATAGTTCTTACTCTAGAAATAAATTTTACAAAATCTTGTTTTTAATTATTTTATTGTGGAACCTCCTGCGCGCCACGCATTTGATCTACTTTTTACTGCATTTTAAACTTAATCTGTATCCTACAGGCTACCAAGAAGATTCCAGGCCCAGGTCAAGAAGCAAGTGCTGGACGCACTGTTAAAAGCTGAGGAAGATTGGGAAAGCGAGCAGGGCGAACAGGGAGAGTCGAAGACTGGAGTCCTATCTAATTTCTGACTTAGTCTTTGTGGACTATGGCGACACATTTATATACATGGAAAGCAGGGCATTGTAGTACTATTGTCCGAATAGCTCCAATATATCT
Organism: Zeuzera pyrina; assembly: GCA_907165235.1. NCBI lineage: Eukaryota > Metazoa > Arthropoda > Insecta > Lepidoptera > Cossidae > Zeuzera > Zeuzera pyrina. The sequence continues at coordinate 23,071,935 of OU015632.1, forward strand.
ATATCGGAATTAATGTACTGTAATTGGTGCTATTATTCGCGCACAATAACTCGAGATTGGTAAGTAATTTGCGTTCCTCCTCTCCCCGGTATACGCCGCACCTGCCCGCGTTCGCCTGTGTTATACTAATAGCAGCCCCATTTCTATCCATTGGTTTTTTGTTTCATTCGATCATCGATTACAAGAAGATACTTTCCCGTATTTAAATGATCTAAATAATGTATAGTTTTTGAAGTTTAATAAAGTACTTTAATGTAGCCATTTTAAATTAGTAATTAATATATTTGAAATAACGAAATTTGCATTTGATGAATATTCATCCTATCTGAATACTCCATTAACGATACAGTGAAGATATGTAAGTATATGAACTACTATCGTGTAAGAAAAAAAATATTCGGTATTATTTTGCACCGCAGAAGCACGAGGCAGCGATGTCACAGGGTTCAGGAAGCCTAGACAAGTGGCTCGATTGTCGTAAACGCTTCTTCTTCTTCTTCTTTCTTCTTTTCAGCCATAGGACGTCCACTGCTGGACATAGGCCTCCCCTAAAGATCTCCAATAAGACCGGTTGGTAGCGGCTTGCATCCAGCGCGATTCTGCGGTCTTAATAAGGTCATCCGTCCACCTTGTGCGTGGACGTCCTACGCTGCGCTTGCCGGTACGTGGTCTCCACTCGAGAACTTTTCGACCCCATCGGTCATCAGTCCTCCGCGCCATGTGCCCTGCCCATTGCCACTTCAACCTGCCAATCCGCTGGGCTATGTCGGTAACCTTGGTTCTTCTACGGATCTCCTCATTTCTGATTCGATCTCGCAGAGAAACTCCGAGCATAGCCCTCTCCATGGCTCGTTCGGCTACTTGAAGCTTACTAATAAGGCCCATAGTGAGAGACCACGTTTCTGTGCCATAAGTCATCACTGGCAACACACACTGGTCGAAAACTTTCGACTTGAGGCACTGAGGTATGTCGGACAAGAAGACGTTACGCAATTTTCCGAACGCTGCCCAGCCGAGTTGGATTCGGCGATTGGCCTCTTTCTTGAAGTCGGACCTACCTGACTGGACTACTTGTCCTAGATAGACGTACGAGTCAACGACTTCAAGAACCGAGTTCCCAACTGAAATAGGGGTGGGTACAACATGGGAATTATACATGACCTTTGTCTTGTCCATGTTAATTTTAAGACCTACCTGCTGAGAGACTCGATTTAGGCCTTCGAGCATCGTACTGAGTTCCTCCATCGACTTTGCCATGACCACGATATCGTCGGCAAACCGAAGGTGAGCAGGGTATTCGCCATTGATGTTGATGCCGAATCCTTTCCATTCCAGGAGCTTAAAGGCGTTCTCCAGAGTAGCAGTAAACAGTTTCGGAGATATTACATCTCCCTGTCTTACGCCTCTCTTCAAAGGGATCGCCTTGGAGCTCCCTTACTGTACTCGGACCGACATAGTGGCGTTATTATACAAACACTTCAACACTTCGATATACCGATAGTCAATACGGCATCGTTGAAAAGACTCAAGCACAGCCCATGTCTCGACCGAATCAAAGGCTTTCTCATAGTCCACAAACGCTAAGCAAAGTGGCAGGTTATACTCCTCGGTCTTCTGTATAACCTGCCGCAGCGTATGTATGTGGTCCATGGTGCTAAATCCTTTTCGGAAACCGGCTTGTTCGAAAGGCTGGAAGTCATCAAGCCTGCGTTCGAGACGATTCGTAATGACTCTTGAAAACGACTTATAAACATGGCTCAGAAGCGAGATGGGTGTGTAATTCTTCAATAAGGTGTTGTCACCTTTTTTAAAGAATAGCACCACCACGCTTCTGTTCCATGCTTCCGGCGTTATGCCCTCGAGGACGACGGTGTTGAAAAGCTTCTGAAGGACTTTAAGTGCCGGTTTACCACCCGCTTTCAGAAGCTCTGAAGTGATTCCGTCCTCACCCGGCGCCTTGTTGTTCTTAAGTTTGTTCAGGGCCATTCTAATCTCGTACAGGCTGATGTCCGGGATGTCTTCGGTGAAGTGTCGGGTCAGCTTGGCTCTTGGGTCTTTAGCCGCGCTGTTTACAGGCTTTTCTACCGAGGCGTATAGCTGTCCGTAGAACCTTTCGATCTCCTCCAATACCTCTGCCTTGGTCGACGTTTTACTGCCATCTTTTCTCTTCAGCTTTGTCAACCGGCTTTGCCCAATAGACAAATGCCTCGCGAACACTTTGGAGCCTTTGTTCCGCTCTATCGTCTCTTCAATATGTTTAGTATTAAAGAGACGAATGTCGCACCGCACTGATTTAGAAATTTGTCTATTGAGCCGCCTGTATGACTTTGCATCATCGGAAGACTGCAGTCTTAGCGAGCGTCGTTCGGCCATGAGATTTAGAGTATAATCGGAAAATTTCTGAGGTCTATCTGAACGGCGGGGTCTAAAGAACTTAGAACCCACCGTTTGGACAGCTTCTACGAGCCCGTTATTGATCTCGTCCACCGACGCAAAGTTCTCCAGGCAAGCAAAGCGATTTGAGAGCTCGAGCTGAAAGTTCTCGGGGTTTTGTATATGAGCATGAGTAGGTTGGAGCGTAGACTTCATCAGACGGAACCTTTCGAGTTTAACGTTAATATTCAGTTTGCCTCGCACGATTCTGTGATCGCTACCGGTTTTTATCCTGTGGATCACGGAGACATCGTTGAATATTCGTTTTTCGCTAGTCATGATGAAGTCTATCTCATTTCTCGTAGAACCGTCGGGGCTCATCCAGGTCCATTTCCTGTGAGGTGGCTTCTGGAAGAAAGAGTTCATCATGAAGAGTCCCTCTTTCTCCAGAAAGTCTGCCAGCCTCTGGCCCCTGGGGTTCCGTTGCCCATATCCAAATTGCCCCACTCTCAACTCATCATCGCTTTTTTTTCCCAACTTTGCGTTGAAATCTCCCATAACAACCGTGAAGCGGGTCTTAGACGTATGTATGGCCTGACTTACGTCCTCATACATAGCCTCCACTTCATCATCTGGGTGTGACGAGGTCGGTGCGTATACCTAAATGACCTTCAACGAATATCGTTTAGATATTCTGAGTATTAGGTATACAACCCTGCTCGACACACTTTCGATGGTAATGATATTGTTAACGAGAGACTTGTGAACGAGAAAGCCGACACCACCTTGGGACCGTTGGTCACCTTCCCGGTAGTAAAGTAGGTTGCCGGATTTTAGGGTTATCGTGTCCTCGCCCTGTCTACGGACTTCAGACAACCCCATAATATCCCATCGCAACCTACTCAACTCTTCTTCCAGTTCCGCAATCTTCTCGTCAGTCCTCATAGTGCGCACGTTATATGTTGCCAGGGCCAGTTGTCGGGCGGGGTGGCAGCCGGATCTCTGCCGGCGATTCTTAGCACCGCCCTGCTCCGCCGTTACCATGACCGCTGCCGGAGCCAGGAATAGCGGAGCTGCCGGGGACTGGGAGCCTGGTCTTATTTTCACTATTCATTTAGGGGGTTTTGCCCGTAATTGCCGCGCTGGGCAGGCGTGTTGGCAATCCCCGCCTCGCATCCCCGCCCTGTTGCACTTGAGCTACGCTGTTTTGGATGGATATACCGCCATCTGTCGGTTCCGTAGTACCTCAGTAGGCTCTTACGACACCTGGTACAAGAGGGGGGTGCTATTCTACTCTTCCGGCACCCCACGGCAAACGCTAGTAGATTAGAATGACAACAACCATGTGATCTAATATAACGAATTTTAAATTGGTAGTCAAACGTTATTAACTGTCTATTAAATCAAAGGAAAAGTAAAGTCGTGTGAAAACTGCCGTATAAAATATAACCAAATGGCACTTTTGACGAACAATTTCGCCAGCAAGCTCAATTTATTGTGCACGAATTGTATCATCAATCAGAAGCAACTTATCCTAATGTATTTAACTTTAAAACATTCTAATTAAAGGCTAGATATGGCATGCTATTTATACACATGGATCGAGTACACACAGACTATTCACAGAGACACGTTAGTCCATAATTCATTGTACGCCAACGGCACAAGAGATAGAATTACGCAATTTACTGTAGCGAGAGAGTGACAAGCTGTCGTTACTCGTTTTCGGAGGATTTCAATTTACAATTAGAGCTCTCACTCAATGATCCTGCTCTCATGCCGTATCTTCCTTTTTCTTAATAAGAATGTTAAAACATGTAATTATTGCTGTATTAAGAATCCGAATTTCCAGTGATGTGTAATGTAAATTAAAGAGCCGAGTCACGCTCGTCTCCGCGAGTTTTTCAATACTCTTTTAATAAATAGTCTAGATATAGTTTACAAACTAATTGATTGTTCTTGATATGTTTCATATACAATTATTTTTTCCATTATTGGTTCTAGGTTTGATTTAAGATAAAAAGTTGAAATTGTACCTCTTATCCAAATATCGAGCTCTAAATCTCCTTATAGTCTAAGATCCGACTGAGATTGACCTTCCCTCATCGAGTTTCCGCTTAAAATGAATGTATTATTCAATGTAATGTATAACGATGAGATTCGAGGAAGCGAAAGAAGTGTGTAAGGACTGCGACTCTTGGCGCTCCGTCGTCTCTGACTACCCCGTTAGGGATACAGCGTGAAGATATGTATGTATGTATATGACTGACTATATATGACTGGTCGGTTGGCGCAGTGGCATATGCATCTGCTTTCCAAGCTAGGGTCCCGGGTTCGATCCTCGGTCAGGTCAATTTAGGAAACGAACTTTTCTAAATTGGCTTGGAATCTGGGTGTTACTGGCAGCTCCCCCAGAGTTCGTTGTGTGGTACCCATAGTACAAGCTTACTGCTTAGTTTGGGTTCACACAATCTGTGTAATTGTCTGGAGTATTATTATTATATATGTATATATGTATAACATATAATTAAATGAAACGTGCTAGAGTTGCCAACCCAAATCCCTGCATAGATATTATGTTTATGATTTACCATTAAAAAAAAATGAGCGGGCTTTACAGTAGTCGCATGTGTCGTGTAACATCTGACATCTCACCTTGGTAATAAGCAACATTAACGTTATATGCTGAAAAAATTGATTACCATCTGACGGATAACTCTTCCATCGCACGCGCTCATTGGTCAAATCAAATAGCGCGCGCTTTCCCGGTTTCCTGTTACACACTTCCGTCCCTTTTTACGAAATCACTCTCATCGATTGCAGGAAAGCGAGAGGAAAGCTGTTACACATCAAAAACATCCAAAAACGTCCCACCGGATATAGAGAAAAAATCAAAACCGATGCCATATGAAAAATATAACAATAGTATAAAAGAATTATATCCCTTAAACTACTACATATTGCGGAACATGGACAGTACCCTCAGTATAAGATCAGAATTTTGATCTTCGACTTCACTTCCAAGACCAACTTGTATGTGTATATCGTGAAAAAGTTTTGAAAAATTAGTTACATGAAATTAATTTATTTCTAAATAAACTACAACAGAGTCACAAGAGAAAGAAAATGCGCACTCCAAAAATTGGTATTCCAAATTTCAGAAAAAAGTTTTTAAAATAATTTAATTCATGTCTTATATTCATATGTCAATGTTTCGTCGACATACATGCGCATACATTATGGTTTACATATATTGGTGTGATGTTGTATTTAAAGCACGCTATACACACTCCGATCTCATCAGATGCGATTATAATGCGGAAATAAATTTTTGCTAGTGGACACCAATTGTTGATGATGCTGATGCCAAAGTAATTGTTATAGTAGTAGTACGATTCTCTCTTATGATGGAAGGTAAAGGGATCTTAGCCCATACAACCAACGTCTTCAGTAAGAAATAGATAATTTCTTCATATTATTTCATCAAAATATCGACGTAATACATTTTAGATGTTTCTTGGAGGTTCTGGCGACAAATTTATTGAGGCAGTCTTTCTAATAGGATCCACTGAGGCAGACTAAGCCATTAAAAAAATCTCAACATCACTTTACTGAATAAGTACTTATTTCAACAATTTCACATAACATCACAACAGTGTAGATACTTGGGACGCAAAAAATTACGCCAACTTTACATTACAATATCCACTAGAAACCATTTACTAATAATTAAAATAAACGCTCAACCGCTTACCATAAAATCCCGCCAAAAACTCATTGTTATTATAAACAGAGTTCTTTTTTTTTAAATTTTTTAAAGAAAGGAGTCGGTTTGTTTTGTCTATTGTTGTTCATTTATTTTATTTCTTAAGTGGGTACAATACCCGTTGTACGAGTATTAACATAATTAACGTAATTTTGATTGGGTGTACTACGACGCCCAAGCCAACTTACGTTAAACCAGTTACGTATTTTTCTTATTATAGGTTTGTTTTTTTAGTTATGATGGACTTTCCAAAAAGACATTTTTATAATTTCAATTTATTGCCTCTAATCCACAAAAGCAGTATTAAAGATCACATTTTATGTTTCGAGGTAGGTAATGCTTATTTTCGACAGTTGCCCATTTGAGTGTCAAAAATAAATTAAAGGCTTAGCAAGAGAGAGATGTGTAAAATAACTATAATTGAATGATAAGAAATAAAAATAAATTGTCTTATTACTGAATTTTAATTATAATTTTTTTAAATATATTTCATCAACGACAGAGAAAAGGTATGAATGACGTCACTGTTATGTTCTCGATGAAAAAGTAATTGATTTGACTAGTTATCAACTACCCAATTTATTTATTAAGAAGTACACAATATGTACAATTCTTTTTTGATAGTTTATTGCGCTATGTTCAATCCAAAAACTGAAGTTAATTTATTCAGGAGTGGTTAAAATGCTTGAAATTGACTATGTTTATGAGTTAAGTGAACGTTCTGTTCACTATTTTAATTTTTAAAACAGTTAATGGCTAAAATTTACTTTACTGAAATTATGTTGTGTTTGTACATTTATTTTGGCTTAGGAAGCAGATCGACCGTGTCGTTTATAAACTGATGGGATCAGATTTTTTTTCAATTTTTGCTTTTACGTCGTAGATACTACAGACATCTTAGAGCATTAGTCAAAAAACAACTTTTACGCATCTCGTTCCGCCTAGGGGAGTAGCGTGGGGGTATGTGGGACTCTTCGACATTAAAGTGTAGGCCGAGTCTACCCACTAAAGTGTGACGGTGTTCCTCCACGAAGCCAGAGTGCCGCGGCAGCCATGCCCAGCGTCAGCCGGGCCTTCTTTCGTCTGCAGGCAGCTTGACCTGCCCGCTCTCCTGGGAGGCGCACGAAAACACCGCGTGCACCGTCCCGAGTCCAGTCAAAAAAAAAAAACAAAACACAACATAGTCTAACCTAGTATAACCTCCACGTAATTGAGACAAATCCAACAATACCTCATTGCAATTGGGTTAGTTTCGGCTCTTTGAAGGACCATATTATGGGCATACAATGCACACATACATACATGTACCGGTAAACTTTTTACTTTTTAACTTTTTATTTCGCTGTAATAGGTTAAAAATCGGTTAGTGTACAGGGTCCGTATGTTCTAACACAAAATTGTATAACGAAGCTCCGCGCGGCGGCGAATGGGTTGAGGTCGTACGTGCCGCCGTATAATTAGCTGTTTGATTTACGAACAAATGTAGGTTGTGTAAATAAACACTTTTATACTGTTGTTCCGAGCAGTGTGTTAATTTAATTGGTTTCACTGCGGAACATCCAATAAAATAATGAAATCGGTGCGTTTTACAACATACTAGCAACCCACCGGTTTCGAGCGGGGCTTATAATACACCTTATAATTTTTAGTTCATTTGAAAAAAAAACTTTATTGTGGTTTAAACATAAGGTGGTAACGTGTCTCTAACTTTTTTAAATCTGCGGTAGACAAACATTTTTATAGCACATTATTTTCTCGTATTTCACGGTATTTGGTAAGCGTGCTGATAAAGCAACCAAGCAGCGCTGTTTCTTCCCATTTTATTTACGAATCTGAAAACTTCAAAATAGAATATTTTTTTTTTGTTTCTGAGTAGGGAAAAAATGCCCAAGGACACTCAGCCGAACTCTACGCCGACTGAGTATTGTCGAACTCGAACCGACTAAAAAAAACTTTCTCTTTGATATTAGTCCTCGTGGCTTTTACAGCGTCAATGTTCGCGTTAGGGAGAGCGCAGAAGGCGCCCTGCCAGATGGTCGACTGCCTGAGGGCTCCTCCAGCCGAGGGATACCTCGTATGGAGGGCGAACCTCGGGCTCAGGTCGTCGATCAGTGCAGTTTTCCGCACCTGCGTGCATAATAACGGGCGTCCTATTCGGGCCTCTAGCGGACCCGGCCGGCGATAAAACGGCGACTAAACCTTACTATTAAATTGTACATAATATTTGACTAAACACAGTGGTTTTCAGTCCAATGTATACACATTTTGTGAAGTTATTAATTTGTATAACCCTTTTCATTTCAAGTACATTGTCTTCCTTTTGACATCGCCGCAATCGGTTAAATATTATCGTTGATAATATATCATTAATGGCCGTTCACACGACATAGATTGCGTAATAAATAATAGAGACAAACGCCAATATTATTACCAAGTAAAATCGTGAATCATCGTCCCCCTATGGCGACAATACGTTGTCATGGACACCCCTCTCGAGCTACAGAATCGTGGTCACCCTAGCTTACTTCCGGAGTTATTCTAAAAATGGAAATAATTTATCGTTCCGTAGTCAAAGTCAAATCGATTTATTCAAGTAAACACAATTGCAAGGTGTTTTAACGTCAAATCTATCAAATTTTTCAACATCATTTTACGATACGTATATTACAATACAATATTCAGAAATCCAGTAAATGGTGCAGAGAGCAAAGAGATTATCTCCAGGCTATTTTTTTAGTCTTTGGTAAAATCGCTTATCTAATATGATTTTCCAAACGGTGTACGTTTAATAACGAGTTTAAATTTGTTTTCTGTTACTTGAGTAACCTGAGGAACTTTATTATAAAAACGAACGCAGGTCCTTAAAAATGATCCACTTGACTTTTGTAATTGCAATTTGGGTATACATAGTTTGTCATGACCTCCAGTTTACATACTCATTAATATCATCTTTCTTTTTAAACAGATGTATATTTTTTCTAATGTATATTATATTTTCAAAGATGTATGTATAACTTCAAGCCATTTCTCCTTTAGGACGACTATCAACATGCACTTTGACACCACTCTAGCTATAATTAGACTTACCGATAACGCAGAATCATCATATTACTTCCAACTATTTCAGACTACAGTTTTGTCTTCTATGAAATCGATTATTTTTTAGTATGATTTATCAATCAGTGTTGGTTTATAACAAATTTAAACTATTCTCCTTTAATTGAGTGACATCTTCATGAACCTTTATGATAAAGACGGAGGCAGTTACCCGAAAAGGGTCCCCTTTTGCAATTTTTTGGAATAATTAGTCAACTAGTGATGAAAGACTGACGAAGAAAATCTACAGAGTGAAAGCGAGTGGTAAAACAAACCAAGGAAGACCAAGGCTGACTTATGGAGATCAAATAGCCTAAATGTTAGCCAACGAAAATGTCAAAAGCACTCGCATACCTAGGCGAAAATGTGCAGGCGAGAATGATGAGATTTGAGGAAGCGAAAGCGATGAGGATAAAGAGGCGAAAGAAGTATGTAATGACCGCGACGCTTGGCGCTCCCTCCCCTCTGACTACTTCGCTGGGGATACAGCGTGGAGATATGCATGTAACTAGTCAACATGACTTCGGGTTTCCATACCGTTAATAATGTTAACAACTTCTATCGTAATTCATTGTATTTTTATAGATGTATAAGGATAGCAAGGCGAGTACATCAACCTCTTTAAATCGGCAACTCTCGTCCATTTACGCTGTACATGGTACCGCTGACAAGTTACTGTTATAGTTTATCGCCTAAACTAGTTTCTCACAAGCCTTGTTCCTTGACCGAGTTTTACACTCTGTGCGGGAACCTCTCTACCAGAACATCGTAGAAGCAACTGTTGATAATCGGAGTTAAATTGTCATATAATTCTCTCGTCGTTTCAAAAGAATCTTTTCATAGAGAATGATTACTGATAATGTTTTTCTAACGTTTCATAGGGTTCCAAAGTCAATAACAAAAAAGGAACTCTTGTGGTTCCGTCATGTCGCTTTATCCGTATGTCACATCACACCGGTCAATTTTACATCGCATGAACTGAAAGACAGAAAGGTGTTTAAATAAGTAATCTGAAACCGGAAATGAGAAATAAAATGCTAATATTGGCTATTTTAGATATGATTTTACTTTTTTATTACTTTTCTGAAATTACTACGGAATTCTAAGTTAATGTGCATCCAATACACTCTTAGCCAGTTTTTTCTTTTATTGTAGTAATTGTATAAGAACGTAATTGCGTGATCCAGGGGTATATCATTTGACGAAAATGCCTACAAAATAAAGTGTAATTTCACGGTATTTAACTGAGTAAATCTCTTTATCGACATCCACGTACACTACGAGGCATGGGCGTAGCTAGGGTGAGACGTTGCCCCCTACTTCAGAGAGAGCAAAAAATTTATAAGAAAGCTAGTACCCAATTCAGAATTTTTTATGTCAAATTGGCGCGTAGCTAATTGGCGCCTTGGACATCTTGCGTCAGGTAAATATTTTACAGACAGCTATGTCAGAAAACAGACTTATCGACCTTTGAACAAGGAGTGAATTAAGTCCGAGTCGCGGAACCCTCAAACGAAATGGAACGAAGAAAATTTGTACGTGTTATGCGTTATGCTTACTCTTCACGATCGGCTATGATGGGTGATCACAGAATGGGCCATGTTTGCCACCATCATTGTACAGCTGTCCACACGAACGTGCATCGTTCATTTGTTATTTGTTTTCTGTTGGACATGAATATCGAAACAGTAGCTGCTGCCGCTAAATATTTGATTAGTGTTTGAGTGATTGACGAAGGTGTGGGCACGCGCGCGCAATCGTGGCCCAATGTCCTTTGATCTTCGTTCGATAAACCGACACAGCGGCGATTGTGACCGATCGTCATCGATCATGGACAATTCATTATTCACCCATCATGACCGATCGTGAAGAGGATCCATTAGAGGCACGTATTATCTATATGTGCCAGACTGTAACAGCCGAATCCGACCAAAGTTCGCCCGAGTGATGGTTATACTCCACGTTTTAAAATGCTATACAGAAGTTTCACCTCAAAAAAGGGTTCAGGAAGAAAAGTTTTAAAAGTTCTGTCATGTTTACTGGAACCCTCACAGATTAATACTAAAATAAGGTTAAGGTTTGTTGGAACTGCGGAAGTTGAAATATTATTGCAATTAGTGTAAACTGCGATGGAATTAGATAATAAGTTAGATACCTATAACAATAGAACATCCCAAGCTCTACTTCAATTATCAATTCTTACTTTAGAACTCTTAAAAATGTAATAAATTGAAAATCTAATTAAAATGATGAGCTCACTTCTCCCGTTCACTCCAAAAAATCCACAGCCGGTATTTCCTACACAAGAGACCTCGGGCCAAGTATTACATAGAATGGAGCATTTGCTCTAAAAGCGTGTCCTTAAAGTGTTCTCTTTTTGTTGACCGACTCTAGATTTTTACTAATGCGTGACTAGGGAAGGTCACGAGTACAACGATACAAAGCTGAACATGGCATATTTTAATTTTCGTGAATAGTACTCAAAACACTTTAGAATTACTAGTATTTTGCAAATAATTATTTCATTATCGACTCATAAGCTGACACGAAATACACTGTGCGAGGCTGCCATACGTACAGTAGCTATTTACTCGTGGTTACGCTCAATGAGATAGAAAGAGGCAGAAAAATCGTTGAACACACGGTGGTAAGAGCAGCAACTTATTATGCCTGCATCCATTATGTTACTGGGTCCGAACAAGAGACACAGCATCTCAGTTCTCAGGGTTACCAACGCATACACGAAATGCCTATTGACCACAGTCCACTTATCATGAGATGTATGTTTGCTCGTTCGTCCTCTCGTTTATATAAAGAAATAATAAAAGCATTTTATAATTTCTTTACTGCTGTCTTGTGCAACGTTTTCCCTTCTTTTACTTTCGTGCCTCTACCGGATATCGGACGCCCATGCCCCTCACGCTGACACTACCCAAAAAGCTACAGCCTATGTGTTATATATTGACACGTTCGACAGGACGAAGAATAAGATATTTTTAGCAATTACCTGAATATTACATACTACGGAAATACGATGTACAGACGTAGGAGTTGCTAGGAAATTCCTGTTAAACGGCCAATTCATGTATATTTTACCTTTAATGTATTCAAAGCGTAAAATTTGTCGATCAATACCTGTTTCACTTTCCAACGAAGATTTCGATGCTGGATAGTTAAAATTACAAAACTCAAACTGAGTCAAGTTGATAATTCCTGAGGATGCTTAGTTACTAAGGAATTATTAATTCCATTACTACGGAACCTTAAAGCGCGTTCGTCACGGTCCACGCCACAAAACTGCACTGAGTAAGTAATCACTATGTTTTACAAAACAGCTGATAAATATTACGTCGACGTGGCCGCTATAGTCTTCCTCGCTTTGACAACATATGTTTGTCAAGCGGGGTTTTGCAGCCTAAAGTATTGGATTATGCCATCATGCCCAAAAGAGTCTCTGTCTCACATAATTATATTTACAAAACAATGTATATTAATGTTTCACTTGTAAAGTTCAAAGATTATTAAAAACCTTAAAAGTACTAATAAACATATTTGTCTTGTGTCATAGGGCTGTCAAATGCAACATCATAACAGTTTTAACATACTGAACATACCGATAGAGACGAAATATGCGTATTCCCATCCCTCTCTATTATAGGCTTACGTCATATACTTGTTTCAGTCTAACAATTCTTGATGTGTGAAAGGCGATATAATATATTAGTGGTAGTGGTCTGTGGTCTACGCTGATTTTTTATTCTTTTTGATACTAACTTTGACAGCCCTTTCAAACCATTTAGAACTCTTTTTTCAAATTTAGTGATTAGTTTGGGGCACAACATATGTATGTATATATTCATTAAAAATTGTCGACTAATCCTATGGCGGGGTTGCAGAACGTACTACCATCCAAGACGCGGTCCCGGTTTCGATACCCAGTCAAATCAATATAAGCGAACTTTTCTGAAATGACTTGAATAGTCTGGCTGTTACAGGGACTTGAAAGCTCCCTCAGTTCCTTGTGTGCTACCCAAGCCTACCACTTAGTTTGGGGTCACACAATTTGTGTAATTAACTGGAGTATTATCATTACTTCAAAAAAAAAATTAATTTCGATTAAGAGAAAAGAAATCAGATATTAGACTATGTGGTAGAACCATGCTGCAATGCACCACGAATTAGGCTGGCTCGCGCGGTGAAATACCACCCTCCCAATATCGGCGTGAAATAACGTCTATTGCTGTTGTTTCGTTTGGTGAGTGAGAGTGCCGGTGGTCCATCTCCGCCTCCCTTTCTTTCCTTAAAGGCCGGCAACCCACCCGTGAATCCGTTACGTTGCGAGTATCGCTTACTCGTTTGCTCCTTTCTTTAAAAAAAAAAGACGATATAGTGACGTGATAACGTATCGATCGCTTAACATCAAAAAAATGTGTAAATGTGAATGCGAAATCTTGTACATTCTTACATTTTCTAACACATTTACTAAGCACCAGTGGATATTTACTGTCTCTAAGTAAGTCATGGAGCAGTATTTAAACTAGAGCCCGCACTCTGAGGAGGTAGTCGAAATCTAGAAATTTGACCCTGAAACATCTCTATACTTCATCTCTTTTCATCTTTTTCTGTTTGCATATCTATAGTAGATGTATTTCCGAGTGACTTCCAGGAGTTAAAAAGAGACAAAAATGAAACGTTAGTAATCAAAGGTTACTAGAGGTCATACAATTTGTATTCAACTACCTATTCAGATTCTGCTAAGAGTTAAGTATAGCACAGTATGCGCCGTTAGCAGTTGGGGGTTAGCGGTTGGCGGTTGGCGGCTGGGGGCTGTCACACCCGCGTCATATTGTACAGCCGTTACTTACCACTGTATCTCATTTGCTGCCTCCAAATCGGACGTTTGCATAAATCAATTATACCTCCTTCTCGGCCGCCTGTCCATCTGTCTGTCACTTATGTCCATAACTAGTGCAATCGTACTGGCACACTTTAGAGGTAAATGTTGGATTCATAGAACTATGTAATTAAATCAACCGCTGATCCTTACAATAATAATGCTTAAAAGGAGTGTTCCCAACAAGCCATACCGAACAAATGAAAGAAGATGTTATGCATGTTATGCGTGTATATCAGAAATAAGATTTTTCACATCTGGTCATTACTATGTTTAAGTGAAGAAAGGGATGCGAAGATGGTTCGGGCACATGGAAAGAGTGAAAGACTGATGAAGAAAATCTATAGAGCTAAAGTGAGTGGTAAAAGAAGCCAAGGAAGACCAAGGCTGACTTATGAAGATCAAATAGAGTTTATCCACTACACACATACAAACAAGGTTTATCTCTTTATATTATTACTATAGATATATATACGAAGATCAAATAGTCAGTGTTTTAGCTGACGAAAATGCCAAAGCACTCGCATACTTAGGCGGAAATGTGTGAGGAGAATGATGAGATTTGAGGAAGCGAAAGAAATATGTAAGGATCGCGACGCTTGGCGCTCCATCTTCTCCGACTACCCAGTTGGGAATACAGCGTGAAGATATGTATGTATGTACGTACTATGTTTATTATGTACACACAACAGCCATCTAGATTTACAAGCAAGATCCAGAGCCGTAAAACTGTCCTTAAAAAACTTCTATTGTCTATAACTCTATACAAATATTTTAACTAACATTATGAAGAGGTAAACTTTATTTGTATGGATAAACTCATAAATTACTCAAACAATTTCAAAAATTCTTTCACCTATATAAAGCTACATTATCAGCGAGTAACATGGGCTCTATTTTATTTTCAAAAAAAATTCTACCCGTGCAAAGCTGGGCGGGACGGTTGTAAATTATACAGCGAAGTGTGGTAAGTATATATAGCAACACCTTAACAATACAATGATACCCAGTTACGCAGTTAGGTTCTTGGCTTAGTTTACCAGTGCCTTAAAAAATTAAAAAACCTGTCAAACTATCACAACCAGTTGTATTGTGTGGTCGTACCCTGTTGTTCGACGTTTGATAGTCGTTTAACTCGCTTAAGTGATTACATTTTCGTTAAAGGAAATTAATACAGTCCCCACACACTAGGCATATTCAAATTTCATAGGTTTCTAAATAATTCAATACAAGATCAATACAATATCAAAACGTCAACACTGACGTTTCAACTGTCAACTTCATGTCATTAGGTAGAGTAGACGCCATTTTTTGTTGTGTTGTCGTAATTTCTTTTTAAATTAATTAATTGTCAGGCAAAAGTGAATTTCCCATAAGACTGACTAGGCCCAGACCTAGGTGGGCCAGATATTACGGGCTGCTAATAATGGCAAAGTAAATGTCTCGTATCATATGTCTCAATAAACGATGCAGCTGAGAAGGTGGTGGCTGGTACACGACCTAGGGCGGCCGATACTGCTAGTCTGGCTCTGCTACCAAGACATCAACTAATAAGATCGAATATAATAGGTAAATCGTTTTAAGTAAAACAATATCACTTTACGAGATACCGTACAATGTTAGAGCCAGAGCCTGCTTTAATTCTGAAACACCTCTTTTATGTTTTTCCAATGTGTTACGACATTATTTCACCGCACGGATCGTCATTTTTTCTATTTTATTTGAGGCAATGTAATCTACAAGTGCTGGCTCAGCAAACGGAAACTTTTATGTATCCAAGTAAATTGCTTGTTTCATCGCTCGATCGGCGAACGTTTGATCAATGTATTCAATGTTTTCTTACCAAAAAAAGTAGCTGACCGATTCCACTTGTTTTATTCAGTGAACTTCAACAAAACTTTATCTATTTCTTTAACGAAATGCAACGAAAACACATCGTTGAATAAATCTTTTTGGTCATTAACATTGTTTATTGATTAACATAAAACCAGTTGAACAAATAGCCTATTATTCAACTAGTTGTTAATTCAATACGTCTGTGTTTATTCAATGATAATAACGTCGACGTCAATTCTCATTAATTTAACGAAATTTATAGTTCTTATGAAATATCCTTCTACAATACTTCGTACATATTTTAAATATAATATGATATGTGCTAGGATAAATATGTATTAAAAATAGGGGATGATCAGACAATTTATCACTGATATTCTCTAAATATTTATCGCTGCAAGTGGTAACAAGGTATAATGTAACGGAGTGATCGTGAGAAGCAGGACGATATGAGGCGAAGCGAGCCGGCACGCTTATTACGTAACTAGCAGACAGCATGCAACAGCCAATATCGCGCGATATCTGCTGTCAAAACGAGAATTTGTGTAATGTAATTTGTATGATGGCGCTAAATAGACCGCGAAAATTGCATTTTACCGTCATACAATAATAGATACGCAATCGTTATATATGATAATAATTTTTTATTACAATTAATCACCGGTCGCGCAGTGATCGCGTGGCTGTCGCTGTCTGCAAATTTTTAGGTAATAACCCCGCGGGTGTGTCGCAGACGAGAGGACAGAGGAGGAGCGTTGAGGGGTTGAGGAGAGGAGGGGAGTGAAGAGGCGATAAAACGAGATGTGGAGACAGCGCATGCGCATTATTATTTGATAATTCTGTAAAAATAAACCTTAATTTACGACAATAAAAAAAGTTAACTAGTGATAATATCTATGGTATTTTATTTCATTACAAGACCCTTGTTAAAGTTTTGTTGCACCTTGGGTCGAATTCGTTTTATTTACGCCACGCCCTATAGCAGCAGCTGTAGACTTAAAAAGCACTTATAGGATTTAGCCTCGAAATTTATTTGGGTATTAGAAATATTATCATTACTTATCCATTGTAGTAAAACTTATTTCAAAATTCTATAGAAATTCTGTAGATCTGTGTGTAAAACAAGATATTCATCAGGATTTTTTTTATTTAAGGAATTATTATAGCTGTCTAGTCTCTTTATGATTCGGGATCTAATCACAAAACACTATAAGGAATTATTATAACTGTCTGGTCTCTTTATGAATCGGAATCTAGTCACAAAACACTACAAAGTCTCCAAATTACCTATACTGAATCATAACACTTTGTTCATTACGTGGCGTGAAAAAATCTAATTTCTTCTTTGTAGTAAATATTGTTATAGCTACCTGCCCGCTTTTCTGGGCGTAAATGAAAATTTTGTACCTGTAGCAGATTTTTGTTCGAAAAATGGTGAAAGGTGGTGAATGGTGAAGAATTCAAAAAATAAATAGGCCAAAATCATCTACAAACGATTCCGCGTCGAATGGTCATAGTCCCATACCGATACGTTCAGTGGTTTTCCCGTGATTGCGAGACAAAGAAGATAATTTTCATTATATGTATAGATATATTAAGAATTATCACAAGAGTAACACAACTCTCATAATATTCTGTTTACATAACTTGCATAGCTCATGTAATATTCTGTATTCATGGCTATAAAATATTGTTATGTTACAAAGTATGTAATATACACGTATTTATAATTAAGTTACCTCCAAGATATTCGATCATAAGTACTTGTTTAAGGAACAATTTGCAATATGTACTCAAGTCGTAAAGTGTGTTCGCGTGGGCGTCTGCAAACACCGCGTTAAAAATTAAAAACATAGATGTAATCATTGACATAAACAAAAATGGAAGACACTGTAAAAGCGACTTATGCATCCTCTCATACATGGTGTCTATACGACTAAATATACTATTCGTTGGTGATTTTGTTTTTTCAGGATTTATATGCAAAGCCTTATTGGCAATCGTTATTATTTTTCAGATTTATATCGCTGACTATTTATATTTGTATGCCTCAGGTCGTGGGTGCTCCGCACGCTCTAATGATTCTCGTGGGTGCTTGAGCCCCTGAGCACCCACGTAGTCGGCGCTCTTGCATTGCGTAGTGCAAGTGTAAAATGCGTCATCCTTCATCAGTCACAATGGACAACAATTGTCTATTGACTTGTTCTATCACTTTCACTCCTGGCGTATGATACTCAAAGTATTGACAGACCAATAAAAACTTACACATATAACCGCCTACTTGGGACCGAGAGATGAAAAAAAAACAGTATACATAAGCGTATGAGGTATCTATATCTTTAGATACATAGGTCTCGAAAAATTACATAGAGGTTATACAACGACTTTGTTCATATCAATAGTTTTCGAGACATGCACTTTTAAAGTGAGTCTCCCCTCACGAACTCTTTCGACTATGGAGTAGAAATTTCAAAAAAATTGTGGGAGTAGAAGTAAAAAATCACTTTCAAAGAGAATTGTTTGGAATAAGATACGTTGTGTAGTTTTTAAGATATGGAATATTTTAGGTAATGCGTAAAGCGACGACAGAAATAACTTTGTTTTCAATGTCTTCGAGAGATACTATGAAATACAAACTTGTTTTTCTGCCGTTAAATAAATATCGTGCATACCAACTGCGGGACATTTCATTGGTCTGGTCCTGGCCTGGTCCAACACGCACATCGACGGTTTTTAATCTATTGCCGGGTAATGGCATTGGTATGCGGTAGAATCTCCTTGTAGTTCGTGACGCTCACATTTGATCCATCAGCAGAATGTACATACCGTTCTAACGTGTTCTTATTAAAATGAAGAAAGGAATGCTTAGATCGTTCGGGCACATGGAAAGAATGAATGATGAAAGACTGACGAAAGAAAGAAAGACGAAAGATGAAAGAAAATCTACAGAGCAAAAGTGAGTGGTAAAAGAACCCAAGGCAAACCAAGGCTGACTTATAAAGATCAAATGGCTAAGCTAGAGAAGCTAGAGTTTTAGCAGACGGAAATATCAAAAGTACCTATGTGTGAGGAGAATGACGAGATTTGAGGAAGCGAAAGAAGTATGTAAGAATCGGTAAGGACCGTGACGCTTGGCGCTCCGTTCTTTCTTACTACCTCGTTAGAGATACAGCTTGAAGATATGTATGTATGTCTCAGTATTTGTGTGTAGTAGTGTCTGCTTGTAGTATGTCGCGTTCACATTTCATACATCAGTAAAATTCACGTACTGTTCTTACGTGTCGTATCGTCTTCTTTGTTTATGTCAATGGGTATAATAATAATATACCCCATCATAAATCCCATGTAAGTACACAGCGCTTACACGTGTTTGCTGTACTAAAATTAAATGCTATTGATTTTATTACGAGTTCTTTTTATGTTGCTACATTTTAAGAAAATATTTTTTTATTAAAAGACAGCACCAGATTACAATATTTATTTTCTGACCTGTTATTGAATGGAAAAGTTTAAACTTGTTATTAATTTTTTTTTTTTAAAGGAATGCTTAGACGGTTCGGGCACATAGAAAGAATGAGCGATGAGAGACCGATGAAGAAAATCTACAGATCGAAAGTGAGTGGTACAAGAACCCAAGGAAGACCATGGCTGACTTACGAAGCTCAAATAGCCAGTGTTAGCAGGCGGAAATGTCAAAAGCACTCGCAAACCTAGGCAATAATGTGTGAGGAGTTTGATGAAATTTGAGGAAGCAAAAGAAGTGTGTAAGGACCGCGACGCTTGGCGCTCCGTCCTCTCTGACTACCCTGTTAGGGATACAGCGTGAAGATATGTATGTAAGTATTATGACTTCATTGAAGACAAAAATATAGTCTGATAATTATTTCCTTTGGAAATGTTAAGGTAAAATGTTATCCCATAAAAGAATCTGGGAAGAAGACAAGCAATGTTACGGATAATTTTATTATATAATGGTAAAGCTGATGACGCAAAGAGAATGTTGGAGTTGTGATGTGATGCAAGTCTCTCTTGGAGTGAAAACTGTGGGGCAATAGGAGATAAAACAGTAAACCACCGATGAGATGGAAAGACGATATAATGAAGGTGGTGGTAAGAACAAATCCAAACAACCTAAAGTAGAAGTCAAAATTGAAAATATGATAAGAAGTCTTTACAAGAATGGATGAGGAGAGGGAAGGATAGATAGAGGCGCCTTTGAACCGATATAGCTGTAAGGGTTAGTAGCTGGAAATGTACTGGGTACTAAGTTCAGTTTTCTCTCGCGTTACCAAGAAAAGGTCACAACACCAAGAACAGATAGTTGCTGGGCGAACAGGTTCTTGCTTAACTTGAATACACATTGCAAATTATTCTATGAACAATTAAAATTGAATATGTTGGTGAATAAATGTATACATAGACGCCATATACAAACATTGAATGTTGAATACGAATTGAAGCAATGAATCGCTTTGCATACGTTTTTTTGTTTCAAAGCTGCAGTTTTCGATAATAAATAATAAATGAAGGCGCCAGACAATACACATCGATCACCTGGTCTCAAACTGGTATTATTTCCTGTGTTATGAGAACCAGACGACGACTACTAACTACTAGGGGCGTCTTCCAGTACACCCAGACCCGAGAGAATCCAGAACAGTTCGTTTCCTAAATTGACCCAGCCGAGAATCGAATCCGAAATCATCCGCGCTTAGACAGAACGCCTAAAGCACTGCGCTATTGAGGTCATCGTGTTCTTAGACTGGCCATAATGTTCTTAGAAGCTATGTTGAGTGAAAATCAGCCCAGCTATGATCGAGGTCTTCGTCTCTGAACTCTAGTTATGAAGGGATAATAAATACGTTTAATGTTTTGTTTCTGTTTCATATATTTACTACGAAAAAAAACAAACGAACAAACATTCCACCTGATGGTAAGTAGAGTCTTATTAACATCAACAAAATCAAAGCTAAGAAAGCGCTTCAATTTGTAAATGCGTTGGCGAATTTGAGGATTAAGTTGTTATGCTTCTTATGCCAAATATTTCACCTGCTGCCTTATCTTTCAGATCGAAACATAACAGTGTGAGCACTGCGGTGGATTTTATTTTGCTATCTGGATAGACCCCACAGAACTTCCTACCACCCCGCAGTCGAAGCTTTTATAAATTTCTAGTCTAAGTTAATGGATTTGTAAAGTGCACATGTGATACAAACACGAGGAACGAATAAAGAATGTTATTTACATTCGTGTTCCACCTAACGGTATCGTTTTTCAGTTTAGCAGGAACAGTGGTGTGGAATTGTTTACGAAAACATACTGTTACACATATTTGAGAAATGAGAAATTACAATTCAATCGACACGTTAGTCATCTGTTTTAAGTTCAGCTATATTTCTGAACACTCAATAACAAGTTTACTCTTCATACGTATGTACTCTTTCATGCTGGTCTAGATGAGACTACGACCATACCAAAATAGAATCCCAATCCCAAAAATAAATCTAGACAAGCGGCTCAATTGTCGTAAATCCGTGGCGCAACGGTTTAGCGCGTCGGAAAGTAAAACGGGGGTTGCGGGTTCGATTCCCGTCCCGAGTCTGGGTGTTTATGTATAATATGTATATATTTACAAAAAAGTATATAAGTAGTATATCAGTTGTCTAGTACCCATAACACAAGCGCTATGCAGCTTACTTTGGGACTAGATGGCGCTGTGTGAAATGTGTGAGTATTAGTATTATTAATAGAATGACAAATACCACGTGATCTGGCGTAACGAATTTCAAATTGGAAGTCGAACATTATTAACTTTCTATTACATCAAACGAAAAGGTAAGTCGTGTGAAAACCGCCGCATAACACGTAATCAGATGGCACTTTCGACGGGGAAATAACGCCAGCAAGGCTAGGCGCTCTGTACAGTAAAGAAAAGAACCAGTAAGACAACCATACTGCACTGAGTGATACTTCATCCTCGAAGATATTACTCGGAAATCTTAAAAATATCATGAATATGAATAAGTTGTTATTATATTGAAAGAAAATTATTAGTGTTGCGTTATATTTTTTTTTTAATTAAAAAAAATACTGTTGGCAGTATTTTTACAGAGTATCTCTGCGGCAAATATTGTCTTGTGGTTGGCTGTTGATAACAACCAACAGAACGGTATACTAAATAGCACAAATACGACCTCTATTTGGCCGATTTGTTTTTCACAGCCCTGTAGCCCTGACCAGTATAAAGATATGGTGTTCTCCACCTGTAAGAGGTTAATAAGAGGGCCTACGTGACTCCGAAACCCCGACCGAAGCATCGATCCCAGAAATCAACCCTTTGTGATTCATATAAACCTGAGAAAGACGAGGAAGTTCTATGTGTATAACAACACATTCGCATTTGTTCTATAGAATTAGAGAAATATTGACGCATGGTAATCAAGTATTCACATTCACACGTACCTGCGGCGTGTTGCTCTCGCTAATATCTATACAACATGTTGACGACGTTTTCCGTTAACTTCGGCAAATAACTACACTAATGATTTATATCAATACTTGTAAAATAACATATAACCAAAAATTCTTTTTTAAAATTTAATTTTTTTCATATTATAAAATGAAAGAATTTCTAGGAGAAACATGCCTTACACAAGCGGCGACACGGCAGAGACAGGAGCGGGCGGCGCGAGAGGGACGTGATGGCACCGAGCGAAGCAACGTTGCATTATAAAGTATTAGACACAGTTGAGAAAAAACAAATGTCATCTTTGGGAAATTATGAAAATCTCATTATCTAAGCATTTTTGGGTACACGTTCTGTGACAAGTTTTGATCTATATTAATAGTATAATCATTTGCGAAGTAAACGGAAAACGTCATGAACACATTGTCTAATAGCCATATGTAAAGTGAAAGCAAATTGAGCGCATGGAGGAGTGTGAGATTTGGAACAGTTACGGTTTATGAGGAGAAGGAGTGCAGAAAACGATATGTATCACCTATGCATTAAATAAAATAAAAGATCAATAGGCTAGAAGACAGTTCGTAAATGTGGTATAATTGATACATTGTATTAAAATAATTAACGATTTTAAATACAACTGAAATAAAATTAATTATCAATAATTAACAGTAACCGAGATATTGGGTTTTAAACTTCGGTAGCGCGAACAGAATGGGTATGAGCTAGAGGGAGATGGCGTTACATAGTTGTGGCGTCACAAAGTCGCAATGACATTGTACAGCGCTAGGAGTCACAGAGACGGCACTAATCCCTACTGTGTTCCCAGAGATAAAGTTTAAAAATGTATAACTTATGTTTTTCATTGCATTTCAAATATTTTTCAACGGTTTTGTTTATAATTACTTAACCTATCTTTTAGCTAAGTCTAAGGACTAGGCATCTAGCCTATTGTTTGCGTTCATACTGTCAATGTCAAACACATAATGGTTTGTGGTCAAACTTGGGTCAAACCTCGGATAGAAAAACATAATGGACGAAGCCATATTAAGTTTATTAAATTAAAAACCGTGTGTCAAACGAATTTTTGTGTCTCTTTCTATCTCATTGACCTTAACCACTTGTAAAACAGTTAGCTATAGTTATGTATGGCATCCTCGGTCTGTCGGTGTAATTAGTGTCAGTTCATGAACGACTTTACGTACATTACTGAAATAATTATATCATTTGCAAAATACTCGTAAATCTCAAATATTTTGGCTACCAGTTTTCACAAAAATAATATATATCATGTTCAGCTGTGTGTATTGTTGTATCGTGAGCTCTCTCTAGTCACGGACATTAGTAAAAGTCTAGAAACTAGGAAAACAAAAAACGGACACGCTCTTAGAGCAAATGCTCTATTCATTTTGATTGATGGTCCGAGGTTCAAGCAGTCGCACAGAGTAGAGATTATCGCCAATGCGTTTTAAAATGTTGCCAACAATTAATTATTGACAGATTGATCGAATGAGTCTAGAACTGTGAGTTTTGTGTAATTTGCGAGCTTTAAGTAGTTTAAGTCTCGATCACTGGGCGATCACTAGTTACTGTAAATGACTAATTTGGCACTCAGGTTTCCAAAATATTACATTTTTTTTATTATTTCTCCTTCCCCTAAGTTACAATTGTCAGAGACTTTATGTAGCTTTTACTCCTTTCACTCCTTCTTTCCCTGATATGTCATTCATTTCCACTTTACCTCTCACTCACCATACCTTTCATACTTTGCCAAAAATGTTTTATTTCCTATCTTTACTTTCTCTACACAACTACCACTTATATTTACTGACTGTTTACCATTTTTTTATTTAGTTACACAATTGGTTCTCATGATTATTTATTACTGTTTCATAATATTAGCGTTATTGTTTAGTATTCGTAAAATATTACGTCACATCTTCTATCCCTTTAGAACCCAGGCCCTACGTTAAATTGATAATGGCTATAATCCTCCGTACTTCCTCTGTGGCCAGGCTCGATATTTAAGAATTCGTTTTCTCGTGGTAAAACCTGGAGGAAACATGCTGGAATTATTGAGAGACATAGTAGAGTTGTTTGGATGCATGGAGTCAGTAGCATTCTGGTCACCGCGCTTAGGATCCTTGACTTCCAGTCCGTGAAAATCATCGTATAAGACTATGAGATACTCCACCAAGTAGGTAACATCAATATTCCTCTTCACGCAGTGCTCGTACATTCTGAGATGAGTGTAGAAACTTATTGTGTAATCATGTGCCAGCGATTTGTTAGCAATATCGTAAATAGTACGAATTTCTTTCTTCAACTCGTCCAACTTCTTAAATATGTATGCAATGCGAAATGTCACATCTACAGAGAACTTACTTTGTAATTGACCAATGTTTCTTATTTGGTCTTGAACCTGATATATAGCCTGCGAATACAACAAGTTAGGTATGCATATGAATGTGCAAGTAAAGATGCTTTAGACAAATTGAAACCATTAATGTTCTTGCAATAATAAACCGTAATTTTGTAAATATAGAAAACAGTGTTCAATACAAAAATATTACCAATTATTTTAGATTTATTCGTTATTAGTGTCACTCCAAAATTGTAAAAATATGGAATTATCTCGAAGTCGATCTGTCTGTTTATCTGTCACAGCTATTTTTCTCTGATACTATTTGACGTAACGTGACGGGAGTTGTAGAATAGTAGTGATGGCTGCGAACTTCAAAAGTAAAATTTTTATTCTGGGGGTAATTATGGAAGCTTGACCATAAAAATAAAAATAATTTGTGTAGTCGTCGTGTGGAGTTTCAATAGAAAGCTCCTTAATCACAAATTCAAAATTAGGCACAGTTCATTTAAAGTCAGGCTCCTTTAAATTACTCTTTTAGCACTTTTACCATTATTTATATCAAAATTAATCTATAAATCACATTTGTTTCAGGACTATCCTTGGAGCTATCTACTTCCAGCTGAATACCATTAGGCAGTTAACGTTTATTTTAATTTAATTTACGCATATTAGAATAAGATAGTTTTAACAGTTTCAATGTTTAGTATTTATTTATTATATCGCTACATTTTATAGAATAATTTTAAATTAATTTTGATTCTAATTTCAGTAGGTAATTAGAAAATATTAAGTTGTTTATTTTATTAGATTATGCAAAAAGTCTATAAAAGTATTAGTTGTTCGAAAAACTTTTAAAATACGTCATGAAAATTGAGAATAATGTGTATATTAACGGAAAACAAACAGAATTGAATAGTATTATATCTAATTTTGAGGTAAAAAAGCTCCACTACAAACTTTGTTTAGCAGTTGGCGGGTGGAAACAACAGACAGTACGGAACATTAATTGCGCAAAGAATAGAATAATTTGCACTTAGTTGATTGAAATTTTCAGTTACACTAAATTCATTAATGGCGTCAATCTGTCACTCAACTACAGCAAAACTAAATCTAAAAGTAGGGTAATTACCATAGACTTTATAGCTCCAGACAGTCTGGTTACAGTCTACAAAGTAAGGCAAATAAAATTAAATAAAATGTCAATGTGTGGATGCTGATTTCTAACGAAATGACGGCCTTTCAACTTATCTAATAATAAATGTGTGTCGAATGTACAGTGGGATGAGTCAGCTTATCTGATTTGCCTCATCATTGCCGCTGAGACACACCGTCTAAAGTTATTTATAAAGTTTATGGTAATCAACTACAAATACATGTGGAGTTTCGTTATATTGAATGTACAACTTTTAATTAAATACTGACATATTAGATTCCACCGATATACGCCGCCTCTTACAAACTAAACTCAAATCACACTTTAACGCCACTTCTATTAGTAATATTGATAATGAAAGGATATGTGATCGCGACGAGCTCGCTATAAAGTCGATATTATTCCTTTGTATTAAAATAAACTCCACAGTATTCATAACTTTCCTCCTACACAAACATACTGTCACCAAAAAAACAAAATCAACCAATAAGAACACTGTATTCTTTGGTTTATAGCTGTCACAACAGATGTCGCTGTGCTTTTTAACAACAGTTTGTGTAAAGTAATAATTATGTTGTCTGAGAATTATTGATGTATTTTATAATTATAAAAGATAAATACTGAGATTGCAATAATTGTCAAGTGAAATGAAAAGCAATTGCAAGCAATATTATTACAACTATTGTTATTTATTTGGGCTCATAGAATGCAAAGTGGAAACGCAGTGACAGTGAAAGCCCATCGTATATACGTATGTTTAGCTTCATATTAAGTGGCCAACTAGACAGTTACATAAGAAATGCGAAAACAATTAATTTGAACAAACCTGTTCCATCATGTCCACTGATTTCATGTTCATCTCAAGTTCCGTGGGATCCATGTCGTAATCGATCCCCCACGCTCGCCTTCCACGGACAATACTCAAAACTCGTCTGGTGAAGTTCTTCCGTGACTGTCCTGTCAGCCTCTGGAGTTCTTCGCCAGTATTCAGTGCCTGTTCTATCTGCTCCTTTTTAAACAGGCTACGTTGTGGTAGTTTTAACAACGTGTCTTGTATATCTATCGAATAATAATAATAAATATTTAATAACATATGTACTAACATGTATGTACATGTATGTACGAAGGCATCAACAATAGGTAAGTTAATTATTGAATACGGCTATACTCACGTCCAATCGGTATAGGTACCGACTAATTTCGGACCTATTGGTGGAGGTCTATCATCAGGGTGAGTGGGATGATGGACCTCCAACAGGTCCGAAACTAGTTGGTACCTATACCGATTGGACGTGAGTATAGCCGTATTCAATAATTAGTGTGTTAATAATGTCTCACGAAAATTTTAATAATTTAATAGGCTAAGCGCTAGTTTATCTACTGTTTCCCGTTTTGACACTAGCTCATAGATATTATTAGCTAGGTCTCGGGAGACAAGCTATGGCCGTATAGCTGTACTGATGTTTTCGGTTTTAATAAAATCCAAAAAGCAAAAGTTCACTTTAGGAGATCTTTTCCCACACGGAAACAACTTCTAGCGATTAGGTTAGAAGAAGAAGTCGATCGCGAGTCGTAGCGGAGAGATCGCCTTAAACTTCGATCTAACTGTTCAAAGTCTTCTCTATCAAAAAACAAATTCTATCATTGACACCTCAATAACAATTCGCCTCAATAAGTATAAAAACACGTAAGCAGTAGTTAATCTAACGTGCTTCCAATTTTTAAAATTGGGTAGCACGAAGGAAGCGTGATTTAGGTGCAATAGTCAAAGACATATATTTATCTTAGACACGTAAACGTAAATGGAAATTTTGTCTCAACACAGACCGCAGTCATAGCGTACGTGAGGGGAGCGGAAAGAGAAAAATGCCATACGATGTAATAGAGAGTAAGTGAGAGAGATATAAAACGACTGTGTCTATTTTTGTCTTATGTAATAAAATTTAAATACTCGTACTACTTTGTTGTTTGTTATTGAGTTTTCTAATAAATAAGATTAAAAACACCGCACTATATCATCTTATACGAAAAATATTTGTACATATATTTGTAATTGCGTTCTCGAAAATGGCTCTACCGATTTTGATGATACTTAAAATATAGGGGTTTACGAAGGCGAAAAATCGATATAGCTGGGTCGCTTTTCCGAAAAAATTTGTTTTCTTTGTTTTCACATACTTAAAACTTCCAAACTTGCCTGCGGAATATACCTTCTCAATAGCACACTGACCAGAGCGCAGGTCTATCATGCTGAAGTGTGCTGATTCGAATTCTCCAATGTGGTCAGACCTCTTTTTTTTATTATTTATACAATCAAACCTAAAAGACAGCGACCAAAGTTCGGTTGCCCTGCTACTAACTTTAGTAAGCCATTCAATAATGAACACGTTTCCTATGCTTAGGTGCTTTCTCGTAATGCATAGAATATAGAAATAGAATAGGAATAGAAAACTCACAGAGACAAAACAAGAAAACAATCATCACAACCATTTCCAATGTTTTTGAAATAATATTCTATAATTACTTTTCACGCAATTATCGCAGTTACGAGTTTTAATAACGATTCGTACTTGTTATAATGCCGTTATCGGTACTGATGTAATAGTAATAATATTAGAGTAATTAACAGTAAGAAAATCTAATTATTTATAACTCATTACATAAACTAAAAATACAAGTAAAATTATTTGGTAATAAGAGTCCAACTAGCGTGGAAAGGGTCCTATGCAATGTTTTTTACAAATGATAGAAATATTCACTTCTACAGATCTACATAATATATGCTGGTATATTTAAAGCTTATGTTTTATGCTACTAAAGGCGACGCATTGGAAATTTTGACGGCAGGGATCTCAATTTTTCTAAGCGACTACAAAACCTGTAAAAGTGATTTGGTAACTTGATTTTTCATTTCATTGATTTTATTTTGACAATTGCGATACACGATTGGTTAACTTTTCTAACACAAAAGAAAATATTAAAGAAACCTCTTTTAAAACAGAGATTTACATTTTTAGGAGTAACGGGACCGATTTATGTTTCTATATTTTCTGTATAGTTTTAATCCTAATTCCTGAGAAAATTTCTATGAAAAACGGTCAAACGGAGACATGACTCATTTTTCTTCTTGTCGTAAGGAACCCTAAATAGTAATTACTAAATTCTCTCATCGTTCATGCCAATACTAACGACCCGCCTTGACTTCGCACGGGTAGAAATTGTTTTGAAAATAAAAAACAGTCTATGTTACTCGCTGATAATGTTACTTGCTATGGATGTAATACCTATTATTTTTAAATGGTTGAGTAGTTTGGAGTTTATTCATTATATACAAACGAACGAAGTTTACCTCTTTATAATATTATACGTATAGATCTAAAATACTGAACAATAAAACATAGACAATCTCAGGATTAGAAAACTTGATTTGATTTGGTTTGTTCAAATCTGGGACTTAGCACCGACGTGCCACTTAATAATTAAGTTTCAAGGCTCATGTGGTAGTGTTTACACTTAACACATTGTTTGTGCCACTAACAGAATTGCAAATGGCGGCCCATATTTTAGTTATTCAATGTAATATGTGGTGTTGTGAGCTCTTGTTAAACTTTCGGATCCATATGAAATATTAATCCATAGTGCACCCATTCCCAAAGTGGGCGATAACGCCCCCCTGTGGGAGCTGCAGGCCTAAAGGGGTGCGGTAAGAAACCCAGAAAAAAAATGGGGGCGTTGTGTAGAGGCCTGGGGGGTGATTTGTAATTTCATTTAGCTAGGAGGCATCTTAAACAACGACTGCATGAGCTCTCGACTCAGTAGACAAAATAAGTTTGGGAACCTAGACCATAGTGTCAAGCTACTTTTACTCGCAGTTTTGTCTATCTTAACAAAAATTTTAATAGATGTAGCGTCTAATAGAGGTACCTACTAGACGCGGTAATAAATATTATACTAAGAAATATTACCCTCCTTCTGGGACAGTCGAATACAAATTATATAACACTCGCAGAATTAAGACGAAAGTATCGACACCCTCTTTATTAAAATATTTCAAGCCGTTGAGGCTATAGAATGCGCCAAAGACACTGACAGGTATACCTATACGTAGTACGTATGTATTAAGGATGCTACGGAAGCGATTTTATCGGAACCGAAGTCGGAGACGGAGTTTTTATATCTGGTTTGTCGGAACCGGAGCCGGAATCGGAGTTAGAGGTGGAAGCAGAACAGAGATGTGTTAAGGGCAAGTCGAAACATTATTCTGCTTCTTTAATTAATAAGTTGAAAATAAAAATAATCAAATTTTCTTACATCTTAAACAGTATTAGTAATAAATTAAATCAAATGAAGAGACTCCAAAAGAACCATATTGTATTTAATGAACAAAAACCTCGTAGCTTTATCGCCATTCCATCTGTTTTATCAATGAGTCATACCACTAAAAAGTTGTTTCCTTGCTACTGAGACTGGTGGAACAAATGAAAGAGTAATCAACAGAAAGCATATAGGGAGGGTGGTTATCCACACGACAAGCATGAACATGTTTAAAAGTGAAATAGTAAAAAGATAGTAGTAGTAGTAGTAAAGATTTAAAAGTGTCGGAGCCGAAGTCGAAATCGGAAGTGCGTAATATCATTCGAGAGTTCCGACTTTTCGGAATCGGAGTCGAATCTTCGTAACATCCCTAGTTATGTATATAGAGTATATACATGTATACATCTTAAAAATATTACCTTCCTTCTAGGGCAGTCGGGTTAAAAAACCTAATCAGAATTTTACATACACTAGCAAGCCCTAGACGACATTTGTGAAGGCACTGCGATTGTCTAATCTTAGTAATATGTCACCTAAACAGCAACCACGCCCTCGGCTCTCCCCCTATCCGCTCTCGAATATTCAACATTCCATCTGGACGTGACCATTCACGTCACAGCACACCGTCTCGTGCCCCGCAAAATTTCGACACCTTTTTCCTTATAAAATTATTCAAAACGTCATCTATGGCCTTATTGGACTACTTATGATCTTTGATAAGCAAGTGGGTAACCACCGCCGCCCATGGACACCCGCACGGTCCGGGGAGTCACGAATGCGTTGCCGGTCTTCAAGAAAATAGAGGAAGGAGGGAAAGGAGGGGGAGGGGGGTGAGGGGCCACCGGCACTCTCATTCACTGAATGAAACACAACAGCAATAGATGCTGTTATTTCACGCCGATATTCTGTGAGAGGATGGTATTTCAACGAGCGAGCCAGCCCAATTCGTTCTGCTATGCAACATGGCTCTACCACTCTTTGTACCACTCTCTACCACTCATTTCTAAAACTATTCTTAAGATTTCAAAAACTCTTACATCAATATTTAGAATGGACCTACACTGACTTACAGGGCGGACATACACCATGTAATTATAAATAAAATGGTCATGACATTTTAAGTTAAGTTGAATTACATTACCGCTAAATGCAACACAATTTATCGGCAGACACTGAATCTCGCTTTATTTAGTAGTACGTTTTGCGCAACGCTGTGAGCAATAAAAATTACAACTACATCTTATTTGTGAACTAATATGTAACGTATAGCTGTACATTGAACGAAGTGCGCGTTATGCCGGCAGGTGTACCATTTTCAGTGATGTTTAATACTAATGCATGTAACCTTATTTATGTTAAAAGATTTACATCGTTACGTAATAAATAGTTTTTTAGTATATTCTTCATATCTTTTTTTACATACACTCATACTGCGTGGCGTTTAGATTTGTTCCGCTATGACCAGCGGCATAGCCCTAAGGCCAATAAGGCCCGGGCCTAAAGCAGCCAGAAATTAGGGGCGGATAATCTACAAGGTATGGTGTCTGCTCGTCAAAAATAGAATGAGTTACATCGTGAGGGAGACAAAATTAGCAGATATTAAGGACGTGGTTACAACAATATTGTAGAATAAATAATATACAAAGAGATAGTTATCCGTCGTGGCTCACGCTTGCAATTACCTCCTTACGTATTCCGTTAGCGCACGCTAGTATAATTTATATCTCTTTATAATACATACTTACATACATATCTTCACACTATATTCCTAAAGAGGTAGTCAGAGAGGACGGAGCGCCAACTATTGCGGTCCTTGCATACTTCTTTCGCCTCCTTTATCCTCATCATTCTTCTTACGCATTCTCGCCTTCCAAGTCTTTTAATAATAATATAATTTTACATCTTTAAGTATATCAATAATCTGACAGCCTCACACTATATTGTAAGTAGGTATGGATGTCGCATGCCTATCTGGGGGAGAACCGTACCCAATGGCTGTTTGACTGAACTCTTGGCGCAAAATTAGTGGTTACTTGGTAACAGTTTGCGTTTAGTCATCTTTACACCATGTACATTACAAAGGTTTTTTTAAGAGAACGAAATATTTAGTTTGTGACATAAGTGC
Source organism: Zeuzera pyrina (assembly GCA_907165235.1). Taxonomy (NCBI): domain Eukaryota; kingdom Metazoa; phylum Arthropoda; class Insecta; order Lepidoptera; family Cossidae; genus Zeuzera; species Zeuzera pyrina. The sequence goes on from OU015632.1 coordinate 23,104,320, forward strand.
TTTCATAAACACATATTTATAATGTAGCAAACATTTATTTTGTTTCTACCGAAACTGAGATACATGCATATTCTACATATCCGCCGCTGTATCCTTAACGAGGTAGTCAGAGAAGATGGAGTACCGAGCGTCGCGGTCGTCATATACTTTTTACAAACTGAGATAGAATCCGAAATTCTGTTTCTATTCTATTGTAAAAGACATACATACATATCTTCACGCTGTATCCCTAACGGGGTAACAAAAAAGTATGTACATACATATCCTAACGTCAATATTTACAAATTCAAAACATTATCTTAAACAATAGACTTCCTCAAAGTTGCCGCTAAGAAAGCTGTCATTGCTTAAGGTGCCCAGCACACTGGCAGCATTACCTCTTTGAATAGCCAAACAGATTCGTAGGCGGAGGAAGCTGCCAGCCCAGCGGTTTCCCGAAGCCTCGACCAGTTTCTTACAAATATCAGAAACCAGTCGATAGGCTTAGGGACCCCCAGGGACCCAAAGTTTCGACTGCAAAAGTTCTAAATATGAAATTCACAGAGAGAGTCGCATACTTACGCCGCTTCAAGTTCTCGGCAGTGAAAAAAAAACTAAAAAAAACAAGTAATCTCAGTTCGACAGTGATAGCGATACCTAGACTTCAAAGTTCCAAGCCTATCAATTCTATGATATTTTATGTATTTTTAATAATCATTTCGCTAGATAATAGTAATAATCATTTTAATAATCAGGTACGATATTAAAAATTCCATATTTGTAGTTAGTAATAGGGTCATAATAGCTATTAATGGTTACAATTTTGACTTCTCGCTTACTTGAATATTTTAATTTGAAAACGATTTATTCTTTTTCCTTATTTTTTAACTTTAAAATTCACTAATAGTTATTTTACACCTTAAAAACTTTCGTTAAACATTTGAACAGCGATTCCGCAGTGACATCTAACGTGACAGTTACGAACTGAAGAATGCAACGTTCTTATTGGTCGTTTATATTATAACGACATGTTCATGTTAAATTATAAATACTGTGTGTTTCAATAATAGAGGCAATAGAGAGTTTAAATAGTTGACAGTAAATTCGTTGCAATTTAACTTATCCTTTTCGTTTTTAGTACTTTTGTCATTTCAAATTGTACCAGCCATTTTTTAAAATAAATAACAACGCATGACAACAGCGAGAAAATAACCAAACTAAAAATTAAAAACTCATCCCCTAGATTACATGGCAGTGTAGTTAGCCTCCCCGGGCCACCCCCGGCCCTGCCGCCCCGCATCGCTTCGCCTCCGCAGGTGGCATCGATCGCGCCGCGCCCAGTAACAACTAGTCACCAAGCACTTACGCTTCATACTCAGGAAATAGTTCTCATATTTCTAACATTTCTGGCCTATTCAAAATGTTGGAATGTCAGTTAGTCTAATTGGTGTAACATTTTACACATTGAATTAAAACTGAAATATGAATTAAACCGTGAAAAATATATGAAGTTAATCAAAAGACAATGCGAGAGACATCGGACTTTTAAGCTGCAGAGGAAATGGAATGGAGATAAACTAGACATCTCGGTCTAGTGTGACTAGACTCTATGGTGTTGTGACGTCACGAACTAGTAGTACCATTACTCCTCGGGCCGAGTATCACAAGGGACGGAGCATTTGCTTTAAGACCGTGACCGTACGGTGTCCTTTTTTGTTAACAGAGTTTCTAGATTTTAACTAATGTGCGTGACTAGGGGAGGTCTCACTACAACAATAGGTACACGGCTGAATATGACGTATCTTTATTTTTGTGAACACTAGTAGCAAAAACACTTAAGATTTACGAGTATTTTTAACCGACTACAAAAAAAGAAGGAGGTTCTCAATTCGTCTGAATGTTGTTCTGTAAATAATTATTTCATGACCGACTCATTAGTTGACACGAATTACACTGACAGTGTGAGGTTGCCATACTTACTATAGCTAACTGTTTTACTAGTGGAAACACGAAAATTCGTTATACACGGCGGTTAGAACGGTAACTTGTTATGACCCTCATTAATAGCGGACATTACATTTCTTGTTTCAAGCGTTACTCAGAGTTGGGTGTGACAGAGACAGAAGCTAACCCTCCCTCGTGCAGCTACTTTAGTTTAAAAGTGAATCGCTTTTATGTTTTTAAAGGCCATTAGGGTCATGTAGCGAGTGGAGAGAGCGTCGCGCCCGACGTTCTCTCGTGAGGCGTCGGAGGTGGCTGGTACTCGTGCGGAGTTTCTTCTCTTCCGATAAACAAAAAAAAAAGTTTTTTAATCCTATAGTTTTTTATTTTTTTTATTTTATAGATTTGTCTATGATTACAGGTTGTAGATATAGATAGATGTCAAATACAAATAAAACAGTCCTCTGTAATCCGCCAAGAGCATACAGACGGAAAAATAAAACAAAATCATGCACAATCGATAAAGCCAATAATACGAAAACTGTGACAACGAAAATATACTATGTATACTTAATATCGCACTATTGTACCAAATTAAAAAAAATTAAACAATATGAAAATGGTGATCTCGTCGATGTAGAGTCTTAGAGTCTTAGAGCCTGTAGGTATTGCGCGCAGCGACGGCAGGAGACCGGATGGTTTGACGCTCATTCCTTGGAAACTTGGAAGATCGCTGGTGTGGGATGCCACTTGTGTCGATACACTTGCTGTTTCCCATGTGCCGGCGACTTCCAAGTCAGCAGGTGCCGCAGCCAGCACTGCCGAGAACTTGAAGCGGCGTAAGAATCTCTCTGAGATACTCTCTCTGAGAGTTTCATATTTACGTCCTTTGCAGTCGAAACTGGTCCCTGGATCCCCGAAGCCCATCGACTGGTTTCTGATATTTGTAAGACACTGCTCGAAGCTTCGGGAGACCGCCGGGCTAGCAGCTTCTTCCGCCAACGAATCAGTTTGGCTATTCAAAGAGACAATGCTGCCAGTCTGCTGGGTACCTTAAGCAAAGACAGCTTTCTAAGCGGCAACTTTGAGGAAGTTTATTATTTAAGATAATGTGTAGTTTGAAGTTTGTAAATATTAACATATGTATGTATTTTTTTGTTATTAATAAATATGAAAATTAATGTCAATAAATGATTAAATATTTTTTATTTAAATATTTTTTCATAGCAACTTTAATTACACCCATCAATTAGTTTAAGAAATAGATAAAGAAGCTGTTAACTGATTGGGTTGTTAATGCCTTCCAAGTCGCGGCCCATGTAGATAATTTAGGAAACTAATTTTACTAAAATGTATTGGAGTCTGATGTTACTTAGTTTAACGTTTAGTAATCTTAATGTAAACTTAATGTTAGTGATTAATTTCAAGCTATATTGGTGTTTGTCAGGAAATATTGTTAGTAAAATCTAGTATGTTATATACTTAATAGTAATTTCAATAATACTTTTTAAAACTAATTAAAAGTAGGCCTTTATTCATAATATACCAGGAGGGATGGTTACCTTATGAAGATACATATATTTCGCGTTAATAGAAAGGTTACAAGACTTATGGTCAGCTTCATTGGCTATATAATAGTATATATGGCCACGTTCAATGGAAATCAGCTATGAATCCCAATTGCAAAATGATGTTATTTTTATACATATATATGTATATAGTACATGAATTTTTTTAACTTTTAAATTTTTTTTCACTGTATCACTGAGATTGGAAATGAATTTTATAAGATTAATTAATGTTAGACCTATTCTTTTTCAAGTTCATAAATTATTCTATTTGTCCGTCTCAGTTATATTACTATAATTATTATTCACCAATCTGCAGAGTAATTTTTCTTTCTTTATAAACCCCCATCCTTTTGTAAAATGGCTGCTACGCGTCACGTAACAATCTGAGGAAGTATAACGAAATCGTTGCTTGGCGGGCTGTTTCCTAATGAAATGGCGATCGATCGAGTTATTTTATGTAAACGTGTGTCATATTTATACATGTTAGTTGACTTATATAAGCTGTTCCACTTTTAATTCAAATTCAAATGATTTATTTGCCTTAGGAGTAGTATTGCAAGGATGTTATAGATCACCAAAAGAGTGTTACTTGTAATATCAACGTAATTGTAAGTTAAAAAATAATTATAATAGTCATAACAATTATTTAAAATAAGAATCTCTTCATTATGTCAATTTTTTTTATTACGGTGACAAACAAGACAAAAGAGCAAACTGTCGGTTACATTATAAGTGGACCGACGAGGCCTACGGACATCTGCAGCACAGTATGGACATAACAGTAGGACGTCTTCATAAAAAGCCAGCGTCTTGTCACAAATACAAAAATGTCTAAATCGCTTAAATGAAGATATGTATTTAGATGACTAAATAATTTTAGTTATTCCAATTTAGAGTTAGCATTCTTCAACAGAACTCAAGAAATAAAATGACAATGCCCAAAAACTATGGAACTTTGCCCCATCCACAAATTTGCATGCCCAATATTAATAATTGTTTTATTGTATGGGCTATCAAGAGCACTTCGAAATAGTATAGCAACTTAAGGGAAATTACTTCTTCTTCTTCTTTAGTTGAATGGCACTGTCGCGATTGCGAATAGTGCTAATGTCACGTAGTAATGAGGATAACAGAAAAAAAAAGCCAATTAGGGTGATAGGAAAATATTTATAAAGATTCCAGCAATTGAAAGAGGAATGTACACAACGGGGAACTACATAAAACCTACCTTGTGGTTTCAATTTGGAAACTGCAAAGTTGAGCTGAAATCCACACGTAAAAAAGAATAGAATAAAACAACATAGAGTAAATATACACGGACACAAGACAACACATTTCCCAGACAAACTTGATAACAATGACACTATTTTAAATAGAGTGGTTACTCTGGGATCAGTGACGGCGAATTTGGGCATTGTCATTAAATAAACATGAAAAACTAATCCTTAATCATTGTTTTTTATTATTATATACTAAATGTTTAACTAAACAAGACACTCCGCATCTCACACCCAACGCAACAACCCTACGGGCCTACGTTTCCGGCTGAGATTAGATAATTCCGTTACGCAGGAGGCAGGAGTTGGCCTTTTTTTCTATATTATTCTCTGTATACAGTATCAAGGATAAGAAAACACTTAGATTTTGAACCCCTTGTGCTAGTAATTTCACTGGCTGGCTTACCTTCCACACTGGAACACAGTAGAGCAAACACCTCTGTTCGGTAGCAGGATTAACGAATAAGCTGTTGTAATCACATAATACTAATACAGAAATATCCACTGCGATTGTATCAAATAAAATACTGTAATATGTGGACCCAAAACTCCCCCATCCCTCCCTTGCACCTGCTATGTGCTAGGCTATCGGTAGGTAGCTGTGAAGTCACCCGCCGTGTTATAAATAGAAGTCCTCCCTCACTGCCAAGGTCGTAGCCGATCGATACCAGCGCAGGGGCGTGGTAGGGATGAGGGGTGAGCGGCGGCCATGACAGCGCGCTCGGGACTCCGCATCTCGTGGTACTGAAATAATTTTCATGAATGTAGTTCTTCGTAATGAAGTAGCTTGCAGGTTGGTTTTGAAAAAAAATTGGTCGGGTGAAGTTATTAGTGAATTAGTGGTTGGTAGATTAACTATTTTTTAGCTCACCGCTATTCCTGTATTCCTGCCAATAATCTGAAAATATTATATTCATTTCAAACGTAAATATTTTTTATGTTCACTGTAAACGTCTAACATAAAGCTAATATTTATTACATATACATATATTTTGAAATTATATTCATTAATGACAAAAAAGTGGCAACTTAGAGGAAGTCTATTATTTAAGATAATGTGTAGTTTAAAGTTTGTAAATATTAATGTTAAGATGTGTACTTACTACTTATGTACTTTTTTGTTATTTATAAATATAATTCTATGTATCTAGCTAACGGGTAGTCTGTAGTTAACCTCGTTAGGGACAGCGTGAAGTGTATATATGTATGTATAATTCTATGTATATTAACTTTTTAATATCTCGATATTTTTTCCTACTTTAGTGGTTGTGCAGGAGACAGCACTGTCAGTTGTACAAGAGACAATTTTATTTATTTATTAATTTAAATATTTATTGCACACACGACGTAAAAAAGAATGTTACACACAGAGAATTTGAACAAAGGGTACAGCTTATTTCTAATAGAAATTTAAATTAACAGTTTAAATTTTATTATTCGACTAGGCTTTTTTCAATTTTATAATCATTCCTGTTCAAAATACTAGGTAAGAGTAAGCGCGCATTTATAAGTAGGTAAATGATTATCATTCGTTTTCGGTTATTAAGACAATAAATAAATTAAAAATGTATTTTACCTAGGCACTTATTTAAAAAATGGTGAATTTTTAAACTTAACTTTTGGAAACGGCTGAAATTTGGCGCAGTTATATATGTATGTAGTAATCCAGAGACCTAAACTACAAAACTTCCATTTTGACTTGGGTTTAAATTTTGGAAGCTCAGATACAAATTAAAGAAAACGTTTTTAAATCGTTGTGTAAGTTAGAAGTTACGAAAGCCCTTTGAACAACGAATTAAAAAATGTAGTATCACTTTTACTTCGCATTATTTTTTCTTATGCTTTTTTAAAAAAAAGCGCTCAACAATAGCTAATTCCAAAAATATATCACAGAAAAATCTGTAAAAATCATGAATATTAAAAATAAAAATATATAAAAATATTAAATGAAAAACTATCCAGAGGAGATTATCTTACATAATTTTTTTTTAACAAACTTGCGCGACTGACTTTGTTTTTCGGTTGACAGCAATTGACAGTCGGATCATTAATAGTAAAAGTACGTACTTGACTGCTTTTTCATTTTCATGTGTAATAGATATATATATATTTAAGTCCAAATCTCATATTTCTGTAATAATTTTTGCACTATAGCAAGATAGCATCAAATTACATCTTCCTTGAAATACACAAAAACAATAAACTTTGTCAACCATCCCTCGAGTGGGAGATTAAAAGCTAAAATCATCCAATCAGCTGTTTGTTGCCAAGGACATACATCACACAACAATACAGTCGACTAATCGGGCAATTGGTCTGCTAACAAATCCGTCATTGCGCAAACTCCATCGATTGATACCTCAGCCCGATAATTTCCACAGCAATATATACCTTATATCAACTGAAAAGAGTTTTTAATACGTATTAAACTGATAATAAACCTATAACTATATACAATTTGTATATAGAACAAGGATTAAGCGATAAGTATCCATCAGATAAGTAACGAAAGCATAGTGATAGCATATTAATAACCATTTTATTCCTGTCTGGGGAGTGCGTTTTCTAGGGATGGAAGATGTGAGTTGGATGTGGAGAGACATGTATCAGCTGGCAATAAAGTGAACGGTGCTCTTTCCGCATTAGTAGGCAGTGTGAATATATCTAACACAGCCAAAATGGCCATCCACAATGCGGTGTTGGTGCCAACTTTATCGCATGCCCGAAAAATACAATATGTGTGGGTAGCGAGGCCTGGATCTGCCTGAAATCGTGTAAAAGTATGATAAATGCAGTAGAAATGCGATTTCTTAAAAATATGTGCGATGTCACCCTTGCGAACAGGATAAGCAATGAAGAAATACGCAGTATGGCAGAGTTGCACGACAGTGTTATTGTAAAAATGAAGAACGGAATGCTCAGATTTTTCGAGAAGATCGAAAGAATGAGTGATGAAAGAGTGATGAAGAAAATATACAGAGCGAAAGCGAGTGGTAAAAGAACCCAAGGAAGACCAAGGCTAACTTATGAAGATCAAATAGCGAGTGTTAGCCGACGGAAATGTCAAAAGCACTCGCATACCTAGGCGAAAATGAGTGAAGATAATGATGAGATTTGAGGAAGCGAAAGAAGTATGTAAGGACCGCGAAGCTTGGCGCTCCATCCCCTTTGACTACTCCATTAGGGATACAGCGTGAAGGTATGTATGTACGTATTACTATGTTACGATAATAGAAGTAACCAACAAAAAAGCCGTATTGTGATACGTATTGTTGTCTTTGTTCTTTAACTGATTTCATTTGTATAATTTCAAAACAAGTACACGCAACAAACGAAATTCGCATGTTTCTGTGTGTGCCGGAACCTCTGAGCACCCACAGAGTCAGCGCCCCTGCGTACAATGTTCAATAGTGTTTATTGTTCCTTCTCGCCTGGCTACCTCAAACAGCACTTTCAATATCTTCTCACCTCTCCTCTTTCTTTAAGGTCAGTCTTTAGTTCGTTCTGTGATAGATCTTTTTCTATTAAATCCGTATTAAAAGCTCTCAATAGGCATTTTCAAAAAACAAATGAAAATGCACTACATAAATAATAATTCAAATTTTGCCGTTATCTCTAACCATATATTGACTATAGCAGTGTTTTTCAGTATTTTTGAGTATGCGACCCCTTTACAAGTTAAAAAATTCTAGCGACCCCCTAGAGAGCCATGAACAAACCAAATGTTAATGATTTGAAAACTACGTTTCCAATTTTCTTACTTTTGGGACCTATATTGATTAATTTTTAATCAATAAAGGTCCTAAAAGAAAAAAAATTGATTAAAAAGCCAAGTAGGTACTCTGCAAGGAAGCCGCAAGAGTTCTGAAAGTATTAGGTAAGTATGTAACAATGCCTTTTTTCTTTTGTCCGCGACCCCCCGTTTAGGGCATTGCGACCCCTCGTTTAGGGCTTTGCGACCTCCTAAGGGGTCGCGACCCACAGTTTGAAAAACACTGGACTATAGGTATGAGTGAACTTGTATGTGTATATGATTTGAAAGACTACCTTTTCAAGTTTCTTACTTTTGGGACCTTTACTGAATAAATTTTAATCAATAAAGGTCCTAAAAGAAAAAAAAAATAGGCGAAAACATGTGAGGAGAATGATGAGATTTGAGGAAGCAAAAGAAGTATGTATGTAAGGACCGTGACGCTTAGCGCTCCGTCCTCTCTGACTACCCCGTTAGGGATACGGCTTGAAGATATGTAAGTATATGTATGTGTGGCATATATTTAAGTATGTACATGAGTATTTGTGTATATTTAAATATACTGGTTCTCTGAATATTGTATTTTAATAAACCTTTTGTAAAATGATGTTGAAAAAATTATACCTCTCTGAGTTTCTTGTCGGTTTTTCTCACTGTCCAGGTTTTCTTTTCTCTTCTCTTTAAACCGAACTAAAGTAGATTTGACGTTAAAAAATACCTTGTAATTGAGTTTACTTGAATATATTGATTTGACTTTGACTATATTTATAGTGTGACATAATTATTTGTGCGCTTTTTTATTTTCGTTTTAATTTGTAATGCACTGGCTTCCATATAAGTTTTTCAATACTGCGCAACTTAAGGTTATCTAGAAGAGAATGCGTTAAGCGATAAGACCACCTATTGTTACATTTTTGTTTCACAAATTTTCACATTGACTTTGTTTCTATCCTGAGATGTTGGCAATAAACTATCTATCTATACATATGAACGAGCTATGGCTAATGTAGCGTACCATATGTATACATATGCATAATATTGTGACATCGACTCCACTTATGAGATATTTAAATAACTATAATACGTTTTTCAACACACGTCTCAATAACGAATGCGTTAAATAAATCACTGCATTACACAAATAAAACAACAAACCGACACCTTTCCTTACGCAAATATCATCAAATACAATGTAACACAACATAGTTATTTATTACAATAAACTTCTAAATTTCAACCTTAAATCATTGCATTAGCCACATATACAAGTGAATATCGAAAATTGTTTCTGTTTAAAATGCTTTACAACTTTGTTCCAAAGTATTAGGGCACTTTCACATCAAGAGCTATAAATACAGGCGAATTTGAAATCGCACTCCAGTAGATTTCATGCGATATGCATTGTCTTATACTGTAATTGATACGAAGAACAAAGAAAATAATTCTCACATTCTCTAATTTTCATTGAATAAGTAATGTGGAGAGACAATATTATGTGTTTGCTTTTTACTCTGTAGATTGAAAATAATGTCAAAAGTAGCATTAATAATACATACATATCTTCACGCTGTATCCCTAACGGGGTAGTCAGAGAGGACGGAGAGCCAAGCGTCGCAGTCTTTACATACTTCTTTCACTACCTCAAATCTCATCATTCTCCTCATACATAGATACTCCTCACGCCTAGGTATGCGAGTACTTTTGACATTTCTGTCTGCTAAAACTCTAGCTTCTCTAGCTTAGCTCTAGCTTAGTTATTTGATCTTGATAAGTCGGCCTTGGTTTTCTTTGGCTTCTTTTACCCCTCACTTTTGCTCTGTAGATTTTCTTCGTCTTTCATCACTCATTCTCATCAAAAATTTTCGCCTAGGTATGCGAGTGCTTTTGACATTGCCGTCGGTAAAACTCTGGCTATTTGATCTTTATAACTCAGCCTTGGTCTTCCTTGGATTCTTTTACCACTCGCTTATAATTATATTAATCAAAACGCACACACTGTTCTGTGAAGCTATCGCTCCTCCACTGTAATTATTGGATCAAATACTAGACACAGAAGCTATAGGTCTACGGAGTTCATATATCATAGTACATCCAAACCCTTGACATATCGGGTCTATATTAAAAACGATATAGTCTATACCTGGGGTCACCAAATGGCAGGCCGCAACGGCACGGCGGCCAACCTATTTTATGAGGATCTTCAGATCTAAGAATATCAAAATAAAATAGCCGGCGTTTTATCTTTTTTGCCGCTTATTGGATAGTTCATCAAAGAAAAAGAATGACATTTTTTGCATTAATATTAGATATTTAGTTTATCTTTTTTGTGTAATAAGTTGGTATATATGTATATCCTCAATAAAAAATTATCCATATTTCTTTTCATTTTATTTACAATTGACATTTTACATATTGGTTGTACCACCATCTACCAAACGGAGTACAGCGGTGTCATCATTTTTAAAAACGAACCCCCAATGAAACTATTTGGTCATCCCTGGTCTATACTTGCTAGCCGACGGTGTGACGACACCCTTATAGACAATTCCGTGACTGCTATAAGTTATTTAGGTTGGTTAGTCATAAATTAGTGAATTGACAGACGACAACCATACTGTTGGCGCGACAATGTCACTAGTTGGTTGCTGTTAACATTCTGACAGCTGACAGCAGTTCGCGAATGCACTAGCTCCCATAATGTCACGTAAAGTGCATATCGTACATTATCTTAAAATATACTCGTATGAACATTTCTATTACAATTGTTAGATGTGTCACAAATGTAACTATAATATTTGCATAGTAATGTGCCAAATTATACCATGTGAGACTCAAATACATATATTAACGTACCGTTCAATGATTTGTCGGGGAAAATATATCGTAATAAATATAATAATAAAATATCACATAATATAAAAATATAATATCACATAATATAACAATATAATATATATACTGCCGACAACTTGAAGCGGCGTAAGTAATATGTGACTCTCTCTGAGAGTTTCATATTTACGCTCTTTGCAGTCGAAATTTTGGATCCCTGGGGACCCACCCGAAGCCCATCGACTGGTTTCTGATATTTGTAAGAGACTGGTCGAGGCTTCGGGAGACCGCCGGGCTGGCAGCTTCTTCCGCCAACGAATCAGTTTGGCTATTCAAAGAGGTAATGCTGCCAGTCTGTTGGGTACCTTAAGCAACGACAGCTTTCTAAGCGGCAACTTGGAGGAAGTCCATTATTTAAGATAATGTGTAGTTTTAAGTTTGTAAATATTAACGTATTTATGTACTTTTTTGTTATTAATAAATATTTTTCATTTATCGTAATAATATGTCCAGGTAAATCGTAATCGTAACTAATATTACGAATGCAAAACTGAGTTTGTTTGTTTGTTTGTTTGTTTGTTACGCTTTCACGCCTAAACCGCTCAGTCGATTATGTTGATTTTTGGTACAGAGGTAGATGGGATCCTGAAGACGGTTATAGGTTACCTTTTCTCGCAAAAAAACTTATAGATTGTGGGGCGAGGGGAGGGGTAATTTTTGCATGAAACTTTTTATTGCGTCGTCCAATTTGCTTCAAACTTTGCAGAATTATTACTTATAATTAATAATTAAATGTGTGAGAAGAATGATGAGATTTGAGGAAGCGTAAGAAGTTTGTAAGGACCGCGTCGCTTGGTGCTCGGGATACAGCGTGTATGTATTATGTATGATTGTATGTATGTATGTATCAATGTAATTTATAATTACCTACTCTAAAAAGGGCGTGAAATGGGGTTGTAAAGATTTATATATTAACCAGAATTGGTTGACAAAATCAACATTAACGTGAGCGAAACCACGGGTAAAAGCTAGTATAATATATAGCTGCGTCTATGACGTACTTAATAGAAGTGTTTTACAACAGAACGGGTAAAGTGTGTCTGTGACTTTCGCACAGAGGGTTGCGTACCGTTATTTATAACGATAAAATGACATATTTACTTTGAAAATATTTATGGTACATCATCTAGAATTTGCAATGGAAACTTTGGGACCCTGGGCTCCCACCGACTGGTTTGACAATTTGAAAATTCGTTTGACACGCTGTGGTAAGACTGGCAGCTTATTATAACTCCGTCCAATACGTTTCATGGTCCGAGATTATTACAATCTAATGACAGAACAGAGAGAAAATAAGATAGAATTATTCTAATTTTCCGCCTTGTTTATGCTATTCATACCATAGACAACTCTAGGGCTTGGACGACATGTAATATATCTGTGTATGTATACTGTATATATATATATAATTTGATGAATTAAAAATAAATCTTTGCACTGTATCCATAATAGCGTAGACAAACTGAGCGCTAAGCATTATAGCGGTCCCTACATACCTATCATCTTTCCTATCACAAATTTTCGTCAAGGTCTTTAGATATTCCTATCAAACAACAATATTACTAAGCATGGGTTTATATCTGACGATTCAGTACAGGGTTACGAAGACCAAATGGCTTTTAAACCACATTAAATTCATTAATATAGACAAATTAAAAAAGAAATCATCAAGTGCGAGTTTGACTAATGCGCAAAGGGCTCATTATTTATGAAACGGTTTTATAATGTTAATTTCTGGTCTAGACGAGATAGAACTTCCAATTTTCCATGTAAAGATTAAGTTCAAATTTTACTCTGAAGCTTTATATTATCTAATTCTAGATCGGTAGCTTCGTAAATAATGTGAGCTATGGTCAAGCTGACTTCGAATATTCATTGATTTCTTTCTTCATCACGTATTACGTGATTGATTTTTTATAGCGACAAATGGCATTTTTGTTGTTATATTTAGTAATAATAAATGCCTTTAAATTCATCCGGTTATAATATGAACAAAATGTTCTATAACGAGACAGTGATGAGCTGATGAGTCACACGTCATGTGTCTCGTGGACGACTATCGACAAAAAATAAGCAGTTTTTAAAAGAAATCAATTAACAACGAACAATTTATATCCGTGTAAACATGCGTGGGTTTTAAGATTGAATTACGCCCACTTAATTTAATACCGTAATAATAATGAAGAAACTCTTGTACCTACCTATAGTTTGTATATATGTACATATTATACTATATACATATGTATGTCCGTAATGAACTTGATCCATTATCTATCAATATAGCGCAGTAGTATCAATTAATGTGTAATAATGTCAGTTGAATACGTAAATTAACTATTTCAAAACATAAAAAAAACCGGTTGAATGTAAGTTGCAATCGCATATTGGTGTTCCGTACTATTAATAACCGCATAACAAACTTGTTGTGGAACTTTCTTTCTCTTTAAATAAGAAATACTCCCAACGACAAAACAAGGTTTGTTCTGGAACTTTCTCTTTATACTTATAAGAAATACTACCAACCGCACAACAAAGTTTGTTCTGGAGCTTTCTCTGTATGTAACGAATACTGCCAATCGCATAACCAAGTTTATTGTGGAGTATTCACTGTATGTACGAAATACTGTCAACCTCATAACAAAATGTGTTGTAGAGCTTTGTCTGTATATAAAAAATACTGCCAACCGCATAACCAAGTTTATTGTGGAGTATTCACTGTATGTACGAAATACTGTCAACCTCATAACAAAATGTGTTGTTGAGCTTTGTCTGTATATAAAAAATACTGCCAACCGCATAACCAAGTTTATTGTGGAGTATTCACTGTATGTACGAAATACTGTCAACCTCATAACAAAATGTGTTGTTGAGCTTTGTCTGTATATAAAAAATACTGCCAACCGCATAACCAAGTTTATTGTGGAGTATTCACTGTATGTACGAAATACTGTCAACCTCATAACAAAATGTGTTGTTGAGCTTTGTCTGTATATAAAAAATACTGCCAATCGCATAACCAAGTTTATTGTGGAGTATTCACTGTATGTACGAAATACTGTCAACCTCATAACAAAGTGTGTTGTAGAGCTTTGTCTGTATATAAAAAATACTGCCAACCGCATAACAAAGTTAGTTGTGGAGCTTTCTTTTATATAAGAATACTGTCAACTGAAAAACAAATTCCGTCGTAAAGAGTAATGCTTTTGGAAATAAGTCGGAGGGACTGTAATTTAGAAGCGTGTTCTCGAAAGTGTTAAAAAAACCTTTCATTTAATATCTTACACATAACCCCCAAAAGAAATTCATTTTTAATCTTTAGTAAAATCCAAAATCTAATTTTCAGAAATTAAAATTTAACATTAGAAGTTAACGACTGTCTTTGGATTATAACTAGGTATAACTTACTTAGCATGTAGTTACGTTAAATATTCTCCGAGTATAACGAATATAAGTGACAGATACCAAGGCGACACTATGAGTGTTCTTTTTTTTTCAATTTAATCCAATATGTCAGAAGTCTGCAGCGATGGAGTGAATACTATGGAGAACTGTATGAGAGTGGCGACTCCGTCTCTGATACTGAGAGCGATTCTAATGAATTGCCACACTCAGGCCAGGGACTGGCGGATGCTATTAGTATGAAAGAGATTGTGAAAGTGATAAGAAGTTTGAAATGTGGAAAGGCTGCGGGAATTGATGAGGTGACTGCTGAGATGATCAAGTATGGTGGTCCTAGGGTCTGGGATGCCTTCTGTGCACTCTGCAACCTTTGTTGGCAGAAGGGGAAGGTTCCAGAGGACTGGCGCACGGCAGTCATAGTACCTCTATATAAAGGGAAAGGTTCCTACCTAGACTGTGCGTGCTATAGGGCCATCAGCTTGGTCAGCTTAGCGAGTAAAGTCTATACTAAAGTATTGACTGAACGTATGAAAGGTGTTTCAGAAAGATATTTGTGGGAGGCGCAAGGTGGATTCAGGAACGGTAGGGGTTGTATGGATCAGATTTTCTCGCTTCGCGTTATCGTGGGAAGGTTTCTGGCTTTAGGTCAGAAAGTTTTCTGCGCTTTCGTGGATCTAGAGAAAGCATTCGATAGAGTAGTGCGGAAGAAATTGTGGAGTCTTCTGCCTGAATATGGCGTGGAGGGCTCCTTACTGCAGGCTGTGAGGTCATTATATCGAGACCACAGAGCCTGTGTAAGGATAGACGGTGACATGTCGCCCTGGTTTGAAGTCTGTTCTGGTGTCAGACAGGGCTGCGTGATGTCTGCCTGGCTATTCGTGCTGTATTTGGACAGTTGCCTCCAGAGATTGAAAGGTAATATGAGTGGTATGGGATGGTGGCAGTAGTAAACTGCCTATTGTACGCTGACGATGCTGTGCTAATAGCACCATCAGAAGCAGAGTTGCAGACACTAGTCACGTGCATGAAAGAAGATTGTGAAGTAAAAGGATTGAAAATGAATGTGAACAAAACTAAGGTTCTGGTGTTTGAAAGAGAAGCGGAACAAACGAAATGTGTGATTAGTGTAAATGGAAAATGTCTAGAACAGGTGAATGAAATTGTGTACCTGGGGAGTGCGTTTTCGAGGGATGGAAGATGTGAGTTGGATGTGGAGAGACGGGTAGCAGCCGGCAATAAAGTGAACGGTGCTCTGTCCGCATTAGTGGGTAGTGTGAATATATCTAACACTGCTAAAATGGCAATCCACAATGCGGTGTTGGTGCCAACTTTGTTGTACGGCAGTGAGGCCTGGATATGCCCGAAATCGAGTGAAAGTATGATAAATGCTGTGGAGATGCGGTCTCTCAGAAATATGTGCGGTGTCACGCTTGCGGACAGGATAAGCAATGATGAGATACGCAGTATGACAGGGTTGCACAACAGTGTTATTGTAAAAATGAAGAAAGGAATGCTTAGATGGTTCGGGCACATGGAAAGAATGAGTGATGAAAGACTGACGAAGAAAATATACAGAGCAAAAGTGAGTGGTAAAAGAAGCCAAGGAAGACCAAGGCTGACTTATGAAGATCAAATAGCCAGAGTGTTAGCAGACGGAAATGTCAAAAGCACTCGCATACCTAGGCGACAATGTGTGAGGAGAATGATGAGATTTGAGGAAGCGAAAGAGGTGTGTAAGGACCGCGACTCCTGACGCTCCGTCCTCTCTGACTACCCCGTTGGGGATACAGCGTGAAGTTATGTTATGTTATGTTATGTCAGAAGTGGCGTGCACTCCATACATGCAACTTGAGATGACAAAACGTCTACCTCAGACACGGAGTGAAATTTGCTGCGACAGTTTGCTTGAGACCACGGCCCACAGAACACATATACTCCAAGGAGAAGAACTACTCCATACAAAAAAGTGTAGACTATGCGCCACCTGGTAATGCTTCCATAAACTAAAATTACGGGGATTTAAATAGTACTCTGAGCGTATTTTCTTAGATTACTAAACTAATATGTTCAGCGGATAACAAGGTAATGGAATTTGGAAAGTTAATAAAACAAACGGAATTATTGATATTTTTTTATTTTAAATCACGAGTTCTGATTACAATTAAACGTGGATATAATACTCGTAACAACAATTTCTAATTATTTATTATGGAGAACAAAAGTCTACTTTTTCTGTCCTTTCAAAAGTCACTGTCTTGATCCACAAGTCTCAACCACACCAATTCGAGTTTCCTCAAGCGATCAGGGGGAGAAGAGCTCGTGCGAAACACAGAAAAGCTAAAAACAAATAGAAAAAATAATCGACGGTTATGAAGAAAATTATTCGATTTGTAAAGTTTTTGACATTTCATCAAACAGGGTTGCTATATTATTGAATTCAATTAGCAGTTTATTCGATTATTATTATCGATAACAAAATGTGTTATTTTTGTTCAAATTATTTATAAATATCTTTGTTCAATGAAGTAAAATATTTTATTATTGTCATTTTTATATGTAGTACTCAAATAATTATAATAAATTAACGAAATAAATGAAATTTCAGTATCAATAATCGCTATCAGTACATTGATAAATAATATCAATAAATTATATTTTGTAATGACATCCCTGGTATTTTCTATCTTCTTTCTTTCTACATCTCTTGTCACTTTCATTTTGTTTCCATATAAAGTCAGCAATAGCTCCATACAAAGTTGACACCCCCTGAGTCATGGCTGATGCAACTCGGTCAAAACGTCAAGACAAAATAAAAAGTTAATCATGTTTTTCCCATTTTAGATATAAGTTTACTCTTTATAACTATACATCCAGTCTGGCCTGGAAGAGACCGTAACCAGACCGATAGAAGGTCTACCATTTGTAAAGGTCTACATCGTATATAAATAATTAGCTGTCGCCCGTGACTTCGTTCGCGTAGTTGTTTATTTATTAAATTAACAATTCAGAAACCTTTACGGGCGTAAACAAAATGCAAAGGTACTTAACAAAGTTTCATCACAATCTGATGAATAGTTCGGGACACATAGAGGACAAACACACCGAAAAACATGCATTTTTATTTATCCACTATTATATTAAACGAGCAATACTTGTATATATATTGGGTCCTTACATATGAAATTAGCGTTTTGTCGTACTGACCACTTTGATCTAAAATATCTCCTCTTTGGTTAAGAATTCCAAATTCAAATTTATAAATTCATTTAGCTGGTACATTTGAGTTTTGAAAACAGTCATTCATTTGTTTTTTTCCTCATTATTTTTTTCTTTGGCGTCGCTTATTACCGCACAATGGAATACATGAAATATCGGTATATTTACGAGTACGAGTTCTACCGTGGCACCAGTGCTGCAGAAACAGCTCGAAGGATTAATGATGTATACGGCGCTGGTGTCGCAAAAGAAAGCACGGTACGTTTTTGGTTTCAACGTTTTCGTTCTGGAAATTTCGACCTTCAGAACCAACCCCGTGGACGGCCGGAGACCAAAGTGGAAAATGAAGAATTAAAGGCTATTGTGGAAGCGGATCCATCACAAAGCACTTCAGAGATAGTTGCAGGCTTCGAGGTAAGTGACAAAACTGTATTAATCCACTTGAAGCAAATCGGGAAAGTAATAAAACTTGAACGATGGGTACCTCATGAATTGAGTGAATCGAACTTGTAAACACGCGTCGACTGCTGTGTTACTTTGCTCAACCGACACAATAATGAAGGGATTTTAAATCGAATCATTACTTGTGATGAAAAGTCGATACTGTACGATAATCGAAAGCGCTCGTCGCAATGGCTGAACTCTGGAGACCTAGCCAAATCCTGCCCTAAACGAAAATTGACTCAGAAAAAGTTACTTGTGAGTGTTTGGTGGACTAGCGTCAGTGTCGTTCACTACAGCTTTCTAAAATCTGGCCAAACGATTACGGCAGATATCTATTGTCAGTAACTGCAAACCATGAAGGAAGAACTAGCTGCTAAACAACCGAGATTGGTCAATCGCTCTAGGCCACTGCTGCTTCACGACAATGCAAGACCACACACTGCACAACAAACAATCACTAAGTTAGATGAGCTACAATTGGAATGTCTGCGACATCCACCGTACTCCCCGGACCTTGCTCCAACAGATTACCATTTTTCCGGAATTTGGACAACTTCTTACAAGGAAAAAAATTCAACTCCGATGCGGCAGTCCAAACCGCCTTCAAAGAGTTTATTGATTCTCGCCCCCATGGTTTTTTTAGTAAAGGGATCAATGAACTACCTATGAGATGGCAAAAGTGCATAGATAACAACGGTGCATACTTTGATTAATTAAATAAATTTTACAAAAAAAAATTGACTTTATATTCCTCCCGTACAAAACGCCAATTTCATATGTAAGGACCCAATATTTGATTTCGCTTTCTCGAAAACGGCTCTAGAGATTTTGATGAAATTTACAGTATAAGGGTTGCGGGGGGCGATAAATTGATCTAGCTAGGTCTTAATTCCGGGAAAAATTGTTTTTCCGTCTTTCACACACTTAAAACTTCTGGACTCTAAACTTCTACACTTTTTTAATTTCGCAGCAGAGTTTACCTTCTCAACAGCATTGTGCTGTTGTAGACAGTGTTGGGGAATGAATTTTTAATCTATTAATTAAGATGAAGGGAAGAATGATTTTTAATCTATTAATTTTTATCATAAACTTAGTATATACTGGCGTATAGACGAACATAGAGCTAGCTGGTTGATACGTGACGATTTTTAATTTGTCAATGTCACCTATGAAATGAATGATTCCGTTGAATATTGCGATATGTAATATCGCAATCACATATAAAACACGTAACCATTATTGAAAAATATATTACTTCTTTGAAATAAACCGGGAATAACACAAAGTAATACAACAAGTCAACAGCATTCTCCACAGCGTGAGGACTTATGACCACCTGTCATTCAAAAGAGATACAATAGCGTCTCATTCGCTGTCCCATTCATACTCCTGCCTCATAAAAGATTACATTCTCACTCGCACTCTGTGTACGTCTCGCCAGTACATAGTACGCCAGTATATAGTAAGTTTATGATTTTTATAATTTATAAAAGCAATATAGTTAAGTGCGCAAAGCTCTGCTCGCAGGGCGGCAGCGCGACCCTAGTCTCCCGCACGCGTGCTCGCGGCCCGCCCTCGGCACTCATCATTCGTCTCGGCCATGAACCTGTCACCTGTCAGCTGTCACCGTTCTTCACTTCCGTACGTCATTCACTTTCACGGAAAGTCTATAAATAAAAATTTTGTTTTGTTGCCAAGTTACACGAACGCCGAGATGTACTTATTATTATGTATAGGTATGTATAACATGCATACATGGTATAGTAAATATGTATTTCTCTCATTCTTATCTGATAATATATATTATTATATTATAATGTATAATATATATTATAATGTATAAGTATGTAATGTAGATAATATATATTATAATGTATAATAATCTTTACCTTGTCTAATATTGTGTTAACTTTCCGTTTACTTTGTCATTTTATTGTTTTACTATAGGCTTACATCTGTTTATTCTGTTTGTCATACTAAAATCTGTATTATCCTGTTATTAACTTACCATTATTGTAAATTATTCGTGTAATACTTATTTTTATGTTATTCAATTTTGGCATAACACTATAGAAAGTAAACACGTATGAATATGTCAAATATAAAAAGTCAAAACACATAATTTAGTACACAATAATATACAAAGTATTACAAGAATAATTTGAAATAAAGATACATTAATAACAGGATAATAATACAGATTTTAGAATGACAAATAGAATAATATATAAGCCTATAGTAAAACAATAAGTGACAAAGTAAGCGGAAACTTAACACATTATTAGACAAGGTAAAGATTATTATACATTATAAGATATATATTATAATGTATAATACGAGTAAGTTATTAACAGATTGGAATTAGAGAAATACATATTCACTATAACAGGTAACATATTGATGTTTACAAATAATGTCATACTTCAAAACGCTAGATATTATATAACTAATCATAATTGGACATAGCCTATCTTTACCCTGTATCGCTAACGAGGTATTCAGAGAATGAAATAGTGCGGTTTCATGAAATGTTTAGAATCCAGACACATCATGAGCTTCCCGATTCTACTATTATACGACGCTGTATAGATATAACGGTAAACTAACTGGAAACAAAGAGGTATACGAATGATTCGAGCTGGCAATATACCCGCGAGCGTTGCAGCAGCCCGCTGCTCCGCGGGCAGATAAATTAAACGCCATAATAAATAACCCAATAAAAATTTAATCGACTGTGAATTAAACTTTAAAATATTTAAAAAATGATATTTTCGTAATTAATTTGAAGATTTTTATAAGATTTAGCACTTCATATTTTTCAAGTAAACTCCACTTAGATTTATTCCCTGAAATTTTTAGAATTGTAACTCCAGTATTGGGCAATCGGCTTCCATATCTCTAATATGGAAAGAAATTAGGCAAATCACCTATTATGTGTATGTTATAAAACATAACAAATGGAAGATATGTGGGTTAACAAAGTCATTATGACGGTGCCAAATTGTAATTTTGTACATTGCATAGGTTAAAAAAAAATACCAATACGAGTCGGACTCCCACGGAGTGTTTGTACCTTATTAAAGAACGTATATATTAGAGGTGATATTCAAACGGTTCTCAATTCGAAAAGTTAATCTTCTCTGAAAAAATTAATACGCACGCACACAAAATGTTGAGCACTGCTTCGATAGGACCGCATAGCGAACCTTATTTGTAAAGGATATTTGCTTATTGCTAAAAAATAAATAAAAAACTAGTTAAATCTTTATTTTTTTTATTTTTCTGTAACATCTGTACTGTCGGCGACAATTATTTCAATGTTTTTGCTTTGCAAACTTGAGATTTAAAATGAATTTCTTTTTTGAAGTTATACTTTTTTTGGCGCATTTAGAAAACAGATCGAAGGGTATTTTTTAGCGTGTAACGAAGTTGCGCGCGCCGATTTACTTCTTACGTGCCTGCATGAGGACACTTACTTTTTTCATTTGCTTTATGAGTGAACTAGCATCGTTTAAAAAAAAAATTTAAGAAAAAAATTAACCGCCTTCAAAAAAAACACTGAAAAGTACTAATAACTATCCTTTACTAATCAAAACTCAAGTACAATTTAAACTTAACTTTATAAATACGATACACATATCTATATAATTAAATTTGACAGTTACTGAAGTCGGTGCCAAGCCTACCAAACTAATAGATTTTCTGTTGTTGCACATTAATTTGGTATCGACTTCAATAACTGTCAAATTTCAAGTCAATCAAAGTCGAATTGAGAACCTCCTCCTTTTTTTGAAGTCGGTTAAAATTGATAGCATTAGTACTTCAAACGGACGAACAGACAGATAGATGGACCAACAAAGTCGCACGCATCGTAAGGCTGTTTTTTTACGATTTTACGACCTCAATGGCGTAGTAGTTTAGGTCTTGCGTTTAAAGCGCTAAAGGTTCCAGGTTCGATTCCCAGTAGGGTTAATTTAGAAATTAACTTTTCTAGAGTGCGTCAGATCTGGGTGTACTGGGAGACGCCCCTAGTAATCGTCGTCTGGTTCGTATAGCACAGGGAATGTCCTAGTTCGAGACTAGACGATGTGTTTTACCTGCATTTAAATTTATTTGTTTTGATACAGAACCCTTAAAATTAACTGTAACAGACGGCTTGAATAAACGTACGGACGCAGGAGTTATCTTATAATGTAGAAATCATTATACAGAGCATGGTCCAAAATAACATCCTTTTGCAAGTGTACGAGAAGCTTTTTCGTTAACTTTTACTTTGAGCAATAACAAACCGACCTTCTCTGTTAATGAAGGACAAAATTTAGTTCTCAGTTCTAATGGGATTGTGGAAGTTATACTAAGAGCCGCGAGGCGGGAGGCGCTGCGGGGGGTCCGCCCTGACATTATTATGCAAATTTCAACCTTAATTTCATGCTCTCTCTCCGCTGACTGTCGCACGCAGGATATACTAGCCTTTAAATTAGGATGAAGAGATTAGATAACGTGATCCAGCAATAAACCCGAATTAACTGTAGCATTAATTCACAATTTAATCGAGCCACTGAAAGATAATAAAACTTACTGAACAACCCCGATGCCTGTAACGAGTTAACCGGTCGAGTTAACGACGGTAAAGACCGCTCTATTTTGGTTGCGACAAAAATATGTATATTTTTACTTCGACTCAAAAGAAATTCTCCGAAGCGGTCTCGCCTTGACAACGAAAAGAGATTTCAAGAAAAGACGTGGGACAATTATACGAGTCGAGTGACGGGGAAAGAAAGGAGCGAAACGTCGTTATAAACTTAGAACAAAGCGCGAACGAAAATAATAATAAACAGTGGAATGTAAATACTTTTAGACTGATAAAAATAGCTACATAAATACTATTTATCACTATAAAAAGTTACTGCCCGGCAATAAAACGTTAGCAGTTCATTATAAAGTATAAACTAAGTGAAAATATAATTGCAGAATAATTATAAAAAAATATATTATACATTAGGAGCATTGTAATAACTACAATTTATTGCACCTCATAATCAACGGTTTCTGCTATAAATTTAGAATTTCTTTTATAAATTATGAAGGATAAATGAAAGCTAGTAAGTTTTACTACTTTAAACAACTGTTAAAAACGTTCAAAATTAATTGTTTTGAAACTAAGCTTTTTAACTTAAGTGAACCGTGAACGAAATTATATTTCAAACAATAATATATGGAATTTTATTTTACTACCGTAAAAAATGGTATAAACTAGTTGATTTTTGAAGTTATCTTCTTTGGGCGCATTTGGAAAAATAGATCAGTGTAGTTTCAGTAAGCAGCGGAAGTTATGTCATCGATGTAACACATAATTTATTATTTTTCATTTCATTCTAGTAGTAGTAGTACGACTCTCCCTTAGGAGGGAAGGTAAAGGGATCTTAGCCCATACAACCGACGTAATACATTTTAGATGTTTCTTGGAGTTTCGGGCGACAAAAATATTGAGGCAGTCTTTTTCTTCTGCTGCTGCATCTGCTGAGGCAAACTAAGCCACTAAAATATCTCAACATCACTCTACTAAATAAGCACTTATTTCAACAATTTCACATAACAGCACAACAGCATAGATACTTGGGACGCAAAACTACGCCGATTTTACACCACAATATCCACTAGAAACCATTTGCAAATAATTAAAATAAACCGCCCAACCGCTCCCCATAAAATCCCGCCAAAAACTCCTTTATTCCATTCTTTTCAAGCGACCAGTTTTATTTTTTTATATGTGGCCAATTTCTCTTAAGACGTCAAAAAAGTATAATTTCTTATCTGCGTACATGAGTACACGCGTTCTTTTTTATTTAGTATATTTTTAATTAACTGATGCTGGCATTACATACTTTACACATTCCCTAAAAAGAATGTGCGGCGTGCACCGTTCTGGTGCCAGTCTCGGCAAACAATAATCCTAATAAGTAATAGTAAAAATAAATGCAATATGTTTCCTACATTACACGTGCGTTCCTCTCGCACTTACTAACAAGATTCGTCTCGGTGAAATAAACTGAGACGACGTCAACATCTTATTTCCAGTCCACTTCGGTTATCTCTACAGCCGATTTATTAACGAATGCACTGAGTTTGTTGGGAAAAATAACAAAAACAAAGCCGGGATAAATTGCTTTTTTTAGAGAATTGGAAGTCGAATCTACGGTTTACACGTGCCGATGTTATTTGCTTGCTAATTGTTAAAGGATTTGCAATTCTAATGTCAAAGTGGTAGAGCTTGAAGTGTTCGTGACGGTGTCTGAATGATGCAAGCAACGATTATACCAGCGTGCGGCTGTAAGACGAGCGCTGCCGCCGTGCCAGCGCAGTACACGTGTAGCTAATATACGTGACAGCAGACAGTGTGGAACACATTTAGATATTATTCAAATAAAACTTGCGCAATAACTCGTTAAAATTCAATTACGGCACCACGGTGTCAATAAGCTCCGTCATCACGAACAGTCATCCACCCCTCTGACAATGTACCTTTCACGGTTGCCAGACGTGCCCGTCTACATACAGTTTCAGATACAACCGACTACTCGTGCCATATGAAAAATTCTTATTTCTATATTAGATTTTCCATCAAATTAATCAAGTTAAATTTATAAAAATAATCCAGTCATTAAAAATTCTATATTAAAAAAAATCTTTGGCGGGATGTTGAAGAATGTGAAAGTACACATACATATCTTCACGCTGTATCCCTGACGGGGTAGTCAGAGAGGACGGAGCGCCAAGCATCGCGGTCCTTACATACTTTTTTCACTTCATCAAACCTCATCATCCTACTCACACATTTTCGCCTAGGTATGCGAGTGCTTCCCTAAACAATGCGAGTGCTCATCTAACACTCTCGCTATTTGTTCTTCATAAGTCAGCCTTGGTCTTCCTTGGCCTCTTTTACCACTCGCTTTCGCTCCTCAAGCATCCTCAGGATATACCAGAGATAGAATTCGGCCACCTAACCAGCACCGAAAATTGTGGCCGAATTCTATCTCTGGTATATCCTGAGGATGCTTCGTTGAGAGGCGAAACACGTGTCGATTGGTGATTTTTAGAGTTTGAGCGGAAGATAGCTAGAGATTTTAGGAATTTATCACATGCGATGGATTTCCGCAAAGTAACACCTGAATCTATACAATATATGTTATTAACATTAATTTAAAAAAAATATTTGCTTCAAATCTGAATCTGGTATAAAAATTGGTAGAAAATCATCCAAAACCAATAATTTTGAAGATTTAGTATTAGAGAATACACTTAACCTCGCAGACAATTATACCAGTTGAAATTTTCAGTCTGGCAACACTGGTACCTACGAATTAGTTATAACCGTAAAATGCGCCAATAATTTGATTAATGACTAATGAATAAGAGTATATTGAATATATTATATCCTAAAAATTAATTTAATTAATGAACTATTCCGAGATTTTAAAGCATTAATATTTAAAGCAAAACAAACATGTTAACTTAACGCCTATGTCATTACCTCCTGATAAAACGCGATTAAAACTGTCCTGTAATTACGTAAAATATGCGTTCCATTTTTAAATTTATCTGTTTGATAACGTCAGGCAGTAAACAGTGAAGCAAACCACTAATTGTCATTTTATGTTAATCTTTGGTTAATCTATAGACTTAGCGCTATACCACATTTCGTTGTTTACTTATTTGGAGTATTTTGGATTTAACTTTGTAAAATTTTATTAAATTTAAAAAAATAAACCTGCTTCATAATGAAAACACTGAGAGTACAAAATAATTATTCTTTACTAATCAAAACTCAAGTACAGAAATAACTCCATAAATACGATACAAATACTTAAATTAAATTTGACAGTTACTGAAATCGCTGCCAAGTTTACCGAACTAGTAGACTTTTTGTTGCTGTTTATTGGTTTGGCGCCCTCTTTATATCCCAAAAACAGTTTTCAATTTTGGGTCTAATAGTATTGGTGATGGGAGAAAATCGCCAGTTTCGGAGATAGGAGAGGAGAAAATGGTCAAGTAGAACTTTCTCACTTTAATTCTCCTACGAATATTCTATTAATATATCTATATTCAAATCCTCACGCTGTGTTCCCAACAGGGAAAATAGAGAGGATGGAACGTCAAGCATCGCGGTTCTTATATATATGTATGTACGTATGTACATACGTACATACATACTTATCCTCACGCTATATCACATTTTCACATCACAGGTATGTGAGAGCTTTTGACATTTCCATCTGCTAACACTCTGGCTATTTGATCTTCATAAGTCAGCCTTGGTCTTCCTTGGCTTCTTTTACCACTCAATTTCGCTCTATATATTTTCTTCGTCAGTCTTTCATCACTCATTCTTTCCATGTGCCCGAACCATCTAAGCCACTGGTTCCCAAACTTATTTTGTCTACTGAGTCGAGAGCTCATGCAGTCGTTGTCTAAGATGCCTCCTAGCTAAATGAAATTACAAATCACCCCCCAGGCCTCTACACAACGCCCCCATTTTTTTTCTGGGTCTCTTACCGCCCCCCTTTAGGCCTGCAGCGCCCACAAGGGGGCGTTATCGCCCACTTTGGGAATGGCTGATCTAAGCATTCCTTTCTTCATTTTTACACTGTCGTGTAACCCTGTCATACCGCGTATCTCTTCATTGCTTATTTTGTCCGCAAGGGTGACACCGCACATCTTTCTAAGAGATCGCATTTCTACTGCATTTATCATACTTTCACTCGATTTCGATTTCTGGGCATATCCAGGCCTCACTACCGTACAATAAAGTTGGCACCAACACCGCATTGTGGATCGCCATTTTGGCGGTGTTAGATATATTCACACTGCCTACTAATGCAGACAGAGCACCATTCACTTTATTGCCGGCTGTTACCCGTCTCTCCACATATAACTCACATCTTCGCCTATGCAGACTTTGGTGTGTTTTGCGACCTGGATCTCGATATCTTATAATACTGAGAGTTAGATATTGGAATACTTACAACTTTAACTATTTATCTTGAAATCCTTAAGCGCGGAAACATGATTAGCAAAAGAAATCGCGATAAAAAAAAATCCAGAAAAACCCTGTTTTGCACAAAGATTCAGTTGCATCTCCGAGATTCTACAGAATTTAAACTTGATTTTTCCTAAAATGGATAGGTAATTATAATATCTGAAATCTCTAAAACCAGTTTTTTAATTAGTGACTTAGTTTCCTTGCAAATTGTAATTATGCACAAAAACAAATGTTGAGATTTCTTCGCGCTAAAATGTGACCAAACCGTAACTGTGGAAATCAACTTTATTATTGCTATTATGTATATGCGGGGGTAATGACCAAATTCAGTTGCACTGGTCTGCAAGGTGGACTCCTAAGCAATAAGAGTTGCATAAGGAACGAGATATGCTCAAATTTTCTCGGATAGATTGAATCTGAAAAAAATCGCAAAAAAAAAAAAAAAAAAAATCGCAAAGACATAGTTGCTCGCTCGGTTGAACGTTTATGTGAAATGTCGTGTGCGGAGACGGATGATTAGATATTCTTATGTGTTTACAGACCTCCCTCGTCTGATTATTCTCGATTTTTAATTTCTGTAGAGGAGAGTCTTAACATGCTTAGCAAATGTAACAAATCAATCATAGGATGTGGTGACTTCAATGTGGACATAAGAAATAGCTCTAAGGAAAGGGAGATGCTAATTTCACTCTTTCTTTCATGTGATCTTGTGCACATTTTTGATGAACCGACCAGGGTTACATACCATTCGGCGACGTGCATTGATAATGTTTTTATGAATAAGAGCAAGATTAGGGAGCACAAAATATTTAGTGGTATTCGATCAGATCATAAAGCTCAATTAATTAAAATAGATTGCATGAAAAGTAAATTTGAAAGAATAATTGAGTTTAGACCATTAGGCGGGATACAGTTAAAACGTTTTACCAACGAAGTAACAAATTTAACAAACATCGTTCCCTCTGTTGGCGATCCAAATGTCATGTATAAGAGTTTCTTGAAAAATTTAACCGACGTATTTAATAAAAACTGCCCAAAGAAGAAAAAAATAATTACTGACAACAAGTTACATTTCTCTGATTGGGCGACAAAAGGTATTAGAAAAAGTAGGGACAGACTTTATGAGTTGTATGACGAAAAATCATACACATCGGATGAAAACTTTCATAGCTATATCCGCAATTACTCAAAAATATTTAAAAAGGTATCAAAGCACGCGAAATCAATTCATATCGCCAATAAAATTAGTAAGGCAGATAACACAGTAAAAGCGATATGGAACACTATTAACACAGAAGTAGGGAAACAAAATAAGAAAAACGAAGACCTCTCAATATACATTAATAATAAAATCGCTACTAATAAAAAACAGGTTGCTAATGGTTTTGCTAAATTTTTTTCAAATGCTCCTATATACATTACTAGTGGTCTAGCATCCTCTGCACATACAGCACAGGCACTATTAAGCCAAAATATAGGAAAGTGGTTCCCTAGTTTTCAGTTCAGGCACACTTTTTCATTTGAGATAGAGAAAACTTTCAAAGAATTAAAAAAAAGAAAAGTAAATATATTTAATAAATGTGTCGATCAAGGTGTGTTTCCCGATTTGATGAAACATAGTAAAATTATACCAATATTTAAATCGGGTTGTAAATCAGATCCTACAAATTACCGCCCAGTGTCGATATTGCCAGCGTTGAGTAAAATACTCGAAAAAATAATGCTCAACCAAATGCTGGCACATTTTAACATTGCAGGATTTTTCATGGTCAACAGTACGGTTTCACGAGAGGGCGGTCAACAACACATGCAGGAGCAAGCTTGGTCAAAAATATACTAGAGACTTGGGAGGAGTCACGAGATGCCATTGGCGTGTTTTGTGATCTTTCCAAGGCTTTTGATTGTGTTTGTCACAAAACTTTAATTTACAAGCTGAAATACTATGGAATACGTGATAAAGCTCTAGATCTCGATCGATTTCATATCTGGCTGACCGAGAACAAAAAGTGAGTGTAAATGGGGTTACATCTGACGGTTCTAAATTAAAGATGGGCGTTCCCCAAGTATCAATTTTGGGACCGTTCCTATTTTTGGTTTACATTAATGATCTTCCATTTATGCTTAAAGACCTTTGTGAAATAATATTATTTGCTGATGACACATCATTATTATTTAAAGTTAACAGAAAAGACATAGATATTAGCGGACAGAATAGGACCTTGGCGGATGTCTCGAGATGGTTCGCTGCCAATAATTTACTACTGAATGCACAAAAAACCAATTGTGTTAAGTTTTCCCTATCCAATGTACCCAAAATCCATAATGGACTGGAACTGGATGGGAAACAATTAGAATTAATGAAATCAGCTACTTTTCTTGGTTTAACAGTAGACAATAAGTTACAGTGGGCGGACCATGTCGGGACTTTATCTAATAAGCTCAGTTCGGCAATATATGCTATTAGGCGCATTAGGCAGTTGACAGATGTAGCTACGGCTAGGCTGGTGTATTTCGCATATTTCCATAGCCTTATGTCTTATGGTCTGCTACTGTGGGGATCAGCGGCGCATATGAAATCTATCTTTATTTTACAAAAGAGGGCAATACGTACCATCTACAGTATGAACGCACGAGAGTCGCTGAGAGATCATTTTAAAGACATTGATGTACTCACCTTACCCTCGTTATACATCTATGAAAACATAATGTACACTAGAAAAAATTTAGATCTATTTAAAAAGAAAGGCGTTGTTAATGGTATGGAAACTCGTGGTCGTGGTCAGTTAGTTTTTCCTAAATTTAAATTTCAAAAGTCAAGTGGTTCATTATTGGGTAACTGTGTTCGTTTTTATAATAAAATTCCTCAAGAAATTACTCAATTAACGGAAAAGAGATTTAAACTTATCATTAAACGCACACTGATTGGAAAAGCATACTACAAAATTAGCGATTTCATTGAAGACACAACAATAGACTGGAAGTGATCCTCTCTGCATATGCATTTACTGGCTTTATAAATATTGTATTTTTAAATAACTGTTGTAGAATGATGTTGAAAAAATGATACCTGACTGAGTTTCTTGTCGGTTCTTCTCAGTATTCAAGTTTCCTTTTTGAACCGAACTAAAGTAGATTTGACGTTCAAAAATACCTTGCATTTGGGTTTACTTGAATAAATTGATTTGACTTTGACTTTGAATCCAAAACGAAATGATCAGGCAGTGAACGAAGACAACCAATATAGCTCAGACAATACATACTGAATGGCTAAAGTGCCAGTGGGTTAGTCACATTTGTCGAAGAACTGATAACTTTTACATTAGAACTAAGAAACTTTCTAACTGTCTGTTTAAGTCCCCAAAGGGACCTTCAAAAGTCGAAATTCTACTTACGAAGCTAATACCAGGCTTTGGTAACTACTTATTATAACCGTTCCAAATTTCAGCTGTTCACTTCTAATAGTCTTTGGGAATAGTCGCTGTAACAAACTAACACACATCGATGTAATTCAATAACCATTCCTGTTTCCCTTTTAGAACAGAACACTAATAAAATGAAAAATACAAATTATATTTTCTACCCAACTTTTCCTCGTCATTCTCAAAACAGACATCGATGTTAACGAACCAGATCGCAATCTCTTGGCAGATGTACACGAGTTTAATCTGAGGTTAACCTTTCATAATATATATCGCAGATTGGCCGCGGAGTCTCACTGAAATATCTGCTCTGGTGCCGCATTAACATGACGGACGGGACATTTTAATGGTTGTCCTGACTCCGGCGCATTGTGCATGCGAACACGCGGAACGGTTCACTTCACGAATTTATTTGAATTCCTTCGAATGTTCAAAATATTTGTTTTAATTCAAATTGAATTCTTATCATGCTGGTCAAGAACAAAAAGAAAATAATAAAATAAACTTAATATATCTTTCATTATTTCATGATCTTTAATTAGCACTTTCATTACTTTGTTCCCGTGAACTTTAAGTAACTTAATGGATCTAGAATTTCAAAATCTGAAATCGAATGAAAGTGAGATGAATGCAGTAGAAATGCGATCTCTGAGAAATATGTTCGGTGTCACTTCACGGACAAGACAACCAGTAAAGAGATACTCAACATGACAAGGTTGTACGACAACGTTATTGTAAACGAGGAAAAGAATTATTTCTAAGCGAACCAGATGGTTCGCGCACATAGAGAGAATGAGTGACGAAAGATTGACGAGGAAAACTAAATAGATTCAAGAAAAAAAGAAGTACATATGTAAGGACCGCGATGCTTGACACTCTGCTCTCTCTGACAAGGTACTCTATTAGGGACACAGCGCGAAGATATGTTATTGTTGTTGAATTTCAAAATTTCTTTTTTACCTGCCTTGAGTTTATAGGAAAAATCGTAAGTTTTGTTTATCTCCAAAAACTAAGTTCAGAATATACATAATATACATATATGTGCATATTTATGTAGATACATACTTACCAATATATTTTACCTACTTTTTAAGTCTGTGTATATTGTTCCGTTGTGATATTTTTGTGTAACTTATAGACCTAAATACCGAGCGATTGATTGAATTCTGTATGAGTTACATTCGACACAATAAAGGATTAGAAAGTCGTTTTGGTATTTTTTTGTTATAAAAAAGCCTGTTTCAAATTATTTTTGTTTTACGCAAGTGGGTTTTGGCTCAAAGAGCGGATGTGAAGTAGCAGCGCATGCGGCGCGCGCTTTCTTGATCCATGATAGAAGTGAGGTAGGTGATCCTCAAAGTACACAAAAAATTGCACACATTTAATTCTGTCGATTTAATCCACCTTGTTGACGCAGATAAAACAGCATGTTCCGGACATAATATATCTCTACCTCTGGCAATCTTACAGCAGTCCTTCAAAATTAAATACAGAGATCATTTATTACATTCCGACGTTGGTTGTCAACAAGGTGATCCTCTCGGATCAGTTATCTTCAGTTTGACTATCCATCCTGCCATTTGTTAACTAAATTCCAAATATAATATTTGATACCTTGACGACGCAACAATAGGAGGTATAGCAATTACTGTTTTAGATGACCTTCAAACCCTCATTCAAAAGTTTAAATATATTGACTTAGAATTAAAATTTTCTAAGTATAAACTATTTGTTTCCGATTGTTCCGTTCTAAAAAAAAATGAAATAATTAATAAATTTAACAATCTGGCACCAAATGTTAAACATATATTCATATATTCACGCTGTAACGGGGTAGTCAGAGAGGACGGAGCGCCGAGTGTCGCGTCTATATGCGAGTTCTTTTGACATTTCCGTGGGCTAACACTCTTGCTATTTGATCTTCATAAGTCAGCCTTGGTCTTCCTTGGCTTTTTTACCACTCGCTTTCGCTCTGTATATTTTCTTCGTTAGTCTTTCATCACTCAGTTTTTCCATGTCTCCGAGCCATCTAAGCATTTCTTCATTTTTACAATAACACTGTCCTGCAACTCTGCGTATTTATTAATTGCTTATCCTGTTCGCAAAGGTGACACCGCACATATTTCTAAGAGATCACATTTCTACTGCATTTGTCATATTTCACTCGATTACGGTCATATCCAGACGTCGCTATCATACAATAAAGTTGGCACCAACACCGCATTATGGATGGCCATTTTGGCTATGTTAGACATATTCACACTGCCTACTAATGTGAACAGAGCACATACATAAGCAGTTTGTACATAAATAATTTAAATAATTTTATAAGTAAATTTTACGTTTGTGTATATTTATGTTGTGCATGTCGATAAGTACTGTAATGAAATATATGGACTAGAAATAACAAGTAAATATTATGTATGGCTGTGTACATGTATGTAGTAAGTCTAAGTCCTACATCACTTTTTTGCTGAAACCATGGCAATGGTCGATAATAGTCGGGGAAGTGCATTCTTCTTCCGCTGCGCGTGCGTTTCTCATCAAGGCAATGGTTATCTTTCTCATCTCCTCTAGTGTCTGGAGACTTTCGGACTTTTAGTGGTTGCGACGGAGTGCCAGTAGATTTACAGTCTGTATATTTAAACAGATAGGCTGGTTTTAGCTTGTCGATTTTGACACTTATGCTCTTGCCCTGTATTTCTATACTGAAGTATTTAGTTCTTTCCAGGACTATAAATATTTGCCATTTTCTCTCTGTTTGCTGAGAAAGCGAAGATAAGCGACTTATTGTCAGTGTAGATTGTAAATTCTCTAGTCTCCACCATGTACCTAAAGTATTTGATAGCTTCGTACACTGCCAGTAGCTTTCGTTTGTTTCGTTCGTAGAGACTGTACTTGCATTGAGCTGGTCTAAGCATCTAGTAAAAGAAACCCAGTGGTTCCCAGCTCCCAGTCTTTTCCCGTTATAGCACAGCACCAATTGCTACGTCCAAACCATCACAGTGATGGCGAGTTCAGCTGCAGGATCAGGATTTGCAAGAAGCTCTACTTTAGAGAGAGATGATTTGTACTCTACAAAAGCTTGCAGTAGTTCTGGTGTCATTTCTACAGGAGTGGAACCTTCCTGTTTATCTCCACTGAGGATAGCGTGCTCCACTGAGGTGCCGATATGACTGCAGCATTGAAAATAAAACAACGAAAGAAATTTAGCACGCCAAGGAATATTCGTAACTCTTTGATGTCTTGACTTTAGAAACTAGTGGACTAACACCAACAGCTGAAATGTTGTGACCAAGGAAAGTTACTAGTTTTTTTTTCGGAAACATACTTGCTAGTGTTGACGATGACACCGTAGAGTCGCAGGTGGTCAAAAAGCTGTTACAGGTGCTGCTTATGTTGCTCTTCATGAGACGAAAAGACCAAGGTGTTGTCGATGCTTCTGCAACAGAAGTCCAGGTCGTGTAAGACTTCGTCGATGAACCTCTGAAAAGTTTGAACGGCATTCCTGAGATCAAATACTTGAATAAACCGAAAGATGTAATGATGGCAGTTTTGGGCACATTTTTTTTTAAATCATACTTAAAGTTATATTCTATAAAAAGTTTCAACGTTAAGTAAGCAGTGTTAAATATCATAAATGACTACAATTTATTCTCAAAGACAATTCCTCATAATTGCGTCTCAAAGCGCTCCAGAAACAAAATTGTAATTGGCAACATTCTGAGAATACTACAAAGTGACGTTTAAATTATTTAGCTAATGGGTATAAATAAACGCACAGAAAAACTTGTTAGAGTTAATTAAATTGTAACATACGCACACATGCATACACGTGTGTTTCGTGTTTCGTTTTCCATTTATTTCATGTATCTTAATTAAGGAAAATGTATACCTCTGAATTATTTTGTGATGTTTACGGATGTTATCGTTTTCCAATTATTTTCTATTACTTTGATTTTACAGCGTTGTCTGTACATTAATGATATATTTATCTAAATGTTTGCGATTTTCTTATTATGCTTCTCTGAACCCATAACAAATATATCTAATGACTACTCTGTTATAAAATTAATAAAATGGAAAACTTTTGGAATCAACTCGGTGTCTGTCTGTCTGTCACAGCCGTTGTTTTAGAGACTTTGACGTAAACAGCTGTCCAATAGGTATGCTATATAACTAGTGATGGCCTAACGACATGAGTCAACTTGAATAGTTGTTTTCCATTCTGGAGTTTTTGGGTGCTTAATAGAAAATTGGAAAAATGTTTGGTGTCATCATGTACACCTGTATTCTTCAACTTTCTTGAATACGCATCCACTTTATAAGTTAAAAAAGTTCTTTCAAACCGTGGCTATACTGTGGCCCAGGATGGTGAAGACCCATAGATTAAAAAACATGTATGCACAGTAACTAAATAAAACCAAAATAACTCCCACGTATACAAAATAATATACTCGAATCCGAGTTAAAAGCTCAACTTTTGAACTCTTTTTTGAGAATTAAAATTTTATTTTTTATTTTTTTTTAAATGGCATTTATTAATAATAACCAAAAAGTACATACATATCCTAACGTTAATATTTACAAACTTATAAGTTATAACTATACATTATCTTAATAACAGACTTCCTCAAAGTTGCCGCTTAGAAAGCTGTCATTTTGAATAGCCAAAGTGATTCGTTGGCGGAAGAAGCTGATTTTTTGAATTGGATTTTTAATTTCGAAAATTACTGTCATTTTACTTCATCACCGGAAGCATGGATCAGAAAAATTTGAAAAAATTGAACGAAAGATCAAGATTATATTATATTAGCCATATATTTTTCTTATAGAAAGAATAAGTGATGAAACACTGACGCAGAAAACATACAGAGCGAAAGTGAGTGGTAAAAGAAGCCAAGGAAGACCAAGGCTTACTTATGAAGATCAAATAGTGTCAAAAGCTCTCGCATACCTAGGCGAAAATGTCTAAGGAGATTTGAGGACGCGAAAGAAGTATGTAAGAACCGCGACGCTTGGGGCTCCGTCCTCTCTGACTACCCCGATAGGGATACAGCGTGAAGATATGCATATGTGTATGTATATATTTTTCTTTATGTCAAATATAAAGCTTCATAGCAAGTTCATTTTACTGACAAACATTGCTTCG
This sequence comes from Zeuzera pyrina, assembly GCA_907165235.1. Lineage (NCBI taxonomy): Eukaryota > Metazoa > Arthropoda > Insecta > Lepidoptera > Cossidae > Zeuzera > Zeuzera pyrina. The sequence continues at coordinate 23,140,398 of OU015632.1, forward strand.
CGTTTGTCAGTAGGTTACAACTTACAGCACAGTATACTAATAACGAAAGCGCGACTTCTACTCGACCCGAGTTTTTTATTAATTGGGTGACTTATTGCGACATTTCATTGTAAATTGAAAACAACCTGAAAGATAAATTAACGCGATTATTTTGGCCTTAACCTTTTATTTTGGCTTGACGTTTCGACCGAGTTGCATCAGCCGTGGTCAGTTTGCCACGGCCGATGCAACTCGGTCGATATCCAAAATAAAAGACCAGGCCAAAACCAAAATAAAAGGTTTTCGCGTTAATTTACCTTTTTAAATGTTTTATAATGCAACGCGAAAGCTTAAAAGTTTATAAACTGAAAGAGAGTAGCTCAAATAATTTTCACAATTTCAATTGTGAAGTTGCTAAATATATCGCGGTCTCAAGTTCTTTTTAAACAAATCCAAGAAAGAAAACACATAAATCTTCATGAAACGCACAGTTTATGAATTTAGAATCGACCTCTTTAACATTGAAATGCAACGTTATTTTTGCAACGACTTTAATATTTAATATGTCCATTTTACAAAGACCTGTCCCTGCTAGAAAATGTCAGTACAATTGGGGTAAATGCCGTTGGTTTCACCTGGTTTATTGTAAAAATAACTCGTAAACTACTCCTTCTTGTTTGACGTCACTCGTGTCTATCAATAATAAAACGTCGACACACCTCTTTGCATAATTATGGACGTAAATATGCGTGTGTAGTTGGCAAGTATAGGATTGGAAAATGGACTGGCCAACAGTTACTTCATACCAATATGACAAGCCGCGCCGCGCGATTTCACGCGTTTAAATTTGGTATCTTTCTGGGGTAAAAAGTAGTCTAGATTATTGAAAAGTAATAATAATAATAATATAGTAATATAATAATAATAAGTCTTCTAGCTGCCAATGAAATCCCCGTCAAAATTGGTTCAGTCGCTCCAGAGATCAGCCCGGACAAACAAACAGACAAGCTGACGACATACAAATATTTAAAAACCCGTACAACTATGTGAGCTTAAGAAAAATACTTTGTTTCAAAATTGCAGACAGACACTTCATTTTGTATATACAGGTCACAGGCTATCACTTCTCTTGACGTTCGATCATTGACATTTTTATGTAATTGTTAAGGTGCAAAACTATGCCCACATTGCCGATATTTTTGGTGTCAAATGTCAAATCTATAAGATTTCAAAAGCGAAATTACAATTTACAATGTCCTTTTTATCTAAAAACTACTTCTATCCAATGGCCCATTGGCACAGTGGCATAGCATCTGCTTTCCAGGCTGGGGTCCCGGGTTCGATCCCCGGTCAGGTCAATTTAAGAAAGAAACTTTTCTTCATTGGCTTGGAGTCTGGGTGTTACTGGGAACTCCCCCAGAGTTCGGTTGTGTGGTACTCATAGTACAAGCTCACTGCTTAGTTTGGGGTCACACAATCTGTGTAATTGTCTGGAGTATTATTATTATTATTTATTCCTTCCCAAAAATATGAAAACAAGTTCAGTCAGTGACACCTCAATGTGTGCCAAAACACGTAAACAGTAGTTCATCTAAATCACATGATCTCATCCACTCACGCTGCTAGTAGCTTCACATCTAAAACTCAAAATCAAAAGTACTAATCATCTTTTAGTACTTATAATAGTTATGTGACTTTTTGGCAGGAACGTGAGAAGTCGGCATTTTATTTAGATTTTCTATTTTTCACATACATACTTCTTTCGCTTCCTCAAATCTCATAATACTCTTCACACATTTTCGCCTAGGTATGCGAGTGCTTTTGACATTTCCGTCGACCTTTTTAACTGTTAACTTTTTTAACTCCAGCGAAGCCTACTATCGCTTTACTAGAGAATATTAGGGACTTAATAATAAGAAAACAGACATTTTACATTAGAGATCACCACTTTTTTACATATGGCATAAATCTTAATAAATATGAAACGAGTTACCAGTATATAAAATACAAGTAGATGTACCTACAAAATAAAAAGTGGAATTATATTCACGGCGAAATGTCATCGTAATTAATATACAGATGTCATTATGTCAACAGCATTTCACACGAACATGCTTCCTCCACCTGTCACCTACATGCGTCCGAATAGAAATTTTAGAATTACTTAGAACTGACGGCTAGCTCCTATGATGTTGCCGGAAGAATGAATAAAGAGATGAAGAAAAATTATTATCATTGTTATTTGTAGTTTAATTTGTAATTTATAGGTAAAATTTGACTATGAATTTGAATAAAGGATTGTTTAGATGATATACAGAGGGAATTGCTTTTTGACTAATGATAAAGGAGCGAAGTGGTGGTTAGCTGGCTAAGATAGCCAGCTTGTTAGCGCTAAAACATTGAAAACACTCGCATAACTTGGAGAATATAAAAATATGTAAGTTAAATAAAGACGTTAGAGAAAGAGAACTAATAAATTTAACACTCTGTCTGTTACCCCATTAAAATACAGCATGAAGATGTAGTATATATACATTTATGTATGTATAATGTTGTATGATAACATACGGATAATAATATATTAAGAGTCAGTATATGCAAACACTGGAGCGTTCAGTAACCTGGGTCTCGATAAGTACAAGAAAACTACTGACATTTACTGACATATAATTTCAATCTCATTTTAAAATCCCCAAAAACGTCTCCTTTGCACAAAAAAGGTGGTTCTCTGAAATTCTACTGAAATACAAAATTGTTTTAATTTCAACGTATAGGTAATTATAATACCTCGTATCTCTCAAACCAGCTTTTTGATTGTTAATGTAATTTTCTTGCAAATTACAATTATGTACAAAAACAAATATTGAGACTGTTTTGCGCTGTGTGCTATAAAATGTAATGAAACCGTAACTACGAAAATCAACCTTATAACTGATACCGTAAGGCGAGGGGGAGTAGAACGAATTCGCTTGCGCTGGATTGCAGAAGCGGCCATTTTTCCCTCGGCGTAGACACAATATAAAAACAAAATGATATAAAAAATTTAATTGTGTCATTAAACGAACGCTGATCAGCGCGGCTAGCCAAGTGGGAAACGCGTCGTACAATACAAACGTTTGCTAGCGTTATCGCTCGTCAAAAGCGCGTCTTAGCTATGTTTCATACGGTGGTATTCACGCGACTTTACGTATCGTTTGACTGAATAGAAAGTTGATAACGTTTGATTACCAATTTAAAATTCGTAACGGTAGATCACGTGGTATTTCTCATTGTATTCTACTAGCTTTTAGGACAATTGAGCCACTCGTCTAGGCCCCCAGAAAACTGGTATATAGTGTAGGGATTTAGACGACCTCCGTGGCGCAACGGGTAAGCGCGTTGGTAAGTAAACGGGGGTTGCGGGTTCGATTCCCGCCCCTAGTCTGGGTGTTTATGCATAATATGTATTTATTTACAAACTAAAAGTATGTAAATAAAACTATAGTAAATAAAAGTATGGGTGCTAGACAACTGATATCAGTTGTCCACTACCCATAACACAAGCGCTGTGCTGCTTACTTTGGGACTAGATGACGCTGTGTGTAATATCTGAGTGTATTATTATTATAAAAAAAATCATCTACTCATGTGTTCACTGGCTTTAGTGAATTGTAATTATAATAATTGTGGAATGAATGTTAAAAAATGATAGCTGACCTTTTCATTGCAGGTTTTTCTCAGAACAGATTCATTATGCACATTAATAGATTTGAAAAATACCTCGTGTGAATAAAACTTTCGTCTATCTACCTAAATAACAATATTTATTTGTGTTTGTCATCTCTGTGTTCATGACCGTACATCCGATCGTGATGAAACTTTGGCAAGTTGTTCTGCGTACACCCGCGAAGGTTTCTGAATTATTTAATCTAATAAATAAAAGAGCACGCGAGCGAAGTCGAGGGCAACTGCTAGTTTTGAATAATTAGAGATAAATATTAAAAATTATGAGAAACGTGTAAGTAAAACTAATTTAGAACGATGCGGTAATTGAAACAGCGACCAGACTGCCTGTTATTTGTCGTTGGCCGCGACAGGTTCACGGCCAGCCGTCGGTGTCAGGGTAGCCAGTTCTATTCCCGGCCGTGACTTCATTGTTGCTAATACCAGCTTTCATTTACGATTCATATCATTTGCGTGATCCGTGTTCACCGATACTGAGAGCGGCTGATGAATAATTTTGTTACTTTGCTTCACACTTTTTCCCTTCAGGGCGACGAAGGTATTAAACGTAACATAATGACTGCTTGACACCACATTAATTAGCAAAAAGTATTCAAACTTTAGTTAGGTAGTACATACATATATACATACATATTCTCACGCAGTGTCTCTAATGAAGTAGTTAGAGAGGACAAAACACCAAGCATTGCGATTGGTTGAAAGTTCAGTTGGATCTCCGCAATTTAAAAAATTTCAATTTATTTTTTTTAAATGGACTACGATCTTCTAAACTAAACTAAACTACGATACTTCTAATCTTTCAAACCAGTCTTTTAACAATTTTCTTGCAAATTATAATAAAATTAGCGATCTGCCCTGACTTCGCACGGATAGAAATTAAAAAAAAAATACATATACAAGTTTTTAAATAAAATACGGCACGGCACATGTTAGGCACTCAAATCGAAACACAACTGCGGAAATAAACCGTACTGTTACAATTATGAGACGTAAGATGAGAAACAAACTCACTTGCGCTGAGCTGTAAGCCCAAGCAGGCTCATAAAAATATACATACAGAAATACAAGCAAGGGGTGTGTCCCTATTTCTATATTTGTTCCAACAGACAGCATCATCTTCACAAATTGTTACAACTTACAGCTACTGAAGATAGAGATTGAGTAAAGTTTTATATTCGTGTAATATGTATATTGGCTAGTAATAACTACATACGGTTAATGTAACATTGTATCTACGGAGCGATAATTTCCACATAGCAATTGGAAAGGTGCCTTTTACGTCAACGACGACCGCGCCAGAGAGTCTGGCTGGACGTGCACGTTGGATGGGCGTTGGGCCGAAACGTGACGGCATCCACAGCCGTACGAGTTTCTACCTTATAACTTGGTGCATACGGCCGGAATTGGTGCAACATCGCGGGCAGTTCGTGCCTGAACATAAATAAGGAGTGACGCAAACAGGCAATGTAAGTATATCGCTGTAATACAGTTTCAACATCACTTTACCCGCCGTGAACGCGAAAAAGACATGCCCGATTTTACCAACGCTATCTAAGTCGTCACATAACTATGTACCACCTAGATCAATGATGGCGAACCTTTATTTTTTGCGTTTTTTTCTGAAGAAATATTTAACGAGGCCATGACATGCCATCCATCAATGTTGACTTAGTATAAAGAAAAAATAACAAATTCAACAACAAATGTATGTAAATGAAAAAATATATAGTTTCGATTAGGTACCTATATCCTTTAATTATATGTGATAAATTCCCAAAAACTATAGCTATTTTCCGCTAAAACTGTAAGATTTATATGAATATTGTTAATTCAAAATTTGATTTTTTATCGTCAACGTGGTATCTCAGAATACGGTATTTCAGATAATAACCTAGTCTTAATGTCGTGCAACGAAATGCTAGTAAAAATAGAATAGTTTACTTCAACTAAGTGCTAAAAATTTTATTGTAATGATACAATCTTTGACAATAATCGCGATTGAAACGAATCGATATAGACAGTGTCTAGCCAGAAATGTTCTAAGTAAATATGAACACAAATGTTTCGAAAACGAATATCTTCTTAAATACTGGTTCTTAATTCTTAAAACATAACTAATTCAAAAGCAAGACTGTGAAATAGCTAGTTTTTGCCAACGACTCCATTCGTTAGAACCTTGCGACGTCGTTAAACTTTTCAGGGAATAAAAGAATAAATATTGATTTGACATTGATTCCAAAAATCTTTTTCAAACAAACCTCTATACAAGTCATTTTACAATTTTTACGAAGTAAAATCCGCCACCGATTCAGAAAGAAAACCTTTTTGAGAAGAAAGGTAGAAGAAAGGTTTATGTTTGGTAGAGGCATGCTGCATTACAACACGGATTGGGCCGGCTCCACCGCTGAAATACCACACTCTCACAGAATATCGGCGTAAAATAATAGCACCTATTGCTGTTGTGTTTCGTTTGGTGAGTGAGTGTCGGTGGCCCACCTCGTTCCTCACCCCTCCTTTTATTAAAGGCCGTAAACGCACCCGTTATTCCCCGAATGTTGCGGGTGCATTGGCGGCGGTGATCACTTTCCATCGGGTGATTTGCGTGCGCATTTGTCCCTCCGCGTTTTAGCACTTAGTTGAAGTAAACTATTCTATTTTTACTAGCATTTCGTTGCACGACATTAAGACCAGGTTATTATCCGAAATACCGTATTCTGAGATACCACGTTGACGATAAAAAATCGACACTTGTACTGCAGCTATGAACTAAGAAAAAACATGTGCAAAGGAGAAATACTGAATACTTTATAGTATAGAATTTACAAAAAACACTACCTTTAATTAGAAATAAAATATATAAATATAAAAATATATAGCTCAGAAAAGTTTCGTTTCGACGTTCTAGTTAATTGGAACGATAAATATACGTTTTTTTTAAATATGAACTAATACTATTGAATTAAGCGGTTTATCGATTACATTTCGACCTCAATGGCGCAGTGGTTTAGATGTCACACTCAAGCGCAGAAGGTTCCAGGTTCTATTTCCGGTCGGGTCAATTTAAGAAACGAACTTTTCTAGATTGTCTCGGGTCTGGGTGTACTGGGAGATGCCCCCAGTAATCGTCGTCTGGTTCTCATTCCACATGGAATACCCTAGTTTGAGATCAGACGATTGGTGTATATTATCTGGCGTATTATTATTTATAATTTGTCGTTTTCTACAAATTAACAAAAACATTTTAAAAACCACACTTTTAGTAAATGATAATAGCTTACTTTTTGCTATACAATTCTCAACCCTATTTCTTCACGTCTGCCTCACCTTCTCAACTCGTTCATTACCTAATAATACCTGATCTTAATAATTCATGATTAAACGAACATTTTTATTGATGCAGTTCGATTGTCCTTCAAGTGACCTATGAGTTTTTAGACAGTGATTACAGGATTTTTTTTCCGTTAAAATTGTGTAGGTATGTGTCGATAAAAATACACAAAAAAAACATCGAAAAACAATCAATTAAATAAGTTTTCCTAAAAATTGTCAAGAATAGCTGATAACTTTTTTCTGATTTAAATTAAAAATTTAACTGTTTTTCTATTCGTTAAAACAGTAGTAATTTAGCGCAAAGAACCGAATTTGTATACTGATAATTACGGTGTAATTTTAACCTTCGGATATTTGACGTTTCAATTGTTATATTATATCTAATGCACCTTAAAGAAGCTATAAAAGCTATAATATAACTAAGTTTCCGGTAAATTGTTACAAATAATATGTAATAAAATTTTGGCAACAAGCCGAGCTGTGTGTCACGTCGAAATGCTAAGCACCGGACGTTCTCGCTAAATGACGGAACATCAGGGGAACTATACTTTAACTGCCCAGATACAGGTTTCTATAACAATTGCTTCTATCATTAGTGTGGCCATGAGTGGACCCGACTTTATCTGTTTGTCGTAATTTATATTTTTTTTGTATCTTTTTATGTATGACATGTAGGATTTATAAAACTGACTCATGCGACCGACTGTTGATTCGTAATCAGAGTCGTTTCTCCCAGAAATTATGTGAAATTAAAATTTAAGACATAGCGTAGTGATTCATCTTGTATACCTACATATTACGTTACAGTAGTTAACATTTTAAATTAAAATAATCATAAAATAAAAAGAGGGATTTTCGAACTCGCCTTCATCAAACTTCCTCTACCAACCTATTAATACAAAACCCTTTTCTCTCAAACTGCTAGAGCTAGAACTTTTAAAGTTTCAAGAAATAAGCCTATATAATTTAATTTAGTCTTCAAAAAAGTTTGGGAAATGCTGGTTTAGGATGCGAGTATAATAGAAATGAATTGTCGTTATATAATACATCATATACCCTTTATTGTACGGTAGTAAGCCCTGAATATGCCCTATGTAAGATTGATGAAAGAAGATTGATGCAGTGAAAATGAAATCTCAAAGAAGTATATGCAGTGTCAGTCAAACGGACAGAATACGCAATACGGTAGGTAGAGATGAAAATTTTGTTGTAAAAACGAAGAAAATATTGCGTATGTGTATGTGCATACACCATCTCAAAAAACAAAAAAATGTAAAGAAATGCTAAGTTTCGCAATGCAGTTCTCCCACTATAAAAAGTTGTGAGATCCCATGTAAAACCAAGTCAGTTATTTTAGTTCTATTTTAGTCTCTGGAACCATCTATTCTACAACTTTGTTATAAATTGTTATATGTATAATCAAATCAACATTTGTAGTGACCGTATCAATATTATATAGACATCTTTAAATCTATAATAAATATAATAACTTGACAATCGCACGGCTACATAATAATATAAGAATAATCTACTATTTAAACTACTCCTAATCGAACACAGTGCTAGGAGGCCTAATTTTTGCAATATGGAAGCAAGTAAGTATGTTATTGTATTGCCGGAAGATGTATGTAAGGGCTGTGATGCTTGGCACTTTATTCCTACTGACTACCTACTCAAACATACAGCATAAGTATATATATCGTATTTCAGGTAGTTTCGATTCGTTTCGGCACTGCACTGCAACTTTTCACTAAAATAAGATCTTTGCGCCAGGCGCTTATGCATATCTGCATACCTTTAATATCAATATCTACTAATAACTACTGATAAGTAATGTTTTTCTTAAGTTGCTGCAGCATTCAGTATGTAGTGCGCATGTTTTTAAAATAGTTTTAAACATTTATCTTAATTTTTGTGTCAAATTTGGAGCACAGGTTTGACGTCAGAAGCGACACTAAATGCGACATCCGCAACAAAAACAAATTATTGTGGTGCGAGAGGCGCAGTACCAGGCGCAGAATACATGTGCCCGAAATTCTGACGTAATAAGAAATAAAAAACTCCCCAGATATTTATGAAACATTAATACATTTCTTCACAAATATTTAAAACACATTTAAACCGTAGACAGATAGACAAACGCATATATATCCATTAGAATCGAAGTCTAGTTAAAAAAAATAAGTTATGCTCCTAAGTTAGTTTGAACGGGATAGAGTCGATTCGTAAGATATTCATATAAGGCACCCGTTCCCAAAGTGGGCGATAACGCCCCCCTGTGGGCGCTGCAGGCCTAAAGGGGGGCGGTAAGAGGCCCAGAAAAAAAATGGGGGCGTTGTGTAGAGGCCTGGGGGGTGATTTGTAATTTCATTTAGCTAGGAGGCATCATAGACAACGACTACATGAGCTCTCGACTCAGTAGACAAAATAGTTTGGGAACCTAGAATATAAGGTAACAAATTTCTAAAAAAGCTCTTTATCACCAAAAGTTTTCGTAATAATTTTTCCACAAAATTAAATACAAGGAAAGAAATTTTCTAAATTTTAATTCCGTTAATTTCCGAAATTAAATGTGGACTATATCTAGTGCAAATTAAGTAAGCTAACGAGATCTATTAGTGTGATGAAATCTTACAATTTTTAGCGATCTTCCGCCAAAAATTCCAAACTTATTAATCGACTTGTGTTTCACCTCTTAACGATGCATCTTCAGGATATTCCAGATACCACGTTCTAACTATTCGGTGTTACCTAATGCTAGATGTTAAGAGGCGAAACACGTCCCGATTAATATGCGGAAGTCGGCTAAAAATTGTAAGAATTCATCACATGAAATGAATTTCCGAAGAGTAATACCTAAATGAATACAATGTAATGTATTTTTGTGTTTTTCGAGTCTTTAAATAGTTTCTCATCTGAGGAGAGAATCAAGTGTGATCCGTGACAGACGGACAGACGGTCAGCATGAGTGATCTTTTTAGGTTTCCGTTTTTGATTTTATGGTACAGACCCCTAAGAGCCGGGAAGAATGTGTCGAACACGCATTATCATAGAATTTGCATAAAAAATTCGAGAAAATAAAAGTCAATTTAAAAAAAATTGGTCTAGAATAATAACTATTTCATGTGTGACATTTCTTGTTTTGCTATACTTACTCATTTACTAATATAGTACCTGGGCAACCGAGCTTTACGCGGTGTTTACAAAAAAAATAACAAAAGAACCCGCGCACTTGGGCGTGGTAGCCATTGTGCTGTTGAGAAGGTAAACTCTGCTAAAAAATTTAAAAAGTTTAAAAAGTTAGAGTTTAGAAGTTATAAGTGTGTGAATGACGAAGAAAATGATTTTTCTTAGAATTGAGACCTAGCTAGATCGATTTGTCGCCCCCCTTAACCTCTATATTGTAAATTTAATCGAAATCTCTAGAGCCGTTTTTGAGAAAGTAAAATCAAATATATATATATATATTGCTAGTTTAATATACTGATATTGGATTTACTAATTTAATATACGTCTCCCTATCAAATGTCAGTTCAGTAACGGTAAAGATGACGGAATAAATAGGCTGGATAGTGGATACATAAACAAACAGACGAACAGACAAATATAACATTTTAAGGATTTTTACCAGTACCATCATTTTAGTACTTCTCGGCACGCGAGTTGAACTCGCATTTTCACTAATGTACTCTCATTTCAAAGGTAGGCGGATTTTTAAATACTTTAATATGTTATTGGGTATTGGTGTAGTGAACGCAACGGTTTACATACATTCACAAATATATCCCTAATGGGGTAGATTAAGAAAACAATGCGCCAAGCGTCGATGTCCACATATTTCTGTCTCCTCCTCAAGTCTTATATCAGCCTTGGTGTTTTAGACTGTTTTCGCTCTGTAAGTTTTCTTCATCAATCATTCGTCACTCATTGTTTCTGAGCTCGAATCCTAAATATTTCTTTCCGCATTCTGGCAATAACACTTTCGGCCATCCCTACCAATGGTATTTTTGTTTTTTTTTTTAATTTTGTTCATGTGACACCGCACATATTTCTGAAAGATCGCATTTTCACCGCATTTATATTACTTCACTCAGTTTGTGTATGTATTGCTTATATACGTATATGTGTAAGTGTGTGTATTTACATAATTACTATATAAGACCCTCCAACAGTCGCTTGGATATAACAAATATCATCATCACATTCACATAAATTGTTGGTGCCACGATAAACTCATGATATTGACACGCTGTCCCGACTTGCCCAGGTAAACGTTATTACAAAGTACATACTACTGAACGATTGACACCAATATAAAGTTTTCTCGTTCTAAATTGAACTGTATTGCGTAAACTGTACGATAGAATATTGTTTCAAAGATCAACTAATACCGTAGTAGGCTTGATTTGATTAGGAAAGTGGAGTTACGTGGGAAATTCCGCTATGTATCCGTACTGGACTGAGCATAGTTCGTCCCAGTTTGTACTATTGTATTGTAACGTGAATACATTATACTGGGACGCAATATACCGAAGTTTACGTGATATTGATTAAACTGATTTAAACGAATAAAAAAATGCTTTTTTAAGTTTCCCTTAAACGGTATTACAAAATATCTACCTAATAAAAAATGACCACTAAAAATCGAGAAAATGTAAATTCCGTACTATTCGCTATTACCACCTACCTACTGCAAAAATAAATTTCTTTAGCTTATAATAGCTTTCTTTTAGCCTTATACTTTCGTAGTTAAGAAGGTAATGGGCTCTAACACTTCTTATACTAGATAGTATAATGTGTATCCTGTAACTAGGACCCCCGTCTTTTAAAAATTACAATCTGCATCGAAATTGATTTAGCAGTTTTTCAATAAAGCTTGAGCAAACAAGCAAGTCATTTAACAGATTATCAGACAAAAATTTTAACAATTGAATCATCAAAGTTTGGCGAGAAACAAGGTCTCACATCACAATAAAAGGAATAATCCAAAAGTTGCCAATTTATAATTATCATACTTTTATGTCATGACAAACTTCATTGCCATTTGAAGAGAGTATGAGGAAATGTAACTTTTAACTGCAAAGTTAAGTTTGTTTCTGTCATTTTTTTGGTAAGCACGTGGGACGGAACCCTCGGCGAGTAAACCCAACGCACTTCGCCGATTATTTATAATTTTAAGTCCAGTAGTTACGAGCGTGTATTACTCAGTTCGATTCCGGGTAGGTACCCAATTTGCCTCAACAATTTGACGTTAACTTTGCAGCACATGTGGGTTAACGTGACGTATCACTATGACAAATACCATGTTTATAGTTTCTGCGAAAATTGACTTCGATAAACGGACAGACACACAGACGTATGTATGAGTCATCTTTTAGAGTTCCATTTATCTTTTTAACTCTAAAAATTTACGTTTTGAAGAGGCTTAAAACGCCTATACCAAATATATACATATTCTATTACTGTCTTGGATGCACAAATGATCCATTTTTATTAGTCTTACAATAGTAAAAATATATAACGCTCGGAAAAACTTGTGTATAATTTCCACTCAGTATTAATTTGGCTGTCTTGTTATCTTAGCCTTTAATTATACTGCTTGAAACCCAATATCTCACTCTTGTACAAAACGTTACTCTACTGTGTACACGACCTAAATGTTCATAATAATATGAAACGTGCACGAAAAATAAGCGACCTGTTGGAACCGGATATTGAAGCTTTGTATTACTGAAAGATGGCAACAGGGCAAAGGGTATCGTGTCCACATTGACGTATACAGTGCCGTATTCAAGGGGATTGGCGTTAAATACATACTTACTTGTTTTATTATTTAAAATAAATTTGTGTCAGCCGTTAATCTTCATACGCAGATCGTAAAAGTTCAGTCAAAAATAGTGCTGTCAAACGTTTATTTTGGTAATGCAAGCAAAACCTGAACATAGGTACCCCCTCTGTGGAGTCGAGACTGAGTTATGTGGAGTTTTTGTCCACCGAAACTCCTGCGGTGGTTATCCTCGGTGCGCGTGTCGAGGAGCTCGGGGATTTTCAACGGAACACACCGGAGCCCCTTTCGCATTGTGCCAACGCGTATATTGAGGGGACAAACATCACAGTTTTGTTATTCTTCTTTTCTGACGATCCTGCTGTTTCCGCCAATAACAAAGTGAGAAACGTCAATAAGTTTATAAAGCTTAGCAGATATTTGAGTATTTAGACTCTGCAATGAAACTGGTGTAATGAAAACACAAGAGAAGATTTCACCGGAAATTTTTCACAATAATTAGCAGTTGAATTACCTAAAACAAACGATAAACACAATGTTAAAATGTATGTTAGTTAGTTAGATTAGACAGATAATCTAAGGATTAATATTGTTAAAGTTAATAAAGTCACATAGACTATGCCAACAGGGGAGCTTACATAAGTCAACAGGGAGTTTAAGTAATAGGCCTAGGAATAGTGGGGGAAGGAGACCATAAAGGGACTATGACATTTTAGGGCAGTTAAAGAAAATATGATCAGGAGTTCCTTCGTCTATACCACATTAACAAACATCACAGTTGTAGTGCTACAACAGTGTGTATGACGCTGTCATCTTCCTCAAGATCGCACAAATAGACGACCATAACCTCACTCCAATCGGCCGCGGTCCAAATAACACCGGAATAGCAAGCGGAAAATACTGTAGCCTCATTCTGAGGCACGGACTACAGGGCCGACAATCCGAGCCATACATTATAACCGCCCTGTCGTCAACTTCAAACGGGGTGGACCCTCTGTTGTTCCAACTCAGCCTTCTTTTGGGACCATTACGGTTTCGCTAAAGAAAGAAAAGCTTAAGAATCTGTTACCACCTAATTTTGCTGTGTCAAGCTAACAAGCGCATAATTGAAACGAATCCAATGAAATAAACTTTTAAACTTTCACGTTGCATTATAAAATATCTAAAACGGGAAATTGAACGCAATTACCGGTTTATTTTGGCTTGACGTTTCGACCGAGTTGCATCAGCCGTGGTCTCAAGCAAAGCAAAGGCCGATGCAACTCGGTCGAAACGTCAAGCTAAAACAAAAGAGTGCAATGATGTCACAAAGATTGAAATTGTTAAGTGGCTTAGACTCTATGACACATTGCGTACATTTATATATAACATGCGTTGATAAATCTTAACCCTCATTTTTAACGCTTTAGTCGGATAAAAACAGTCTGTGAAAGAAACATCGAATATAATTTGGCAAGACCCATTTCAATAACAGCATAAAATTATATGAAGAAATAGCAATAAAACGGTATTTGCAAAGCCATTTGAAACATCTAGAGCATAGCAACGGCGAAATCCAAAATTTTCAATCAAATCATTATGATTGGAGTCGTTCCGACGCCACCCTCGCGGCTGGGGCGCCCTCGTTACGGCGCGCGGCGCCGCTGTCGCTACACGTGCCGCCGAGTGAACGACACCGCGGACACCGGCCACCAGCGTTTGATGGCGACGAACAATCGCTGAAAGACATTTTACACGCTTGCTTCATCCTTTAGATATGCCGCTCGCACTAAATCGTCTGTGAAATTTATTTGATTCTGGTACAGTTACTACAGATTACAAGAAATCATAATAAATATTCTAGGAGAGAAAAAACATCATTAAACACTTGTTACTTGGCGTTCCGTAGCAATTTAGAATAATAATAAAAATACTCATTACATTTTTTTCGTATTTCATTTCTGAGTTTGGGTTACCGATTACGTATCTATATCAAATTTCAGCTCGTAAGTGTAAAAATTACGGAATAAATTGACAGTGACTTACAAACATACACACATGACGAAGTTATAAGGGTTCCATTTTTGTTCATTTTTCTAGACAATTTCCTAGTAACCTGTCGTTATCAGTGTCCTCTTTGCCTTCTGTAAGCCCAAATTCGTAGGTATGGAAGTGACATCAAAGTGAAAAGTGGCGTACGTATTTAAGAATAATCAGACTAGAATTAATAATTCAAGCTACAACTTAAGTGTTGCTTTTGAGATAAAAATTTGTCTGTCTGTCTGTCACGGTCCTTTTTCTCAGCAACGCAAGGAGGTATCAAGTTGAATTTAATACCAAATACTCAGGTCTGCAATCCCTTGGAGCTGTCAAAAACCAAACTTTTAAGTCAACACAATCATAAGACACGAATCAAAACCTGCAGAATCATGAAATTTGGCAAGAAGCAAGGTCTCACAGCACAAGTAAAGGAAAAAATAAGAAAATCGTTAATTACAACTAAATTAATGAAAAGTTAAAATTACCTACTACCCAAATGTAGTATGAAATTACCTGTATCCGCCCCATTAGCTAGATATCGTGAAAATATTTACGCATGTATTTCTAAAAATCCATTTTATTATTTTAGTTGAATTCTTACTAAAACAAACTAAAAATTTTGAACTAAGTCAGTTTGATTCTGATGGTGCCATATGAAATAACGAGATGCCTCATCACTTTGTAAATCACATATTTTTTGAGAAAATCGACTGAGGCAGACTGTCAGACGGGCAGATGGATGGACAGAAGCAACTCCGATTCCGTTTTCAAATAAAAAAAATCAAATAAGAGAACTGTCTTCTTTAATAAAAGCATGAAGTTACAAAAGGAAATAAGGGTCTGAAGTTATATGGACGGCAAACACGACAGGTACAATAAATGAAGAAACTAATAACTTACACCGTCATATTGCTACACGGAATAACATAACACACAGTTTTAGGGCAGTATTAGAGGAACGCGAGCTTTTCAGACGGAGGGATTACCCTCAATCGTCGTAATCCGTCCGATATTGGTGGCCGGCACTCAGGTGCTTCGAGTTCTTCCGAAGCCCTCCTAAGTAGGCTTTCATCGCAGACCCTCCCTCGGGATACTAAAGAAATGCCCCGTGTATTTAAGAGATGAAGAATTTATGTTATGGGAATGTAGACGTAGATGGTCTTTGAGAATAAATCCTAAGTAATGCGTTTGGGTGAAGATTTGACTGGCTGATTCACGTCACACACACACAAAGACAAAGGGACCAGAGTCGTTCGAGTACGTAAATAAATTTATATAGCGAACGAGTGATTGATGAAGAGAATTTATAATGTACCAGGGATTTGTCAATCTTCTGTTTGCTTCGGGTTACAATGAAATAATTTATTTGTATATAACATCTTTATAACAATTTATTTATTATATATATATTATATATTATATTTATTTATTATATATTTTTTGTTTATAGCAATTTATTTGTATCTAACAGTGTAACAAATGTTATGCAACAATATAAAATTATTAGTTTTGTAAAAGTAACTTAATGGATATACAAACGAGCAAGAGAATTAATAAATCAAACTACAATTTACCTATTACATTTTAATTAATGCTTTGCACAATAAATTTACTATTTTTAATCTAAATCAAACCCAATTTTAAATTAATAGTTTCCACAATGAATGTGCTACTTTTAACCATTAATTATTATAAAGTTATTATCAAAATAAATTGTTTTCGCAATAAAATTTTCTATGAGAACGGAAATTATATTAGAATAATGTATACGTAATTATATTTTTTATAGTACAAACTATTTTATATCGTATTAAATTTTTAAAGGCTACTATTATTTTGTAGCGTCATTATTACCTACTTAAATTATTTCATGTTAATATACATATTTATAATAAAATGGTACCATTTTATTGTAAGACAATATTTTTTATAACATTATTATCGTTATTTTGACGAATTTTAAAGGACTTTTGGTATATTATTATATATTTGGTATATTAACACATAAATTATAAAAGTTTTCTTCAGGGTCTTGGAGTACGAGAGTTCCGGGGAGTTCTCCCATACAAGCTTAGTTGAGTTTGGGGTCACACAGTTAAAGTAACTTTTTAGAGTATTAAAAAAAATCGGATGAAAGATCTTTTCTTCTATGCGATCATTTAGTTCCGTGTAAATCTAGTTTTATAACGACCGCGTGTTTATATACAACGGTGCAATGACACCGTATTTTTGTAGCTATTTTTTATCTGTGAATACGACGCAAACTACTTAAAACACGACATCACTTTTTTATGCTTATGTAACGTTTGCGCTAATAATTTCCTTTGATTTAGTTTCGTAACCAGTTATATATCATTATAATGCAAAATTCACATTAAAATAAATTGAATCGCCATGTAAAAGAATTCTTATTCGTATTTAATTATGGTTCAAATTTGTTTGTAGGCATCGGAGTGTGTCGTTTGCGTCAACGTGTCAGCTGGACAGTCTGTGAAATAACTCAAAGTGATGATGAAGCGACACCTTGAACTTGCGGTGAACGCGGCCGCCCCGAGGGCACGCGTTTTGAAAATACTGTCTTGTACACATATGGGGCAACTTTTAAACTATTGAAAATTATCGAATTAGAAGAACAATAAAAAAACCGAAAAGTAATTAATCATTTTTTTCAAATACAGTGTGTTATTAAAAGCTCTGCTTTCGCTTCACCTCGATTCAATTTAAAAAAAAACTACTTTTTAAATATTTATTTTAAACGTTAGTAGAATCAGAGCAAAAAATGTAGATCTATAATACTACAATAGCACAGTATAAAATGCTATTGTATAATCCCAAAATATTTTTGATAAAATTACACTTAAAAAATAATATTCCGCAAAAAATTTTCGTAGCAAGCCTTATATTATTCAAAAAATTTATCGCCTAGACTAACTTTAATTTATTGACTTTAGAAATAGGCACATTGCACAAGAAAGTCTTTTTAAATTTGAAAAAAAAATACGAAAAATTCTATTCTTGAAATTTAATTTATTACAGTGTAGTACACCGTGATTGGTGATGCTGTAATAGCCACTAGGGCAAAGAGGATGGGCTTGTAGTAGGTTCGATGCCGACACTATTCAGTCGGCCCGATATATGTATATTCCGACTGTTTGTGGGGATTTTTTCCCTAATTTCAAAAATATACAAGGTTATTGTGAAATGGGGTATATATATTGACGACCTCTATGGCGCAACGGCTTAGCGCGTTGGAAAGTAAACGGGGGTTGCGGGTTCGATTCCCGTCCCGAGTCTGGGTGTTTATGTATAATATGTATATATTTACAAAAAAAGTATATAAGTAGTATATCAGTTGTCTAGTACCCACAACACAAGCGCTATGCAGCTTACTTTGGGACTAGATGGCGCTGTGTGAAATGTCTGAGTATATGTATATATATATATAAATCCGACAGGGTTGCAACATGTCAATGTTGGCTGCTATATTGCAGATATAATAATTACGTTTATTTTGGGGTCAATACAAAAAATATAATAGAAAAAAATGTACAACCCTATCGTTATGCCCTGCATTTCAAATGTTTGCTAGTGACGTAAAAACGCCGACATTAGGGTTGCCTCACCTTTATTTTTTTAAACTTTGAGGTGTTACACTTGAACTATTGACTTTTGGCGAAGTTGTAGCCAGCAAATTTTCCGTTGCCATGGGTACCTTAATACCCTTTCGCATTTACATATCCTTTCGAAATAACCTTGTATATATGTTATGAACCACAGACACAGCACAGAACAATAAGCCCTAAACGATGCACATAAGGGTATCTGCGAATGGCCGTAGTAATATATAGCCTAAATAGCGACCACGCCCTACTCTCCGCCTATCCGCTCCCGAATATTCAACATTCGATTTTGATGTGACATATTAATTCTTAGCAAATCGTCCTACGCACTGTGATTTAACAAGTTTATTTTTATTATTAAATGACACGAGGCGTGGACTGTCGGCTTACTAGTGTTCGACATATAAGCAAAATAATCCAAAAAGAAAATACTGATGAAGTATCAAATTATGGACAATTTGCATTCTATTACCTTACTTACATACTGTGTAAGCGTTAGTTGCGTTACAATTGTGCGTACAAATTAGTTATTTCTCATGCATATAAATTTTGTATTAAAAATTAAGCCATTTTGAACTGGTTTTATTATTTAATCTAATCCAATGGTAACAACATAATGGCAGTGTTTGATTGCTTACAATTTATTATATTAACTATTGAAACGTTTTGATTTACATAATAGGTCGGAGGCTTCTCGGAGTAAAAGCTTATACACATTTTGTAAGTATGAAGTCTATGAAGTTGTAATCAAATCATTTTGGTTGTACCATTTCAGCTGTTTTCATGCCATTACAAAGATATTTTCTAAAAAATAAATTATGTAAAGAACGAATGTGACGAATTCAATACGATAGCGATGACTTTTTGTTAGAATACCACAGATTAATTAGTTTATTAATGTAAAATAACATCATTGGATTTATGTCACTACCCACAGAATGAACAAAACGGAACATTATGATTAAATGGTAAAGTTTCAAAATAATTTGTCTAGAATTTGTGTATTATTGTCGGTCAAGTGCAAATTCGACTCAGACAGGATTTTGTACGATATATTTATAAAATATATAGAATTTTAAAGTCTTCCATAAAATATTAAAATTCTGAACTTGATTTTTGAAAATCTATAAGACTCGTTACATTTTATCTATACACTATAGGTAATGCTTTGTATTTCTTGATATTTTTATAATTGTAGGCCTAGTAGTTACAGAGATAAGGAAAAGGAATGATCAGGTTCGAGTTCCAATTAGCTTTTCCTTTAATTCTTCTGCAAATCATCATATATCATCACAAATGATATTATTTTCAAAAGTGTTTTTTTGTCGGAACGCCATACCTCCTTTAGCACTTCATCTAAATTAATGATTAAAACATCATTTTAAAGATTATATTCCCCGATAATGACGTAAAATTAACAAATACTTTAAAATTAATGTTTTCGTTAAAAAACTTCATTATTTTCGTCCATCTTTCTCCATTATCAATTAGCGTCATCTATTGGCAACTTCTGTAACTAACATGCATGACAGCTATTGATTGGTGATTGCTGACTGATCACGACTCTGTGCAAGATATTTACGCGAGTCAGGTAGTACAAATGTGTGGGTGAACAAAACGTACTTATAACAATTCTCAATTTCAAGCTTGTACTGAAAATCGACTATGACACACACAATCGACTTTGACAGCCACACACAAAATCGACTATGTCTGGATAAACACATGAGTAATCTTATAAGGGCTAAGATACGGATTCCCAAAAACAAAATAAGAAACTTTTCCTTCGACTTTACATATTTACGTTATGTAGTCTACACACGTACCTGAACTTCTTAACATATCATAACCGTAATATTATTCCATAATTCTTGTAACGCGTCTCATACGTGGCACCGTTCCAACGGTTGTGTAACATCTCTCGGGCACATATCTCACGACGGATGACAACATGCTTCTATTACCGCCATGTCAATCCATTTTTTACTGCCTACGATCTTTATTTACTAACCGCATTGCGATGAACCTTATTTTCCTTATAAATTTGCGGCCTCCCGGTTCAATCTGCGTTGGTTATTATTACATAATTTCTTTGATTTCGATAATCGTGTTATATTTAATTTAGGTTAATGTATGGCCGAGAGACGTCATATTAATATCATGGTATTAATCACATCGACTTCCTCTTACTGAAATAGCAATTTGCGTGTTTACAAATTTAATTTTGTTTCTAATTTTTTCCGCAGCTTCGCTCGCGCTGATTGAAATTCGTCCTTACCTATTCACAGAAAGATTAACTTGTGAATTATCGTGGTTTGTTTGCAGTTACTTGGCTATACAGGGGTTTATAAGGTTTTGACGAGATCAGTTCATCAATTTCTTAATTTAAGGTTCATTATATTCCACAGAAAATAAACATAACATAACATATTTTCAACTTAACAATAAACATAACATATCTTCACGCCGTATCCCCAACGAGCTAGTCAGAGAGGACGGAACGCCAAGCGTCGCGATCCTTACATACTTCTTTCGCTTCCTCAAATCTCATCAGTCTTCTCACACATTTTCGCCTAGGTATGCGAGTGCTTTTGACATTTCCGTCGGCTAACACTCTAGCTATTTGATCTTCATAAGTCAGCCTTGATCTTCCTTGGCTTCTTTTACCACTCACTTTCTCTCTATAGATTTTCTTCGTCAGTCTTTCATCACTCATTCTTTCCATTTGCCCGAACCATCTTAGCATTCCTTTCTTCATTTTTTCAATAACAGTGTCGTGCAAGCCTGACATACTGCCTATCTCTTTATTGCTTATTTTGTCTGCAAGGACTTAAAGAAAATAACTTTTAGAAATACCTATTGAACAAAAAAGTACAAGATAATAAGGTATCAGTGTTGTCCTCTTGAAAATAGAAGCCCGTCGAATGTGTAACTGTGAAAAGAAAAAAAAACTTTTTGAATGCATTTAGGGAACTGGTACTTCCAACGGAGACATTATTGAACGCTACTCGGGTGTAACACGAATAGACTTTTCGCCCGGTTTTTATTTTTTAGGTCTAGATTTATGATTACTATACGTAGACTAGACTTGTAAAACGAACGATATGTATGTGCGCCTCCCGAACTAAACAAAACACCTACCTACTAATAACATCGAGATAATAAGTGTTAAATTATCAGTATCACAAATGCATACTGATTTCAGTTTGGCGAACGATTTCAAAATCAGTCTATTTGCATAAAATACAAGAATCAGAGTGGTATATTATGATGTACTAGTAAGCTTCTAAAAGCGATGTGTTCATATCTAATGTACCAGCACCAGATTAACGTTTCAAACAGAGCACGCTACTTAACGCTAGCTTTGATCTCCGATAAGGCAGCCTCTGAAGACGAACGTCTTAATCACTTTATCACTTACGACACACAAGTTACCATGTAATTATTAAGGCGACGCATTGATAAACAATAATTTAATCCAAAATAGACCTTCTGCTCTATGCAAACGTGCGCGCGCTAGCTAACGAAAAATACAAAAAACAGTTATTTTTTTTTATTTTAAAAACTATAATGAATTTTAAAAAATCCAACTGCATTTTGAAGAATATGTTTAGTGTAAACTATACAGAAAATATAGAAACATAAATCGGTCCCATTACTCCGAAAAATGTAAATCTCTGCTTTAAAAGAGCTTTATTTCATTTTTTTTTATTTTACAAAAGATAACCAATCATGTATCGCAACTGGCAAAATAAAGTCAATGAAATGAGGTATCAGGTTACCGAATATCATTTTCATTCGTTTTATAGCCACTTAGAAAAATTAAGATCCCTGCCGTCAAAATTTCAAATGCGTCGCCTTAAGTGTAACCAGTTAACCACACTAAAGAGAGAGAATCTTCAAATAACCGCATCAGATCCTTTGAGTAACAGTGATGGACGTCACTTACTTATGCTTGGAATCATAAATCTCTAAATAGTATAAAGCAAAGTCGCTGTTTTTGTCTGTCTGTTTCTCCGCTAACTTCTAAACCACGCAACGGATTCTGATATGGTTTTCACTAGCATTTAGAGATTTTTTCCGGAAGGTTTATATGTATAATACATGCAAATTATAGTAAAGTAAAGCCGACTTGTAATGATGTCGTAAAAAACATATTTTTGGGGCCTACATTACTAATGCTGGCTGAACCTTACGAGATATATCAAAATAACATACTACGGAATTGTATATCTTAAAACGATCTACAGAAAAGTCTGGATGGTATATATCTATCTCCTAAGGATAATCCACAGAAACCATTTCTGTCTTTGACATATTACTGAAAAAAATGGGTTATTTACGCAAAATTTCTACCCCTGCGAAGCCGGGGGGGCTGGCTTATAATAGATAAGTATATGTATATCTACAAAATGTTTCATTATCATCTTCAATTATTCATGTCTCAGCCTAATTTTGTTATATGTGTATCTTAATCATTTTAGATAGACCTGTCCAGGATTATGTGGTGTCGTCTCTTATCCCAATAAGTCTAATCATTATTAACAGTAATAAAACTAGTAACAGTATTGAAAAAAGCAATTCGATTGTAATTGTTTGTAATTGTTTTAAGTTCGATTCGATTGTAATTCCATTGCAATTGTATAGTATAGAAAGAATGAGTGATGAAAGACTGACGAAGAAAATCTACACAGCAAAAGCGAATGGTAAAAGAAGGCAAGGAAATGTCAAAAGCACTCGCATACCTAGGCGAAAATGTGTGAGGAGAATGATGAGATTTGAGGAAGCGAAAGAAGCATGTATGGACCGCGAAGCTTGGCGCTCCGTCCTCTCTAACTACCCTGTTAGGGTTACAGCGTATATTTAATGTATGTATATATTAAAAACAAGACTATAAATAATGAGATTATTTAATTTAATAATAATAATAATAAAGGTTAAAAATATTCTTTAAATTTTTTAAATATTATTTACTATTAATAGATTAATATTTTTTATTATTAATGTTTACATTATTATTTAAATAGAAAAAATATTATTTTAAATAGCAACTGACGAAGTTATGCCTATAACTTTGTTAAGTTTGCCTTTTTGTCAATCACTACCAAAGCCGATCGTCTATGAATACCTTCTTAGCACAGTTTAATCAGTAGGTTTTGTTGGCAGTAAATTGAATTATCGTGCCGCGTGATATATTGGCAATAAACGCGATCGCTTGATCCACTCGCTCCCACACTCGAGATCCCCCTCCATTCTACCCCGCTCTCGCCCCACTGCTTGTTATTACCACCTAAAACGTTTAATTTGAACCTACTTTGGCGACATCGTGTTTCTAACTCATATATCAATAGCGTAAAGATATCATTGAAACGTTAATTGATATAATTTAATTTTGTGCTATATGATATTACAAGTTCTGGATTTAACGCCTGGTTAGGTTCGTTTGAAATCGTGTTCTTGAATTGTCCTTTTAAAAATAAATATAGGCACTGAAGAAAGTTATAATTTTCGTGTATCATTCAGTGGGTCATACACTCATACTACACTATCTGAATATTCTACTATAATAGACTTACCGCTGACGGCACTGTGCTTACGGCACCATCAGAAGCAGAGTTGCGAACATTAGTCACGTGCGTGAAAGAAGAATGTGAAGAGAAAGGATTGAGTATGAATGTCAACAAAACTAAGGTTCTGGTGTTTGAAAGAGAAGATGTGCAGACGAAGCATGAAATATGAGTAAATAGAAAATGTCTAGAACAAGTGAATAAAATTGTATATCAAGGTATTGTATAGACGTTTTCGAAGGATAGAAAATGTGTTGAATGTGAAAGTAAACGATGTTTTGGCCGCATTAGAAGGCAGTGTGAACATATATATCTAACTCAGCCAAAACGGCCATCCACAATACAGTGTTGATACCAACTTTATTGTACGGTGGTAAGGCCTGAATGTGCCCAAATCAGGTGAAAGTAAGATAAATACAGCAGAAATGTAATTTCTTAGAAATATATGCAGTGTCACCCTTGTGTATAAAATAAGAAATGAATAGATACGCAACGTGACAAGGTTGGACGGCAGTTTTATTGAAAGAAGAATGAGTAAAGAAAGCAATGCTTGGATGGTACATGGAAAGAATGAGAGGTAGCAGAGGTCATGGAAGACCAAGGCTGACTTATGAAGATCAAATAGTCAAACTACTAGCTAACGGAAATGCCAAAAGCACTAGCACGCCCAAGAGAAAATGTGTGAAGAGAATTATGAGATTGGAGGAGGCGAAAGAAGTATGTAAGGACCGCGATGCTTGGCGCTCCGTTCTCTTTGACCACGGCGAGAGATACCGTTGCCTCGTTCTGTTGCCCGGGTTACGAGTTATGTAGTAACTATTGTCTAATCTGTACTACAGTGATATTACCTACACAAAATCTATACATACATACGGGGTAGTCAGAGAAGACGAAGCGCCAAGCGTCGCGGTTCTTACATACTTCTTTCGCTTCCTCAAATCTCATCATTCTCCTCACACATTTTCGCCTAGAATCTATAAAAAATATATTATATCTTGCTAGCATAAATAAAACTTTTTGACTTTATTTACATGTTCATGTACATGTGACAAAAGCATCTATTTTGACATTATATAACAGCATATTATGATGTTTACAGAAAACATATTCCTGTCGCATTAAAATAAATTATTTAACGAACTGTTGTAATAGACGTAACCGCATGCAATGTACTATCATTAACTAGTACATGTGGCATAAAAAGAGATCACCTACGGTCTTCGCTCTTCACTCATCACGTACGTTGATATGTGACGCCCACGCAGCAGGGCTATTCTTACAAACTTATATAAATCATGAAAATACAACATTTGTGTTTATTGAGTCTCGTCATTGATTCAAATTAAAATTAATTAGAATTAGAGATATGCAACTGCCGGCAATATTGCTGGCGAATGGAAACATTACTGGCGAAAAAGCCGGCAATTTTGCCGTATTCCGATAGATTTGCCGGCAATATTGCTAGTAATATGGATAATAATGCCGGCAACGGCGCGTCATTTTCTAAAATTAACCCTTTTAGGGTTAGGATTTGCGCGTATAGATCATACCAAACTTAAAAAAATATTTTTCAAAATTAAATTCTGAAGATGCGTAATTTACACTTATACCGTAATTTTCACCTACCCTCCGCCCATATAATAATAATTATTATTATTCATTTGCAAGAATGAAAGTAAAATCAGATGTACATAGAATTAAATAAATACTTTACACAGTCTGCACACCAAAAGCATGCAAATATTAATTTTAAACTCCTTACGAAGTTCAGATCATATCATTCCTTCAATTCCTACCCTACGAGGCGAAACACGTGTCGATTAACACGTGTTAGTAACCTTAAGATTAATATTAACCAGGCACCTTCAAAATACTCCACATCAGACTCAATCTGAGTCTGATCAGATAACAGACTCAGTCAACTAACCAACACTGTATCTAGAGATGTATAAACCTCATTCAACTTAACCACGAGTAAAACAGTTAACTTTAGCAATCATGGCAACCTCGTGTTAGCGCCACCCCTCAAATAACTACTATTTTCCTATTTCGTAAGTCTTAAATGGCAACACTACCTAATTAACCTACTAAAATACCGCTATATTAACATGACAACACTGGTTTACCGCCGTTGGCCAATTCCCACAGTGGTGGGAATTGCAGAGTTAACGTTATAGAAGAGCTCACACGACGAGACATTTCATTAGAGCAAGTCCTCTCGACAAGAGCTTAACGGAAAGTGTACTTTCCTTTAAGCAAGTACCGTTCCGTTAAGTTAAGTACTTTATTACACTTAACAAGTGTTATTGTTAAGTGTAATAAAGTATTATTTATATCACACGATATAACATCTAGATTATCACATCTTAATTTTAAGAGTAATTCATTATTACAGAATAATCACCTTTACCATGGAAATCTTACAACACTTCGTTAACATTGTCTTTCAATACTTTATTACACTTAACAATAACACTTGTTATATCTAGATGTTAATCTAGATGATAATCTAGATGTTATATCGTGTGATGTTCGAAGCAAAGAATAAGTCATATTAAAGTAATATTGGCGTTCCTTTCACTCGCACTGTCAGTGTATTTCGTGTCAACTTATGAGTCGGTCATGAAATAATAATCCGCTAAATACTCGTAAATCTTAAGTATTTTGGGTACCAGTGTTCACAAAAATAAAAATGTCATGTTCAGCTGTGCCTCGTTGTACTGTGACTTTCCCTAGTCACGCATATTAGAAAAATCTAGAAAATTGGAGAACAAAATAGGACACTAAGGACACACTTTTAGAGCAAATGCTCCGTCCAGTGATAGTTGGTCCGAGGGGGAACCGGCCGAGTTCGCGTACCCATTAGTTCGGATTAAAGATATTTTATTTCTCATATGAATATGTTACATTCACTTAAAATGAGAAATTTTAATTTACAGCCTGATTTTACAAATATGCATTTGACCAGAGTGATGACAATGGCAGACGCAGTCTAAACATACCCAATTAATAGCACCAGTCTGATTTTTCTAAATGCTTCTTAAGTTGGTGTTTAAATGTGACTAAAGTTACCGAATCCTTAATAACTTCGGGCAAGGCGTTATATAGTTGTACTCCCTCAAACATGATGTTTTTTTACCATATTCTGTCCTTGGTGTGTTCAACCTAAGGCTGTTTTTATTTCTGAAAGTGTATTTAGTGTCTTCAATGGTAAAGTGTATCTGAGTGTGAATTGAATTCGTGAGAATTTTATGTTAAATAGTCTTGCATTTTTATAAAGTACGTGTGTAGGTGTAAGGTAATTATAATGATATAATGTCTTTATTATTTTATTTTGCAGTGTTTGCAGTTCTTTTATATTTGTTTTTGATGCAGAGCCCCAGATTTCTATTAAATATTCCAGGTGCCCATACCCATTAGTTCACTTTTTAATTCAGCTATGATGATTTCAGTGTCCATTAATGCAAAATATATGTAACAAGATGTATTGTGATGCGTAACGAAATGACATAGTTTCGGAGCAAATCGACAGTGATAGTCAACTAGACGGATGGCTGCATGTGTTTACATACATACATATCTTCAGGGTGTATCCATAATGGGGGAGTCGGTGAGGACGGAGCGCCAAGATCGCTGTCCTTACTTCTTACGCCTCCTCAAATCACATCATTCTCCTCACAAATTTTTGCCTCCGTATGGGGTGCTTTTGACACTTCCGTCAGCTAACGCTCTGGCTATTTGATCTTTGTAAGTCAGTCTTGGTCTTCCTTGACTTTTGCTAGCACTCACTTTCGCTCTGTAGATTTTCTTTGTCAGTCTTTCGCCTCTTTATGTATCTTATTATGTATGTATTTTAATAAACATATTGTAAAACGATGTTGAATAAATGATATCTGAATTTCTTGTCGGCTCTTTTCAGTAGGTTTTCTTTTCGAACCAAATTAAGGTAGATTTGACGTTTAAAAATACCTTGCAAATGGGTTTACTTGAATAAATTGATTTGACTTTGACTCTGACTTTGAAATATATGTTTTTGCATATTACCGGCTGGTGTGTTATCGCAGGTTGACCCTGTTGGCCGACTGCCCTGGCCAGCGAGGTTATTGTGGTCGGTGACGGCACGGGATTCCCGCCGTGCGCCGTCGACCTGTCTCACCTTCGCGTTAAATAGTCCAACGCTTGCACTTGCATCATTGATGAATTACCGCTCGCCCCCATTCTTCAGATGATACATGTTCATGAGATATAATACATGACTAGCCTGCGTTGGCGCGGTGGTCGTGCATCTGTCTTCTCATCGGGGGAACTCCGCAACTCTTTATGTGACATCCATAGGTGTAATTGGTTGGAAATGGAATATAAGATAAACTGTCTAAATTACGAGACAATCACAGTTGAAAGGCGAAACGTTGCTTTTTAACGGGCTATGGAAAAGAGAACTGTTATTAGTTTATGCCTTTACATACATATATACTAGCCATACCCACGACTTCGCGCGGAAATCCGCATGGAAAATTTTTTCGTGACGTGACGAAGAAAAAGTAACCTACATTTGTCTCGGTGCACATACTATCTCTACAATTTCCCAAATTTCATCATAATAAATTCAGCGGTTTAAAGTTTCTCATACAAAATTTCATCCATCTTTAGGGGTAGATTTTGATAAAAAAGTATCAAACAGACATAGATGTCTGTTTGATAAAATAATTATATATCTATACTAAATTTCATCATAATCTGTTCAGTGATTTCTCTCTCCCGAACAAAGTTTCTATCACTTTTTCATTCTCCTAGGCGCAGGTTTTTGATAAAAGAAAATAGCATATGTCCCTCTGCTATCAAACTACTACGTGCCAATTTAATCAAAATCGGCCTGGCGATTTTGCCGTATAACGTAACCGACAGGCAGACAGACAGAATTTCGCATTTATGATATTAGTATGGATAATTTAAGGATAAAGAAAGGGGAGTCACTGATTTTTAACTCCTTTCGAAAAAGAGAGACTGAAACAAAAAAGAAAGAGAGAGGAGTATTACGAGTTTGATGCCATTTTATGTCTGCTGTGTTTGTACCATTGTAGCTTGTGAACGAATGGACTGATACGGAAATACTTTTTTTTGTTAGAAAGATGTGGTTTTTGAGAATCTTTATTATTTTTGTTTTTTTTTTGTAATTTAGGTACGATTAATAAATAATCTTACACGATAAATATGTACTCATCTCATCTCATCGTATGGCCAAACTACTCATATATGTTAAGGCGACGCTTTGATAAACAATAATTTAATCTAAAATAGACCTTCTGCTCGATGCAAACGTGCTCTCGCTGGCTTACGAAAAATACGAAAAACAGTTGTTTCCGTTTATGTTAAACACTATAATTAATTTTGAAAATCCAACCGTCATTTTCAAGAATATGTTTAGATTAAATTAAACAGAAAATTTTAGAACATAAATGGATCCCGTTGCTCCGAATGTACCTAAATCTCTGTTTTAAAAGAGATTATTTGATATTTTTTTTGTGTTACAAAAGTTAACCAATCGTGTAACGCAAATGGCAAAATGAAGTCAATGAAATGAAGAATCAGATTACTAAATACAACTTTCATACGTTTTGTAGTCGCTTAGAAAAATTAACATCCCTGCCGTCATCGGATCATCTGGGAGGCCAGTATATTTTCTTAAAGGACAAACTGTGGCAAACTGTTTGAGCCCCAAGTCCACAGTCGCAGAGAGGGGAATCTGTCCAACCACAAAGGTACCTGTACTGTGCACACCTCTCATGGCCAGGGCGTCGTCTATTGAGCTTGCGCCAATCGCTTCTCGGAAGCTCAACCTTTTATTTTAGTTCACACACTGTTCACTACTGAAACAGTAAACTTTTATATTAGGGCAATTTTTAGCTATTTTATTGTTATTTGTACCAATTCATTTACATCCATCATAAATAGTTACCCCGTTAGGGATACGGCGTGAAGATATGTATGTATGTATAAATAGTCACTCTTACGGTTTGTTACATCAAATACTTGTTACTGGCAGCAAGATAGCATTTTGTTACATTTTCATGACTTGTTCACTCAGAAAGGAAAATATTGTGATGAAGTCTACACGAGAAGAGACAACCAAAGCACTAACAAAAAATCGAAATAGTTCAAACCTACTAACTAATAAATATAGTATAATGTGTTGGCCGATATTTAAAATGTAACGCGAAAAAAAACAGACAGAAATTGTTTTCTGTGATGTGTTGGAAAAACAGACTGTTTTTCACGAGTAAAAACTTAGTTAAAAATAACTTGACCGTTTACTTAAATATTACATGTTTACTAACCTCATTCATTGGCCACATTTCTTCAATCTTAGTTTATAAAAATATGTTAATGTCATAACGTCATGCCGTGGATGTTATTGTCGTCGGAAATTTAAAACCGTCTTCATACAACTGCATACATTTTAATTATCTATAGTATCGTTAAGTAAAATCGTACGATAAAATCATTCGACGATAAAATATACAAGCGCCCATAGATGTATCGCATCAAATATGAATATCGTACGAAACCCATTGTCTGCGTGTTGAACTCACACTTGACCATTATTTACATAATATCATAGCTATAACATGTGATAATTACATGAGCAGTCAACCTATAGAGTGGCAATGTCATTTATTTTGTATCAAAACAATTTACGTCTAAACACTGTTGCGGTTACTGCGCTCTGTTTTATAGTTTGATTTTTTGCTGTTTTTGACACACCACCGAATAGAACAATAAGCCGAAGATATTTGTTAAATAAAGTGAGCAGTGGTGAATAAGATGATTCGATATTTCAGCTTTATAGGTTGAATGCTCCGTGAATGTAACATAACGGATGTGCATGTCGCGCCATCTTGTATACAGAACTACGCTAACAATAGATGTAGTTGCTTAAAATTTTGTACAGAACTAGCTCTTGGTAGAACTGTAGATGCTTACGATTTTTATATGTGTCGGAAACGTTTTGAGGCGACGCACTGATAAACAATAATTTAATCTAAAATAGACCTTCTGTGGTTGGACAGATAAACAATAATTTAATCTAAAATAGAACAGAAGGTCTATTTTAGATTAAATTAGAAGGCGCTATAGCTTACGAAGAATACGAAAAAACAGTTATTTTCCTTTGTTTTAAAAACTATAACTAATTTTAAAAAATTCGACTCTCATTTCGAGGAATATGTTTAAAGTAAACTATACAGAAAATTTAGAAATATACTCGTAAATCGATCTCGTTGCTCCAAAAAATGTAAATCTCTGTTTTAAAAGAGGATTCTTTGATATTTTTTTTTTGTGTCAAGTTAACCAACCGCAACTGTCAAAATGAAGTCAATGAAATGAAAAATCAGGATACCAATATCACTGTCATACATTTTGTAGTCACTTAGAAAAATTAAGATTCCTGGCGTCAAAATTTCCAATGCTTCGCCTTATTTTCATATGTTCATAGCGATTTCGGTCAAAAAGTTTAAAATAAAAAAAAGTCCAACATCCATTATTTAATTTTTCCTATCTCATTTCTGGCTTTAGGTTACAAATTTATTTCTTCATATCTTTCAATTCAGTAGTTATATCTACTGATGAATGGAAAAAATAATTTGATTGTAATTGTTTGTAATTGTTTCAAACTCGATTCGATTGTAATTCCATTGCAATTGCATATATTGCATATAGTGATGAAAGATTGACGAAGAAAATCTACAGAGCAAAAGCGAATGGTAAAAGAAGCCAAGGATATGTCAAAAGCGCGCGCACACCTAGGCGAAAATATGTGAGGAGAATGATGAGTTTTGAGGAAGTGTATAAGGGCCGCGACGCTTGGCGGCCCGTCCTCTCTGATTAACCCATTAGGGATACAGCGTGAAGATATGTATGATTATAATTGTGGATATTAAAATTCCTGTGCTAAATATATTTCACATACTATATCAATCAAAAATCCAAATGTGTAAATCAAAACTCAATATATAAATTGTCGACGCTTATCATTACGATAACAAGTAGACGTTGATTGATGAGCGACGCCAGGACTACCACACAAATAACGAATACAAGGAAATCATACAAAACAAAGGTAAATTGATAAGTAGTTAACGACCACCGATACCGCGGTAAATATTTGATGAGACATCGAGTTCGGTGTACTTACAGGTATAAGACACGCGAACTGACACTTTACATCAACACGTAATAACAGTTTATTATAGAACACTTTATATTACAGTACGCGCTGTATGCTTTGATGATTCCGAAATGGAATCTGAAAATCATCATATTTTGGTGTATTTGCTCACTAAGTAGACACTCATATTAGTCCCATATTAGCGCAGTAAAGTTACAATATGGTAAAATGATAAAATTCTACAATAGCACCTTTACATCT
The DNA here is from genome assembly GCA_907165235.1 of Zeuzera pyrina. Lineage (NCBI taxonomy): Eukaryota > Metazoa > Arthropoda > Insecta > Lepidoptera > Cossidae > Zeuzera > Zeuzera pyrina. The sequence goes on from OU015632.1 coordinate 23,172,846, forward strand.
TTAATTGAAAGCTCAAATGAGTTATTACTATTGTAAATATTACTTCAAGTTCTTTAAAATTATTTACGATCTTTTAACTTTTGAATATTATTAAAAATACATACAATATATATACTAATTGAACATATTTTAATTCGTAATAATAGTGTCTTTGATAAATGCACCAAATCTACTTATATTTCTGAACGGAATATTCTAAAAGTCTGTCTGTTTGGTACATTTTCACAATTAAACAGCTGGACTCATTTTGGTGTAACTTAGAATGAAGATAGATTAAGCTTTGAGGAAAAAAAAATTTTATTAAAAAAAATTAAACCGCCTTCAAAAAAATCACTTAAACTTATAAAATAACTATCCTTTATTAATCAAAACTCAAGTACAATTAAAATAACTTTATAAATACGATACACATACCTATATAATTAAATTTTACAGTTACTGAAGTCGGTGCCAAACCTACCAAACTAATAGACTTTCTGTTGTTGCACATTGATTTGGCACCGACTTTTTTCCTTTTTTGAAGGCGGTTTAATTTTTTTAATAATTTTTTTTTATTTTTCCGTTTTGAGTTATCTTGACCTAAATAAATACAACGATGTACAAGAGCATCATCGATATAAATAAAGGTTACAGCCAGGTCGCGTTATTTAGTGTATCTTCGAAGTCCAAGCTCCAATATCAGTGAAATTTAATTGGGACTACTTCTGAAGTATTATCTACCAAACGAAAAAAGAGTTTTTGAAATTGGTTCATAAATGACAGAGTTATGTGGTAACAAACATAAAAAAAAAAAATTAAAAAAAAAACAACATACAGACGAATTGAGAACGTCCTTTTTTTGAAATCGGTTAAAAATAGGCTACTTTTTAAATTCCACGCGGACAGAGTCGCGGGCAACAGTTAGTATCTTGTAACAGTTAGATAATATAATAGTATCGATTGCGCGTGTGTCGCCATATCTCTTTCGGTTACTTACACTTCATCGTTCCTTCATTTATACCAAGACATACGACATCAATGATGATTGAAAGAAATATTTACTGCGGCGTTAGTGCCAAATTAATTGTACGGTAGCGCGGCCTGTGTATGCTCGAAATCAATTGAAAGTAAGATTAATGCAGTGGAAATGCGATCTCTCAGAATTATATGCGGTATTGCCGTCGCGGACAGAATACTCTATGAAGAGATACAATATTATAAGGTTTGGGCATGTAGGACAAGTGAACGTAGAGCGACTAGCGAAGAAACTCTAAAGAGCATAAGTGAATAGGAATAGAAACTAAGGGAGACAAGGCTAACTCACAAATACATATGAAATAACCAGAATGCTAGCTGACGGAAACGTCAAGAGAACTACCACACCTGGAAAAAGTCTGCGAGGAAAATGATGAGATTTGAGAAAGTGAAAAATATACGTAACAACTGTGATGCTTATCGATCCGTCTTCTTTGACTACATCTTTAGATGTGCGTAAAGATATTTGTTTCGCGCTCAGATAGTGGTTTTGTAACAACCGTTATCACCTTTTAAACAAAAATAAACAAATATAGAATAATGAAATATTTAATAGTACAATCTAACACAAAATAAATGCGGAAGAAATGCGATCTCTCAAAATATCGTACGGTAGTGAGGCCTGGATATGCCCGAAATCGAGGGAAAGTAAAATAAATGCAGTAAAAATGCGATCTCTCAGAAATATGTGCGGTGTCTCCCTTGCAGACAAAATAAGCAATGAGAGAGAAGATGAGAGATACGCAGTATGACAGGGTTGTATAACAGAAAGAATGAGTGATGAAAGACTGACGAAGAAAATCAAATAGCCAGAGTGTTAGCGGGCGGAAAAGTCAAAAGTACTCGCATACCTAGGCGAATATGTGTGAGGAGAATGATGAGATTGGAGGAAGCGAAATAAGTATGTAAGGACCGCGACGCTTTGCGCTCCGTACTCTCTGACTACCCCGTTCGGGATACAGCGTGAAGATATGTATGTATGTATGTAAAATGTAATTGTATAAACATTTTGTAGGCAATCAATTACAATTACAATTTTAAATTTTATTTGTAATTGTAATTGTAAATAGGCTATCCTGCTATGGAAACAACGTGAGGATATATATATGTACAAACTAATATCACTTTCACGTGTCGCAGCACCATTCAATACATCGACCACAAGTGAATTTACATAACAGTTCATGTATATTAATAAATGTTGTAATCGCTAGCGAGCATTATGCACCAAACTCCAAGAATATTTTATTATAGGTACATCCTGTGTGCAAACCAACGTGGGGAACAACAGAGATATGAAAATCACAAACATTTAATCTCCAACACACCTGATAAATGTGGACTAATATAAAAAGCTTAATGTGCAATCCGTATGTCATTGAGATAAATCTGCTGACCCCCCACCCTCGCGGCGGCCGCGAGGGGGCGTCCATGATGGATGCGTCAGAGGAAATTGAGCAGGCATCGGAAATGGACGCCCTAACGAATGGCGCCGTCGACGGTAATTCATTTCTGTTTCAGTCGCCGGGCATAATTCATTTTTATTCAGAGGATGAGCCCTGAATGGGCTGCGTAGGGCTGGTGGCCTTTTGACGACCGATTGGTTCCATCTCTGATTGCGGTCTCGGGAAGCCATTACACATATTTCATGCTCTCCGAAAGGAAATGTTACCGCTACTTTGCTCCCTGGCTATTGTATACGGATTTCAACATACCATAAAGTTAACGAGCATTACTGTGAAGTAAGGCCGTATTGTTTGATAGAGCGCAGTTATTAACTACGCTCTATCAAACAATAAAATATTAAACAATGTTAGAGGTAGATAATTCGGATCTACCAATATCTACCAATCAGGCTAAATATCGTATTGATCTGTTAAGATGTGTAAAGTAATGCACTGTCCAAGGCAGCGATTCCTAAACTTTTAAGGCAAAAGAACGCTCAATTAATCTTTTTTTAATTAATTAATTTTGTAACAAAAACTGCAATTTAAAATAAGTGTAAAAATCCTATATTACAAATATTTGATATAAAGATTAATGTCATGAATGAATTTACTTCTCCACCTCCTAAACAATTTGTTAATAGTTCTAAAATCGAACATTTTTAGTAGCGTCTGTATGTAATTACAGTTTTACTATCAAACGTTGTAAATATTTATTGTACAACTCACTGTCTTCGATTTTGCCATTTTTTCAATTTTTGTCAGTCTGTCTGCCTGTTTGACTGACATGCAGACAAAGAGGCATCTGACATTTTAGAACCAGAAGGGCTTGACCAATGTTGATGAAAATTGGTACATTGTAAGAATATGTGATTGCGCAAAAAATAGGCTACTTTTTTTTACCAAAATCTACCCGTAAAGGAGTAAAAAGGAGGATTAAACTATATATGGGAAGTGCTAAACTGCTAAACCGATTAGGTTGAAATTTGGCATGGAGATAATTTGCCATCTAGAATCGGTTACTTTTTTCATCAAACATTTTTTTCTAATGAGGCAAAAAGGGGGATTAAACTTTGTATTGGAAACGCTAAACCCCGGTTATAATCAAATTTGTTGCGGTGATAGACTTTTTTCACCAAATCTCTACCCCTAAGTGAGTGGAAAGGGGGACGTAACTTTGTATGGGAAATGCTAAACCGCTGAACTTTTGGTAAGAAATAGCATGTGCCCGGAAACAGACGTAGGCTTTTTTTTCCGGGGAAGCCACGACAACACATTCCTAACGAAGACGCGGGGACAGCTAGTATAGAAGAAAAAGTGGTTAAATGTTTATCAATGTGTATGTTTCAATCAAGTGCTGCACAAAAAAGAATGTTGCCACAAATGACGGTAGCCAGAATATTCTAACCCACTTTAGAAATCACTGCTTTAAAGCAAAGGGCAGGTATATTAAATCCAAAGATTTCCATAATAATCTGATAATTATCCTCTGTATACAAACATATCTGCATACATACAATACAAACATTTATAAGTCACTATACTTTTAAAAATTCTTCAACTCCATGTGATTCTTGTAAAATGGCAATTTTCTAAGTTTGATTTCTGAAGATCCATTAGGACTTTCCTTATGTTTTAACTTTTCCTTATATTTTTTTAAGCTTTCGTTAAGGCGATACATTCCTTGACATTTTTTGTTGCCGGTCCAGCAGCGTCAGAGATATCGGGAATAGTCGAGTTTGAACCCATAGGTAATATGCCTTTGCTTTATGGTTTCTATAAAAATATTTAAATGGTAACTAGTGCATAACATGCGGGTTAACTAATTTATGATTATGTCTTATTCGTTTGCTTACACAGTTTCTGAGAAAATCGGACACAAGGACAGACGGACGTACCGTTTTTCTTTTTAAGATATGGAACCCCAAAAAGCTGAAAAGTATAATCAGCAATGTGCGCAATGAAGAAATTAAAAAACCCTTAGTGATTACGTTCAAATCATTAGTCTACAATTCCAGACCATTGCATTCAGCGACAGTAACGACACAGTAAATCAGAATACAACAAAAACTGTGGGTGTTATTCACATTTTTACGTGTATTTAGACGCTTAATCGTTCTTAACAACCCTTGGAAGCATTCCTTATTCGCGAGCGCCGGAACGTCGGAACGCCGCATTCAGAGAAATTTAAATCAGCGCGGGCGCGGCTCGCGGGCGGCGGGGGAATTAAAGTAAAAAAGAATGACGTAATGGCGGGCGGCATTAAGTGTAATTGTTTTGTAAATGCGAACGAGAGAGCTCAAAAAAGGCGCTGTTATTGTCGGACCATTAAATCGCAAATGGCAACTCAGCGCCATAACCGCTACTCCATCCGCCTGCCAATAGAATAGCACTCTCAATAGAGTTCACGGTATCGCATAATAAAATCGGCAAAATGCATGTCGGACCATGCACAGTAAGGGGTTCTGTAGTCGGAATACATATTCATTTCACTGCAGCAAAAGTAAGGTTGTATTTCAAAGTATTTCTCAAAGACACTGCGAAAAGCAAAGTTATTTCTGCGATCGTAGAATGTGTAACCAATTTTTTTTTGCTGCACACCCTACGCAATGACAGCTTCTTAAGCGGCAATTTTGAGGAAGTCTATTATTTAAGATAATGTGTAGTTTTAAGTTTCTAAATGTTTACATTAGAACATGTATGTACTTTTTTGTTATGAAAACAAATGTATTAAAATCTTGCGAGGCGCTGGGCTATGTGCTATGATGTGATTAGTCACATCGAGATCAGCCGTTGGGTATTCGAAAGCGGAGAGGAATGCTGTGGGTGTAGTGGCCGTTTAAGTAATACATTACTAAACTACAGACAGTCGCAGATGCTCTCATGTTGAAGTCGCATCTAATCGGAGTGGCGGGTCTGGTTGTTCATCCATGTGACCCCGAGGAAGACGATGGCGTGTATGGACCACGCTGTCGTGGCACTATGCGACGGTGCAGGATAGGCTCTATAACTGCGCCCTGATAAGTGCAATGGCACAGCGCGAGAGAAGTTCCGGTGCGTTACGCAGGAAATCCCAGAGTCCTCCAACAGCGCGCCTAGAACACTACCGCACGATGTTTGGTCCGTTAAACTTAAAGGTGCACATCACACAGTCTCTCCTCCAGGGCTCTGGGTATCTGAGTGCAGTTTTGTCCTGCGCAACCAAAAATAAAGATTCCCTCCCGTGCGTCGTCTATACGATTTAGTGGTTCGTGAATTTCAAATATATTAAACTTCGTATCAACGGATAAATCAAAATCAATTCTATTATGATATGATGAAATAACAGGGTTTCCACTTTATTAATTTTATCACTTCGGCTTCAAAATCTTAAAATTCGTTTTAAATGGAACCGAATTTGAAGCACTCAATTTCGATTACATCTGTAATTGATGGAATTACAGTACATCTGTACTGTAATTCAAATGACCAATCAATTTTCATCAGAGAAGTTCACTTCATGTTTGAGTTTGTCTCAGAGTCCTGCATAGGGCCGCTTCTCTCGAGCGGCTCTTCAAACATTTCCGCGCCTCGTGGGACTCTCCTCCATTGACAAACATTCAATTATTTGAGTTCTTCCTTATTAATTTTCTTTGTTGTTTCAAATGTTTGTTCTGACCAGCTTTTAGAGTTCCGTGGCCGAAATATAACGTGATATCGATTTTGCAGTTATAAAGATGCTGCATCGCGTTAAATACACGACATATTAGTCTGGCTAGTAATGTAGTGTTGTTATCTTTATATTTAAGTTATCTTACCCATCTTTATATTTAAGTCCACTAATGGATTTCACGAAATTAGGCTTCTGTTTATTATATATTGTTTCTGTATTTTTTTTAATAATAAATGCTATTATACAGATATTTACCGTATTATTTATTTAGAGTATTATTTAAAATTAATAACATGTCTACAATTTTGTTTGCCTCGAGTTTCAAGTAGCGTTTTATTACGACTTTAAGAGTAACATGTACCATATAAGCTTTGTTTATTCGCTTTTTAGTTACAAGTAATAAATAGAAAAGTAAGCAAAAATATTGTAGTTGGTATAGAATATAGGCAATAAACTTTTCGTCAGATTCCGACGAATCCGACCGACTCAATAATTACAGTTTCATAACGTATATCTATGCAGTTTGGTCCCAACTCCATAATACAACTTTGACTAGATTTAATCAAAGTTGCAGGAAGTTAGTAATAATTACTGATGACTATCAGTCCATCCTACGAAGGACCAGTGGAATCAAACCACACAGGTCCGTAAGCTTTGATGACTATGACGGAGGCCTTTGTTCAACAAAGGACTTCTTCTGGCTGAGATGATCATGATGACGAATGCGTTTATCTGTTTGTCTGTAGATCACATAAGATTTATTTCGTCACCTTTACACTTACTTAGCTAAAATATCGCGTAGAGACCTGAAGAGTCTGACACGCATTAACCTTCTTATAAACTAATTAACGTTCTTGACGGGCTCTTGTCGCCGCCTGCGTTTCTACAGTCTTAGAGCCTGAATATGTATTACACGCGGCGACGCGACGGTAGGAAACCAGGTTTGAGGCTCATTCCTTGGAAATTTCGTAGATCGCTGGTGTGGGACGCCACTTGTATCGATACAATTGCTGTTCTCCATGTTGCGGTGACTTTCAAGTCAGAGGGTACTACGGCCAGCACTGCCGAAAACTTGAAGAGGTGTAAGTATGCGACTCTCTTCGAGAGTTGCATATTTACGCCCTTTGCAGTGGAAACTTTAGTTGCATATTTACGCCCTTTGCAGTGGAAACTTTGGGACCATGGGGCCCTGAAGCCCGTCAATTAGTTTCTGATATTTGTAAGCTACTGATCGAGACTTCGTGAGACCATCGGCCTGATAGCTTCTTCCGCCAATGAATCAGCTTAGCCATTCAAAGAGATAATACTGCCAGTCTGCTAGGCACCCAAAGCAATGACAGCTTTCTAAGCGGCAACTTTGAGGAAGTCTATTATTTAAGATAATGTGTAGTTTTAAGTTTGTAAATATTAACGTTTAGATATGTAACTATGTATGTATAAAATAGTAACAATATTTCTTCTTTATTTACTTCTAGATTGAGTTCCTTGCCGGTTCTTCGCAGTGCAGGTTCTTACCAAACCGCTCAAATTTTTATGGCGAAGGGGGCAAATGAACAAGCGCGACACCTGATCGAAAGTGATCAACGCCGCCCCTGGACACCCGCAAAATTAGAATTGGAATCTGCACATTCGAAACGATTCCAAAAATTCAAATGCCGAATAAATAATCAAACATGTCGGAACCGCTCACTTAGCGCTATGGTTTTTTATAACTACAGTACCAAATAGCTGAGCAAATATGAACGTTTTGATAAAAATCGAATCCCATTATATTAAACTAAGTCCAACGCACCAGTAAACCGTTAAAGTTATAAAAATCGTGTGAAGTGTCAGTGACAGGCGAGTTCGCTGGGGGTATGACGTCAGCAGCTGCGGACACCGTGCGGATGGGACGAGTGCTCATGTCGGCTGAGGATTGTCTTGATAGATACAGCTGTAATATGTATATTGAGTAATAAGTACATAACCACACACCAGGCAAGATTGACACGCATTGAATTCCGTAACAAATGATGGACAAAGTAAAAGAAAAACTACAACCCATTTGGGTTCAAAGTACTACCATTTTTGAAGTGAAAGCTTTTATAGGCATGTTCGGCGAATTTTAGATGGTTTACCTTCATGCTGCTGCGCGCGCAGCTAGCACACATATACCCAAATACATTGTATATACTCGACTATAAGCCATCTATAGATATATGTACCTATACATGTATACCTTATATTTATTGTTTTTTTTACATTACTTCATAATTTTAAGTTTTCACTTTTATCGGCAGTCCTTAATCACTGCCTTTTTTTTTATTTAGGTTAGGTTAGGTTAGCTATGATATACTATATAATACTATACTATCGCAATATACAGAAGCACTCCTCGGAGGAATTATTACAGAGCCCCTGTACCCTCGCAGTGTCACTCGCAAAAGCGCAGTGCACGCGCGCTGTAGTTCTCCTCGAGGTCACATGGATGACTGTCCGCAGTCCCTTCTCTGATCGGCTGTGATCTCAAATCTCCTTTAGTTTCTTCATACGACAGGCGAGGATCACCGTAATCTTATCCTTGGGCACGGGCTACAGGACTGAAACAGTAATAATCTAACTTGAGAACCGATTCATGTAAATGGTTCAAAGAATATTGCTCAGTGTTGTGTTGTAACTATCGGGCGATCGCTAGTTACATATACATCACTAAGCACAGCCGCAGCCCAACGTTATTTCATTAATCTAGTGGTCTAATGGACGGTAAATGGTCCGTAACGTTATTTGTTAACATGTTCAGATACTTTACAAGGGCCATTTGTTTCGCTCTAAATAATAAATACGCATGAATTTTCTTAAAACTTCACCGATTTCATGACGGAGAGATGAATTCTGAGATTGTTGGTTCATATCCGGCTTGAAAGACCACAACGCTTGCACTTAAATTAAATGCGTAGACATTTTTATATATCTATTACATAGATAATTTCCGTACGTCTTGGTTTTAATATTATGGTAACACATTAACGTCGACGTTTTGTTTCGTACACCTTAATAAAAGACATAGAAATAGCGTGTAATTCATGGAAGCGTGTGTTGCGAGCACATTGCCCACAGAAGAAAAAATTGCCAGAATGAAAATTTAAACTAACTTTAAATTTCATTAAAATCGACACAGCGAGCGGTTTTGACGTTAAAAAGTAAGAGACAAACAGACAGAGACATTTTCGCATTTACTACATTAGATATTACAACTGTTACCTGCAACTGGAGTGGAGGTCTCCATATAATTATGATTCTTATAACAAACTGTGTGCATGAATATAGTTTGACGCAAATTAACCCCTATTTTCCGAGTGGAATTTATCAAAAACGTGAAACATGTCTCATTATTTTTAATAAGTAATATTTGTACTCAATTTAACAGTGTTATTTCGGCCCGTATTAAAGTTTATACAAAATACTACTCCATCCTCCTTAAAATGTAAATATAAATCCTTTCTCAGGCAGCAGGCCCCTAAATTACACAGACTATCATCAGACCCAATTTAATTACTCTAGCTTTCGCAGTTTTTGAGATATCATGATTAATCATTAATCAGTCAGTCAGTGAATGAGTGGTATTTAGCTTTTATTATATATATTATATAGATTATATTTCAGTGTTGCTGTGTTAATCGATTTCGTAATTTAGGTTAGCACTTGATGCATGACTTTAGTGATAGATTCCCGGCATGGTGGCCTAGACAAGTGGCTCAACTGTCGTACACACTAGTAGAATAGTGGTAGAATAGAATGATAAATACTACGTGATCTAGCGTAGCGAAATTTAAATTAGTAGTCAAATGTTGAGTTTGAACTTTATATTCAAAAAAACTATAAGTAAAATCGTGTGAAAACCGCCACATAAAACGTACCCAGATGGCGCTTTTAACGAGCAATGACGCCACCGAGCATTTCATTTGTACGAAACGTGTACCGCTTGTTTAGCCACTTTGGTCACTTTAACAAACAAATTCCCGATTGCTTTGGAATCTGGTATACCGAAGCTCCTTGTGTGATACTCATAGCATAGCCTAGTAATAAGTTGAAAATCACACAATTAGAGATATTATCTAAATATTCGTTTATACATAAATAACAATTATATTAGATAATTTGAGACCCTAATAGATACTGCTGACTTTCTTCCAATGCTCATTGAAAAATAATTAATTGTAAATAACGCACGAATCATCGAAGTGTAAGACAATCTGTAATAATTAACGGAGGTCGCTACTCACTCGCTATTTCCTTGTTGCTTCTGATGAAAAAAGTCCCAATTACTGCTCCAAGATTTCCGCCGACTTCCAGTTCATTGGCTACCATCCGCCGCCTCACCACATGTCACTCTGACTGTTCGTCGTTACGTGGCGACGATTTTCCGTTGCTACAACAATATTTTAACACGAAATACAGCTATTACTGAGGTTATAAGAGTTAAATTGGGTTCAAAACGTATTACAGCAACAGAAAAATTATCGTCTGCTTCGCTTCCTAAATGTTCAATTCCATACCATCGAACGGAATGGCAACGGGGAAATTTCGACTTTAACACGAGAGGAAAGAAGTGAATTTCTGTCGCTAATTTTCTCAAATTATTGTTTTGAGAAGGCAGTCGTCTCAGTTTACTCGACGATAACAGTGTCGCATCTAATCAAGCGAATATACGCTTTACTACGTCAGAGATAATGTCGTTTTTGGGCTGAAAAAATGTTTATGCAGCCCGAGGCGCGTTAGCAATATTGTTTTTGCCGTACAAAGTTGAAATGAAATTACATCCATCTCTCCTTACGTTGAAAAAACAAAGCTTGTTTTGATTTAATGAACTGTAATGTTAGTTTCTCCTAGGCCGGGCGGCGGTCGTCGCCCTCCGTGTGTCGCCGGCCGCCTCCAGCGTTCACCACTCTGACGACACAGTACGTTACTCATCACTGCTTTCGATACCTGACATGTTTGGTTACTCGAATAAGATGCGATACAATCTATTTTATACACGTTAACATTTGTCCAAATATAGGAAGAGATACATTGAGAAACTTAATGCGTTTATAATACTTACCATAGCACTTTGTCTCGTATCATAATATAAATTGAAAATTAATATAAATTGAAAATTAATGCAATGTTTATTAATTTAAAAAATATAAATAACAATCTACACCTTTTATTGTTATGACTAACATTGGAATAAGCACATTCATGGAATCACCTGTCCATGTAACTGTCCGTATGTCTTTTACTCGGAGTCTATTAAACATAACCGACTATTTGGAATGGTTACAATAAATGATAGCTCAAGATCAGCCATTCCCAAAGTGGGCGATAACGCCCCCTTGTGGGCGCTGCAGGCCTAAAGGGGAGCGGTAAGAGACCCAGAAAGAAAATGGGGGCGTTGTGTAGAAGCCTGGGGGGTGATTTGTAATTTCATTTAGCTAGGAGGCATCTTAGACAACGACTGCATGAGCTCTCGACTCAGTAGACAAAATAAGTTTGGGCACCAGTGCTCAAGGTAGACGCTAACTTCAAAAATTGAATGTTCACTGTTCAGTGCCTTTTGGAGGCTCAATCAGATAGCAGAAATCAGAAATATTTTAGAGGTCGACGTGCGGGATATCAAATGAAAGCTTTTATTTCTCATCCAATTTCTATTATTTAAAACAACAATGTGTAATCCGTACAGGTACATATATATTACAACGATATTTACATGATAAGGGTGAGAGAGTCGTGCACACTGAACACTGTAAGACTGATCATGTAGTAAACTTGATTATTGTAATTTACACGAATTCGCGAGCGAGAAATTGTATTATATTATTACAATACAAAATTATTAAATCATATTTACATACTTTATGTGCAGACTAGCGCCATCTGTTAATCACATCACAGAAACTCCGTCTATAACAACTTTACGCGACGTTAGTTTAAAAAACGAACTTTTCCAAAAGAATTTCCTCAGAAACGCGAGCTTGGCTACATTTTACGTGCTCCATGTAACATCGTAAACATACATTATACATGATAATGCTAGCGAAAACATATTATTTACAGCACAAAATAAATAACGAGCCAGTTTACTTAGGAGTCGGCGAGGGGCGGAGGGAGATGTGTCTATCCATCAAATTAAAGAGCAAATCATCTTCCAGCCGAGTGTAAGGAGCTACCGGCTCGCTACACAGGCGCGGCGAGCCAGGGATGTGCGCGCTGCCTGGCAGCTTTTTTTTTACGTAGAAGAAATCTGAATACAAGCACCCAGCTCCCTTGAAGTGAAACTGAATTATGTGGAGCTTTTACTTACTAAAACTCAGACAGTGGTCGTCCTCGTTCTGCGTTAATCGAAATCAAATAAAATAATATGCTTTTATCGACACGTGGCGTCGTCGGTCCCATCACTAGCCGCACAGAGGCAATATATATTAAACGAGAAATAGGAAGCTCGGTGCGATACACGCAAGAAGTCAATTACTGGGGAACACCACGCCGAAACAAAAAGGGGTGGGCACGGATCATAAATCGGATGGTATATGAAGCGGCGAACGACAGATGTTATTAATACAACTCATTACAGACTTGTAACAATATTCTTTAACAATATTTACTCCTATAACGAACCCAGCAGCAGACTCACTGTGGTTACAACATTCATTCCACTGACAATTGCACTGTCTGATTTAATTCAGACAATATTTATCTGGGTCTTTATTGTTGCTGGTTCTTAGTTATTTGTTCCAAACGCTTGTTCCGACAGCTTTCTAATGTACATATCTGTTTACAAATAAGAGATTATTAGGTATGTTTTAGGAATATGAACATTAATTTATACTAATATCTTAAAGAGGTGGTGCCAGATATTACTCTGACACAGCAAATCATGATCTTGTGCACGATGCGCCATCTAGTAATTAAATGTCCGCATCGCTGCAAGGGAACTTGTCACGTACATCTCCAATATAAATAGCCATAAAAATAAGTATAAGACGAGATGTAACCCACAGCTCTATGGTGTTACCACGCTACACAGTACCAATATATCATCTACTTCTACTACATAGTCCGCAGAATTATTTACCAACATGAAGCCCGAGAAGAAGCATTGCAACAAGGTAAATTTTGTTTGTATGTAATGGATAAACTCAAAAACCACTGAACCGATTTCAAAAATTCTTTCACCTATCGAAAGCTACATTATCAGCGAGTAAAATGGGCTGTATTTCATTTTCAAAATATTTCTAGCCTTGCTAAGCCGGAGCGGGTCGCTAGTAAAAGATAATTAAGAAATGATGATGAAGAAAATCTTCTTATGAAAATGAAATAGCGAGTGTGCGGAAATGTCAAAAACACTAATTCGAAGGAAGAAGTATACTTTAATGCTGAGAACTCCACCTTTTCTGCCTACTCCTTTACGATTACAGCGTGAGATATTTATAAATTTAATAATTGTGTTTTAATATTAATAAATATCAAATTAAAATACTATTTATAGTTATAAAAATATGAAACCACTGTACAATGTTACCCCTTCAATAGAGTGATGCTATAAAATTACAGAATATAATGAAAATACTAAAGATTATGATTATGAGTGGGGTTTAATTTTTTGTACTTATTTATTCCGTTGTGTGGAATGTCGTTGAATAGGTTTTTCAAAAGTATTGGGGTATGTGAAGAACATTTTTCGATTCAGGAATCCATCCATTTGTGACATGTTAAACTTAAAAGTGGTCGTTTTTATTAGTCAAGTGTTTCCCACATCCTACTTACCAGCTAAATCTTTCTTTTTGGATATGTGAAAAAATTTACGGTAGTATACATAACGAAGCTTAAAGGGAGCACTGTCACAGCTACGTAGGCTTTGCAAGTTAACGAGTAATAATCAACCAATTTATAAAATGTACCTGGATATGTAAATATATCGTAATTTCTTGGCAGTATCAAAAAGCCTATTTTTTACAATTTACATGGTAAACAAATCTTAAAATATAAAATACCAACAACTATGTATAAATGACTTGCCTGTCTCACCGCTAAAAATATTAAATTTTAACTAAAACGATATCTTTTAAAAACTTTGTAATCCCTATGTGTGAATGCATTTCAATAAATATTATTGAAAGAAAAAAAATTTAATTACACATTTTTAATTAACATTTTTAAAATCCTTTATAAAAATAACATATTACATGTATACACACACCGAAATAGTCACCCACCCACACATACATATTATGCATAAGTTGAGTTTTTGTTATTTTCATATTGAACGTAATGCACCTACAAAAAATACAATTGTACATAAAGTATAAAACTATGCTGTTTTTTTCGAAAGAGTTTGTTTTCTGTTTTCTTGTCTCTTCTGTCAAAAAGAAAAATAAAGGTGGGTTTTTTGCTGTATACTTACTTAAATTTGTTTTTATTTTTATAATTTATAATATCGGAAAATAGTAACAGTATTATTTTATTTCAACGTTTGATTAAATTTTCTGCCACTACACATACAAATAAAATGAACAGATCAATCAAGTGCAAATAAATAAAATAAATATACCTAATAAATAATCAATAAAATACATTTTTCTAGACGTCATTCCGAATCCAATGAGCTATCGCACATATTTTTAAGACCTTTATCAAGAATTAACACCATTTTGAACTTGTCGAACAGACTATAGCCCGCAAGGGAAACTTTTAAACTTAAAAAATGTATAAAAACATTACCTTAAAATAAAGTTCCGATTTCATGTTCAGTTGTAAGAACTGGTTTTGATCGGACGCTAGATACAGCTAATTTAGTATATAAGTCAATAGGCTAATAAGGGTAAGCATAACCTAGACCGGCCACAACCTACATCAATAAAGCATTGTTAGTCTAACAATAACATGTTTTGTCTGGACTTCACCAACCCTATTACTGTTTTATGCCTAGCAACTGATCGAAGTGTCGATATACTAACAATAACTAATTTACATAGGATTCCTTTTAGAGTGTTTACTAACGTAGATTAGCGAGTGGTTAATGTGGATTTTGTTTATGAAGTGCGTTCAGAGGATGTAGTGGTTTTCTACAAATATGTTATAGGCAAAGTCAAAGTCAAATCAATTTATTCAAGTAAACCCAAATGGTTTCTAACGTAAAATCTACTTTAGTTCGGTTCGAAAAGAAAACCTGGATACTGAGAACAACTGACAAGAAACTCAGTCAGGTATCATTTTTTCAACATCATTCTACAACAGTTATTTAAAAATATAATATCCATAAAACCAGTAAATGCATGTGCAGAGAGGATCATTTCCAGTCTATTGTTGTGTCTTCAATGCAATCGCTAATTTTGTAGTATGCTTTTCCAATCAGTGTGCGTTTAATGACAAGTTTAAATCTCTACGGCGTGAAGATATGTATGTATTATAGTATATGTACAGTATATACAGATATGAAACGTTTCGTCACGCCGTATCTCTAACGAGGTAGTCAGAGAGGACGGAGCGCCAAACTTCTCGGTCCTTTTATATATTTCTTTCGTCTCCTCAAATTTCATCAATCTCCTCACTCATTTCCGCATAGGTATGCAAGTGCTTTTGGCATTTCCGTCAGCTAACACTCTGGCTGTTTGATCTTACTAAGTCAACCTTGGTCTTCCTTGGCTTCTGCGCCACTCACTTTCGCTCTGTAGATTTTCTTCGTCAGTCTTTCACCACTGATTCTTTCCATGTGCGCAAACCATCTAAGCATTCTCTTTTTCATTTTTACAATAACACTGTCGTAAAATTCTGTCATACTACGTATCTCTTCGTTGCTAATTTTGACCACAAGGGTGACACTGCACATTTTTCTAAGAGATTATATTTCTATTATTTTTTATCTTACTTTAATTTGATTTCGGGCATATCCAAACCGTAATATCCAAACATGTTATAAATAAACCAAAATACAAGAAAACGACATTTAACCAGACATATTCATCAATGGAATTCATACAGATACTGTGGTAAAAAGTTAATATCGATCGCTAATATTTTATTCTCAAAATCTCATATTACATGTCTTCTATATTTAGCCCGAGCCCGAGGTATAAAGGACATTCTTTTACCTTACCACTTTAAATTATCTAATTTTATTTAAAAAATGCGTCCTGCAACAAATATGTTTTAAACTATTTTGTAATTATCCTAGATTCTCATAGATAAGAGAAGGAATGCTCAAATGTTTCGAGCACATAGAAAGAATGAGTGATGAAATACTGACGAAGAAAATCTACGGAGCGAAAGTAAGTGATAGGAGAAGCTAAGGAAAACCACGGCCGACTTACGAAGATCAAATAGCCAGTGTTAACTGACGGAAATGTCAAAAACTCACGCATACCTAGGCGAAAATTTGTGAGGAGAATGATAAGATTTGAGAAAGCGAAAGAAGTATGTAAGAACCGCGAGGCTTGACCTACCGTCCTCTCTGAGTAACCCGTTAGGCGTGAAGATATGTTATGTATGTATGTATCGTACTTAGATTCTCAAAACGAAGTGTGCGTTGACCGTTAAGACGTTATATTTACAGAAGATTACAATTATCGCTATTTAGAGTATTAACTAAATTTAATCATAACTGTTTTTGTGTTACAACAGCAATATATATGGCGCTACGTATACCGAATTTAAACTATAAAACATTTTAACGACAGCAACCGTTAGGTACTTCCATGCCATACTAAAAATTATCGATACACGAAATGCCATTATAAAACACATTCGCTTTGATACTTATGCAAGTTCTATTTTTAAACTGAATGCGAGCGAAATTGGCGCCAAAACAATAGAGCAAGGAAAACTGTTACTGACTTCTTTCGCTTTGTCTCAACGTTACAAACTAATTTACACCCCATTACATACACGTTAACGTTTACAATGGAACGTCATAATGCAATGTGAAGTAATTCATCTCGTCCGATCCGTAACAGAGTCTAAGCAAAGAGATTAAAGATGAAAATTGATTGACAGTGGTATGAGAGTTGGTGGTGAAAGTTGCCCTTTGTTTGGAATCAAAGCGGTGACCTGTGGAAGTTCGAGCTGATAAGTAAGCAATTGTGTTAGTTTATTTTATACTATAGTTAATCATGTACATCATCCGCCCACGCGCGCCCGCTTGTAACGTTTCTATTCATAATTAACTGGCCATCAAAATGCAAATCATTAGTTCCAAACGACTTCTGCCATTTATAGCTAGACGTCATAACATTAACTTTGTTTATTACAAATGTTTATATTAGAATCATCAGTGGACGCCACAATCACTCTTCAAAAAAATTATTACGACAATTTTATGTTAAAACTAACAAAATAATTAATATAATAACATAAATTGCCGCCATTTTGAATGAATCATTTTTGCATGCTAATTATTGGATTGTAATTTAGCAAAAATTGAATTTAGAATTGTATTAATTGCTTTGCTAGCAATATCAATGATTACTAAAAATTGGTAAACAAAAATCTATTTAAATAACAACTGACACTTCAAATATAACTCTTAAACATATGTTTACTAGGGTGAATTAATTTGTAACGTCAATTCTTTAAAAATATGGGAGAAAAATTAATTCGGTAAACAAAAACCAGGAAGACTTTATTCTTGCCTTGGTAGAGTCAAAATATTGAATCGGGCTTGAATTCCTGGGCTCTAGTAAGCCTCTGACATACATAGTATAAATCTCAGAGTATGCTCCGCGGGGCCCTGGAAATCCGCAGAATCTGCAAGGGTTCCGCCGAAATATCATCGTAAAAAACAAAACTCATCAAGTCTTTTCACATAAAAATATAACTATATCTTCCAATATGGAAACAATGTCATTTTTAGTGCGTCTATCAAGGATTGCATCAAAAATCACTCGGAAAATATAATTTACATATTTATTTATTACATAAATATTAAATTTATCACGAAGCTGATCTATATACTATTTATTCCATCAAAATATAAATTAACTTATAATAATATTTCAATATGTTTCCCTATTATTAATGGTCCAGAAGACAAAGACTTAGACACTTTCAGTTGTCCAAGAGACAATTTTACTATTCTTCCAGGTTTTTTCAATTTTATAATAAATCCCGTTTATAAAAGTCCGTTGCTTAGCACCGATTTACAGATATTTAAGTAGAGCATTTCCTATACTTTTCCGTTATTAAGACATTAAACACAACAGTATTTACTACAAACAATATTTTACTAAAATTACCGACCCGTAAAAACAATAGTTGAACGACCTATGTAAAATACCTATTTTTGTGTGATTAATAGTGGAAACTATTAACTTTAAACAGAATAAATTGTGGTTTGAATTATTACAAACTGTAATGTATTATTTGCATATATTATAATCAATCTATTTAACAACCCAACCCAAGTAAACCAATAAAAATTTGAATTAAATTACAAACTTTACAATAAGCATCAACAACGTTATACACAGTTATTTCTGAAGGATGGGTTAATGTGTGAGGGTATTAAAGTACCCATGACAACGGAAAGCTTGAGTTTTGTAACTTCGCCAAAAGTCAATAGTTCTAGTGTAACACCTCAAAATAAAAAAATAAAAATGGTGAAGCAACCCTAATATCAGCGTTCTTACGTCGCTAGCTAACATTTGGAATATAGGGCATAGTGATAGGGTTGTACATTTTTTTCTATTAAACTAATGTTTTTTTTTTGTATGGATAACAAAACAAACGTATCCCATGATAATATCTACATAATAACAGCCAACGGTGACACGTTGTAACCGCGGAGGATTTATGCTCTCTTTCACAAAAACCTTGTACATGGATAGAAAACACAATGCAATAGAATTCTGTTATGTGTTGTACAACCTACCGTGTTAATTGTATGTACATAGATATGATTATATTATGTAGTTATGTACAAAGAAGACTCCCTACGTTAGAAATCGCTGGATATTACAAGCAGTCCATACGGCTTTGAATCAATACCACTATCGCCACCTAGCGGTAAACAACTGCATTTATATTATCTGATTTAGATCGTGAGCAAAATGGTGTTGGCATGACAGCAGAAAGTACGTACATTTTATATAAAGAATTATATAAGTATATAAAGAATTAGAATTATACAGAATTGTGGGTTTTAGTAGGAACAATTATATAATTAATAATTATCCTAAGCGTTTCAAATTTTTTATAGCTTATAATTATTTTATAGCGTCATTATACCTTTTATTTTGTAGGATATTTTTTTGTAGGAGATTATATTTTTATATTAATAAAAACCATTATTATGGTATATTTTATCAATTTCATAAATATTTTGTACCTAATGAAATTCCACAAAACAATTAAAAGGAGAGAGATTCAATCTTATCGTTATAAATCCACTCATTATGTAGCACAACATAACGATTTTGTCTAAAATAGAAATCTATTTTATTTCAAGTAAATGAATTCTTGTAATACGAGGTCGAAAACGTTATAATTGACTAAATTCCTTATAGACTTTTCTCCGTACAAGTTTGTTTCAAGCTACTGGTTGATTAAATCTTTAAGAATAATTCTAAACTTAACGAGAAACAACTTATGAAGGAAATATATAAATAAGTACCTAACAGAATTAGTAATTCCTACATACAATGTATTTATATTTCGGATAATATTTCCATCTATTTATTAATATTTTCCACTATGAATTTCCTATTGATTTAAATCATACACTTTAAAATATTTTTTAAATTAATAGTTTCCACAATATATATTCTATTTATTACGATTAACTATTGCAAACACAAATTAGCTCTCTCAATTTACAGAGACTTTTTGGATCGAATGCAGTTTTGTCCAATCAACAGAAAAATGAAGCCGAATTCGTAGAATGAAAAATTTATTTAGCAGTACGTGCTAAGGGGACAGTTTTGTTCACAAAATAAATGCGGAATTATTTTTATAATAAATACTATTACTATTTTATTGACCGGCGGTCTACAACTGAGCGCTTTTACGACATTTCTTACCACGTACGACAATTTTACAGAACCAGTTTACAGCGGCGGTATTCCCGGACCGTTATGACTTAGGGACTCAAGAAACGAGCCTTCTGCCGGCAACGCACCCATGATTCCCTGGACATTGCGGATGTCCATGGGCGGCGGTGATCACTTTCTATCATGTGACTCGCTTGTTCGTTTGCCCCCTCCACCATAAAAACAAATAAAAACATTATTTCATAAAGCAATCGCATGATTTCAAGTTAGTGTAATTTTAACACAGGGGTCTGTAACATTGTAGAAAACCCCTTTTTTGTCGAGATAAATAACCATTCCATTGATGTTTTTACAAAATTTTTAGTGCTTATAATTGCATCAATGCTGACAAACATATTAAATGATTAGAGTACAGACTCTGGTAACATTCTATCCTCAAATTGTTTGATGTCGAATTTCTGCCGATCTTGAAATATACTCATTTAACTTTGTAAATATATCCGAGGATAATGATTCCAGCATAGCGACAACAACCCAAATTTAACGACGTCTAAGTACACATAATGTGTGTCAAAGGGATCCATTAACTTGTGTTGGATGCGACGGGACCCACGCGCACCTGTTATACCATTACGGAATACATACTAATTACCCGATTACAGCGAAAAGAAGGTTGTTGATATAAGGTTCGGTGTCAAAATGATAAAAAAGAAATCATTGTCTATCTATCTGTTTGTCACAGCTATTTATTTCAACAAATGTTAAATGTTAATGCTATCGACCTCACGAATAGCTTTAAATGATGCCTGGCCACATTTATTCTAAAAAAAAATACTAAGGAAGCCGAAAGGGAAGCAAAAATTTTAAAATATTAGTTAATCAAGTGCGATATCACATAAAAGGCCTTTATTTCTAAATATTTCTTTTTATACCGCATAGTTTTCGATTTATGATGAAAAATTTCTAAAAATATTACGTTTCCTCCTTATTTATAAAGTTTAGAAAACGAAAAGACTGGAATAATTAGAGTACGTAGACATTTATGTAATGTTATATAACAGGAAAATATAACAATGTCTCTAATGGACACAGATTTTTTAGCATTCAAAAATCAGCAAAAAAATTACAAAGCTGCGGGTCATTGAGGCGGCGCTCAATGTTTTGTGTTCACAGGCATTGACTCTAGATTCGCACAGCTCGACTATCCGCTCTACCCAATACGGTTCCTTCCAAGCAGTGTTGGGCACAATGTAATAGTAAAAACAATTAAAATTTTTAATTGTAATTATAAAATGTAATTGTTAAAACATTTTGTAGGCAAACAATTACAATTACGTATTGTCCAACACTAACAACTTAACTAACTTCTTCCAAGGTAACCGCTGTGTGCGAGACCGACTTAAACTTAACCGGTTTCTTGAATGACCCCGGGAATTTATGAACTTATGATTTCAAACGTGTGTTTAAAACACATTTGCGAACAATGCCTCATTAAAACCTGGTCGGTAGTTTCCTAAAATATTTATTTTGATTTATTTATTACATAGGTGTAATTGAAAAGGATAGATAATTTGTATATTTATTCTCGAAATTCTGACAGTAGGTAAGTGATTAGTTTTGTCATTCGACATATTTATCAGTAGGCGAAAGAAATACGTAAGAACAGCGATGTTTAGCCGTCCAACCTACCTTCACTACCCAGTAAGTCAAGTCACGTAACATTAAAATGATAATGCTAAGCCTCCAGGAGTTATTATGAAATCTATATATCAGGATCAGGAATTAGTATAAAATATGTGTGATAAATGTAAGTCTATATAATAAAGTGGTAAAAGAAGACAAGGAAGACCAAGGCTGACTTACGAAGTATAAATAGCCACAGTGTTAGCCGACAGAAATGTCAAAAGCACTCGCATACCTAAGCGAAAATGTGTGAGGTGAATGATGAGATTTGAGGAGGCGAAAGAGGAATGTAAGGACTCTCTGACTACCCCGTTAGGGAAATGTATGTACATAATATATATTATGTATGAAATGAAACGTTATTGTCGAGAATTCAAAGACAAGTGAAACAAAACATAGTTGAAATGTGTAGTCATTGTAAAAACTGCTTGCAAAATCAATAACTGTACCTATTTCATATCCCTATTTAAACAAATCAGGCTCATTTTATAAACCGCCTCCAGCGGTGGAGTGTTCGATCTATTTTTAGGTCCAGCCCTGTGGGAGGGATCCGGAACATGTACTCCGTTACAATGTTACCTACATTTATTCGTCTAAAATTTTCGAAGACATTTATCTCTAAAATATGTACCATAAACATATGAAAAGAGATACACGAAAGTTCTTATACGCAAGGTATGGACAAACATTGTTCATTGTACATTGTCAAGACTAGCTTCGTTTTTTAAGATTTCATAGCCAATTCATAGCCAATTACACCGTAACGAAACTCAAATTTTTGTTAGAAAATATGAGTTTTTTTTTAACTTACCTTGTCCATTGAAGTACCATCGAAGAGGTCATTAAAAACGAAATAATAATATGATAGTTTATTGCCAAAAAACAAGTACCTATTAATATACAGCGAATACATTGACCCCCGCACTAGGCGCAGACTGCAATCGTAGGGATCGGTATATGATTCATTATTTTGTGTCTTGTTTGTTTATTAATTATAGACGTACATATTATTATATGTACGTCTATCTTTACATAACAAGTAGCAAAACATTTGTAGAATAGTTGGATAAGTTGTGAACATTGAATTAAGATTACAATTAAATTGAAAACAACAAAAATTTATTTCAAACAATATTAAAAATAAAATTAAAATATGAAAGGCATTAAGGACGGCTTGCACCAAATATTTTAAGCTCGTTTTAAGGAACTTGCTTTCTCGTTTGCACCAACTATTTAATCGTTGGTGCAAGCGAGATGTCAAATCTTTAAATCGAGTTTAAATAGTTGGTGCAAACCACCCTAAAAACATTAAATTGAAATATTAATTAATACATTAAATTAGCATAAAATTAAAATTAAAAAACTAATTCACGTGTGCTCGATATAAATAGACAGAATGAGGAAACAAAATAGAAAAACAAAATTTGAAACTATTGAAAAAATGTCAGGATGTGATTTTTAGCAGTGCTTCTGTACGAAGTAATGTAAGAACCTTTGACTACTTGTCATTTTAAAGCAGAGTTTACAAAATATTAAGTTACAAGTACGAGGATAGACTAAAATTTCAGTTTGTGATGATCCATCTGATCAATTTGTATTTTTAGCTAACTTCTAACCAATATTTCAAACATTCTATTAGAATCTGTTTCACTTCTCAACACTTTATCCCTTATGAATTACAAGAGATTAAATTTGATCAGCTCCAGCAGGTCCAAAGATCAGATTCGTTGGTGAATATATACGTTAGATGAGCCTTGCTTTCATACTAAACGTATGCCGGTTTGATACAATTTAAAATGACCTGATTCCGAAGTTGATCCGACTACAGAACCTTAACTTAATGCGTGTCCAACACACTCTTGGCCGTGTTTTTTAAATACACAAATTCTCACAGACTTACATTATGTAGTAATTTTACCCATACCATAACTCCCGTCATAGTCACCATCGACGCATGAGGAAATGCTCCGAGATCCCTTACAGAACGCATCAGCACGTCTCTATTTTTACATTTCTATTGTCACTTAAAATTTATATGTATTTCCTAATATAAAATTCATATTCAAACCTATGCCGATGATAACAATATTGTATACTTATTTTCCACTAAGTAAGCAACAAAAGAAACCCAAGGAAAAACAGATACAATTACGTCTATAATACATATATTGTAAACGTATATATACTCTACCTCTTGTTTAACAAGTAATGACGCAACTCGACAAATGCCTATATTTATGTACAAAGTATGTCATAGTGTTACATTTCATAGCATTGGTTTATGCACAGCTTAGCAACAAACAATGAACAGTAATTGTGCAAATCACACGACACGCCGACCGGCGTTGTTACAATGACACCGGCAGACCGCGCGACGCCATTTTGCTTGCCAATATGGCGTGTGATGTGCACGCGCTGATTGTCACGACAGTGTTTGCATTTATTCATTTTAATGAGTTTTTAAAATGCAAAATGGGATATTTGTTCAATGTATTACAATCATGAGAATCTTTTCTGAAGATCTTACACACTTTAGACCACTTTTCTACAAAGAATATAAACAAAAAATATTATTTTTTTATTTTTTTTCTTTTTGTAGAAAAGCCGTCTAAAGTGTACAAGATCTTTAGAAAAGATCGAGTTTCTGACCCGACAATATGAAATATAGCTGTAATTCATTAAATTTATTAACGAAGTCGGAGAGCAAGAGAATGAGAAATAATAGACATCCGATTCCAATTCCTATTTCATCTCATTTGCGATTTTTGTTAATTAGTTGCATAATTTTTATTTCAAATTTTATAATTAATTAGGAACGATGTTGCTCTACGTCGTTTTTGATCTATGTATTATATACATGTAATATGTATATTTATGAAATGACCTTCAGGGCGACGAATTTAAAATTTTGACGACAGGGATCTCAATTTTTCTAAGTTATCCCAAAATATATAAAAGTGATATTTAGTACCTGACTCTTCATTTCATTGACTTCACTTTGCCAGTTGCGTTACACGGTTGGTAAACTTTTGTAACAAAAGAAATGTCATTTTTAGGAGTAATGAGACCGATTTGTTTCTAAATTTTTTGTTCAATTTAATCTAAACACACTTCAAAATGCCGGTTGGATTTTTAAAATTAATTTAGAGCAGAAGGTCTATTTTCAACAAACTTAAAAAAAGGAGGAGGTTCTCAATTCGGTTGTATTTATTTTTTGTTTTTTTTTTTATGTTTGTTACCTAAGATCTCCGTGATTTATGAAGCGATTTGAAAAACTATTTTTTTATTTGAAAGGATATACTTACAGATTGGTCCCATTCAAATTTCACTAGTATTGGAGCTTAGATTTCGAAGATACACCAAGTAACACCAAATAACATTAATTGTATAACCTTT
Organism: Zeuzera pyrina; assembly: GCA_907165235.1. Taxonomy (NCBI): domain Eukaryota; kingdom Metazoa; phylum Arthropoda; class Insecta; order Lepidoptera; family Cossidae; genus Zeuzera; species Zeuzera pyrina. The sequence goes on from OU015632.1 coordinate 23,198,036, forward strand.
ATTAATTTATATTGATGCGTCTCTTGTATGTTGTAGCGCTACAGAATTAGAAAAGAAGTTAATTGTAGACCTGACCTATATTTAATTTACGCCAAGGTCACTCAAAAGCTAGATTAAAAAAAAAAATTTCTAGCTAGTACATACTAAGTTTATGAAACTAATAGACTTTCTGTTGTTGCGCATTAATTTGGAATCGGCTTCAATAACTGTCATATTTAATTATATAGGTATTTGTATTGTATTTATAAAGTTATTTTTGTACTTGAGTTTTGATTTATAAATGATAGTTATGTCGTACTTTTTAGTGATTTTTTGTCGGTTTAATTTTTTTATTAATTTTTTTAGATTGTATTATTTTTATCACTGCGTCACCTTGAACTTCAGTTTTCTACCCATCAGGATGAACTCCGATGAAATCTTTTTTGTCCATGACTTTAAGTTGTATCATAGATACCATATTAAATTTTTTGAAAAACTAACCTGTGACCTGCACATAATACGAGTATAAATCGAATGGTACTTCATACGTTGCAACGGTTGAGTGGATTTGACTCTGGAAAGGAATATATTTGTACATAAAATTCTAATTTTCCTTTCTTCTTCATCCGTCGAGAAATGATAATATGCATCTTCTCAAAAATTTCAATATATATACAATTATATTTCGTTAGGATGTGTAAATGCGAAAGGGTATTAAAGTACCCATGACAACAGAAAAGTTGCATTCTACAATTTCGCTAAAAGTCAATAGTTCTAGTATAACACCTCAAAGTTTTTAGAAATATAAAGATGAGGCAACCCTAATATCAGCGATTCAGGTCACTAGAAAACATTAGGTATGTAGGGCATAATGATAGGGTTGTACATTTTTTTTCTATTACATTAATGTTTTTTTTGTATGGACAACAAAATGAACGTATCCTGTGATTATTATATCTGCAATATAGCAGCCGACAGTAACACGTTGAAATACCCGCGGATTTATACCCCCTTTCACAATAACCTTGTTTATTATAGTCCATGTTTGCAAAAATAATTTAACTTTATTAATAACAAAAAAGTACATATCCTAACGTTAATATTTACAAATTTAAAATTACACATTATCTTGTTACAAGTTATTTTCAATAGCTATTTCTTTTTAGACCACTGTAGTAACAGAAATTACGCAAAATATTCGATTATTTTATGATAATCTAAGAACTATTGTACTAAATAAAACCTTGCTTTTCCTTCGAGTAAATAGGAAAGAAGTACGGAATACTGGACACTTCATCTTCTTTGTCCATTTCGGGATTTGGTGTGAAAATTTAAATAATAAGAAGTTTCATTAAGGCGACGCATTGATAACCAATAATTTAATCTAAAATAGACCTTCTGCTCTATGCAAACGTGCGCGCGCTAGCTTACGAAAAATACAAAATAACAGTTATTTTCGTTTATTTTAAAAACTATACTTAATTTTACAAAACCCAACTGTCATTTTGAGGAATGTTTAAAGTAGACTATACAGAACATTTAGTTATATAAGTCGGTCCTGTTGCTCTGGAAAATGTAAATCTCTGTTTTAAAAGAGGATTCTTTGATATTTTTTTTGTGTAACAAAAGTTAACCAACCGTGTATCGCAACTGACAAAATGAAGTCAATGAAATGAAGAATCAGGACACTAAACATCACTGTCATACGTTTTGTAGTCACTTAGAAAAATTGATATTCCTGGCGTCAAAATTTCCAATGCGTCGCCTTAAAGCATACTAAGAGGCTCTTGAGATTTTTATGACGTAATAACAGTGACATTAGCAGAATAAAACAGGAATTCAACGTACTTGCTTTGCGACCAAACCATTAAGCAATACAAAACGTTCTATCTAAAAATCCTAATCGCAAATGGCCTCGACGGTCAAGCTAGGCGGTCGATATACGAGAACATATTCCAGTGGCCGCTTCATTACAATTCGCGTAACCACGACTTTTCCTTCCAAATGGAGATTTGTGCACAAAGCAGTTTTGGAGAGTGCACATAAAGTGAGCCGTATTTGGCTCGGCCGCCCGGCCGTGTCGTTTTGTAACGTCATCTACATAAAAGTTAGGATCTAAGTTAGGAAACGCAGCACGATTAGCATGAACGTATGGCAACTGGCTCGCTTTCTCCGCTTCTAGTGACTCCGCGTGAAATCTACATGTGTGGTAGCGTACCCATACTACGTTTACTAGATACACCTACTTACAGATTGATTGTTTGAAACAATTACTATGTTTCACTCAATCGCAGTTCTGGAACCACACCTAGTTGCTAGTTAACTTAGGTCATTATAATTTCGACGCTTATGCAATGAACAGTGTAGCACATTTTACTTGATTTCATACTTAAAACACTTGTGTAATACTTTTGTGATAAATAACAACAAAAATTAATGCTAAATTTAATATGAACTGCAAAATATACGTCTAAATTTTTTTTTAATTTAAATAAACTACAATTTAATTAAACTATATTATTATATTGTCGTGAGAAAGTCCATTGTCGCACATTGAATTGAACTTGCCTACTTGGCGTTATGACAGATATGATTATCTCCCTTTTACTTACAATGAAACGCCAGTTTTTGAATCACGCTCTCTCTGCGAACGCTTGGCGCCACGATCATTGTTTTGATTTTCAAAACTTTATATTTTTAGTATATCTAAAAACGAAAAAAGAAGAACATTTATGGAATTATCTCAGTGTCTGCCTGTTAGTCTGTCACAATCGTTTTTCTCGGAAACCATTGGAGCTGAAATGCGGAACCTAGTGTAGAATGGTTAAAGTATTTGTTCACCACAAATCACTTGTTCTTAAAACAAAGTGAAAAGTAGAAAGTAGTAGAACAATGTAAGGACAAATTATATATTCCATAAAATTAGAAGTTTTTTCCAGAAACTCTTATTGTCCGGCAATCACTATTCATCTATATATACCTAATCATAAATATCTAAAAATGTTTGTTTGTTCAAAATCTTAAAATTACAAAAACGAAAGTTATTCCCGATTGCTTTTAACGCAACTTCGTTTTCAAATAGGCGGGTGTTTTATAATCGAAATGAATATACTTACTGAATATACCGATTGAGCCACGGTAACGTGAGGTATCAACTATTTCTTATAAGTACATAATAAATAATTCCTTTAACTATCAAAGTTTCAAATCGTTACCCGTATATATTACAATTAATAATAATTCAAAATATTTAAATTATTACTTTGCCAAATGAAAATGCCCTTTTTCGTGCGTGTGAGTTAAACGATGTACGCATTACACGAGTGTATAAAAAAGAAAACCATGAGGCATAATAAACCTATCATAGATACAGAACATTAGCGACGATTAGGCGGTAATTATTGACGTTCTAGGAACAGATTTGCATCATTGCATGTAGCCGTGTTGTGTAATCAAGTAACACACGCGACGCGGACGATGACCTGTGCTGTGCGCACACGCACGGAGTAGGGTTGCCAACTTTTTTAAACTAAATATTATTTTACTTTGGAAACTAGTACTCAAAAAAATAAGACCGATCACGAAGAAGTTAGAAAATATGCAGAATCTTTCGATTTTCTAAATATATAATTTTTAAATTAATATCCTTTGCTACTTCTAAAACATTTACTAGTAAAAACACTTTCGTGCAGGCTCGCAGGCACTATTAATTCTGTAATTTCTGACAGATGGCGTTATAATAATATTCCAATTAATTACACATCATTATTTCATTTTTTTTATTACTCATTTACATTTTGCAAAAATAATGATAAATAACACATCTAAATATGACTTTAAATGATTATGTTAAATTTCAAATCTAGTATTATAGTTTTTTCATAAAATGTACTACAAAAAGGTACAGGTTGTGGCCTAGTGCTCGCTTCACCCAATCAATAGGTTTTTACTTGTCAATAATGCTTCATAACTTAACAATTATAACAAAATTAGAACGCAATAACGCGTTCTAATTTTAAATTACAATATATCAATTACACAGTTAAATAATTGTTAAGAAACTTAAACTGTAGCGTTGCATTATAAAAAATCTAAAAACACGGGAAATTAACGCGATTACCGTTTAATTAATCGCGTTAATTTCCCGTGTTTTTAGATATTTCATAATTGCTAAGAAATACAAAAAGCTATAACCATAAACGTAACATCCTGGCGCTCCGTCCTCTCTGACTACCCCGTTGGGGATACAGCGTGACGTTATGTTATGTTATGTTTATAATCATAAACGGTCGTTCTGTTTTAGACTTGAATTTCAGATATATGAAGGATTATAGGTGTACTTATAAAATATAGTAGTTTCGCACGTTGTACATTATATTTTTTCAAATAATAATAAGGACTATATTAGTATGGTTGGCAGCCCTATATGGAACTGATACTGTAGCTTAATTCACTCATTCAACACAAGAGTAATAACAGCTTGTCATTGCTTTCGCTGCTACCTACTTGAACAACTGAAATAGAAAATTGTTTAATTTTATTTTTTCGTTACAAAATCTGCGTCCTTGGAGAAACCAAAGAGAAACTCGATATTTAATGTATAAAACATAAGAATTTATGCGATAAGACAATAATTATCAAAAATATATGACGTGACTCGTCAGATTTTGTCGATTCCTACATATAACGTTTCTAACGCGATGGTGACGGAAGACAGTGACTTTTTAGGGTCCCTGATATTTCTGAAAGGGTTCAACCTTAAAAGTCCAATAAATCGGTTATGAATATGTTAGGTACGCGTGATCTTAGGATTCCATACCTATTTCAAACAAAATAACTGGGCCCGAAATACATACATCTATATAAATAAAAATCAATTGCCACATGTATGATGGAGCATCACTGGAGAACCGTTCTCCAGTGATGGAGAACAGCTCGACCGGTTTGGTCGATTTGTTTTTTGTGTTCGTAATTGTCAGGACAAGTTTTGCATAAAAAAATTTTTTGGAAAATCCACGGAAAAAGTTGGAAATTTGCATAGTATTTTTATATGAAAATCTGAATAAAAAAATTGGTATGTTACAAACATTCAACAGCCCACTGGGGTGAAGCCGGGACAGGTCTCTAGTTAATAATAATTGTCCTTTCTGGATATGTATTACAAATTTACGTCTCTACACCAATTTTTTAATCAGTAGTTGTAAGGATGACATACGAACAGTTGTTATTTGTAAGATTCTCCCTTACAGCCGATGCCTTCCACAATTTCTCGTGTCACTAAGTGCCTAACACACCTCCAGCAACGTGATAATAGGCTTCGCCGAAGTTAATGAAGACTTCTCGGACGAATGCGGAAACTTCAGCTGCGCTTGCTTCAGCATCCTTCATCCTTTTTACATCGTAAAAGCCTTAAAAACCAAGAATAGCAAAATTGTCCCTTGGACAACTAAGTGCTTTCTCTTTTGAACAAAATTAATATATTGATGAAATAGACAGCTTTATGATTAATGCAATACTTGTGTATGAAATAAATACGTAACTCCGAGTAGTTTAGGTATGTCAATAACTCAGGAACAGCAGTCAGAAGAAAATCATTGATCGATCCAAATACTTTTGTGGCGGCCATTACACGCTCATGCAAGTGTTATTGAAGATGAATAGACAATTGTGTGATGGTTCACTAATATACATACGTCACTCTATCATCAGTTACTGCATTACACGTCAATTTGAAGCGACGGACTCAGGTTGGATCCTTTTTTTGCGTCAGGAAATGCTTTATGCATCCCTGTCTCGAGTAAGGCGGGGAGAAGGGTATGTGGGACTTCTATACACTGAATATACCTACTAAAACATATGGTAGTCGACATCGGCGTGTTGTAGAGGCGCTCCACGATTTCCTACGGAACGCAACCGAACACTCAATTTGAAGAAGTTTTGACTTCTGACTTACATTTTTATGTAAAGACTTGACCTAGCAGTTAGGTATCTCCTGCAAGTCCCAATTTATACCTAACTATTCGCTGGTATCTAACAAAGGATTTAAACTTTCGTGTAGAGGACTAGATCTTTTTTTGGTTACACAGGAGAAGTCTGCACACAGATACTCCGCCAGAGTTGGATTTCGTATTACTGTAGTAGTATTTATACTACTATAGTAATACGAAACGAGAGACATCATACCGGATTTGAGGAAATGGGTAGGAAGAAAATACAAAGAGGTGGACGCTAGAATATATCAGGCCTTGAGCGAATACGGTGTGTTTAACACGTATCTAAGTACCATAGGGAAGGCGGATAGCGACGAATACTGGTATTGTGGTGAGATGAACAATCCCAGAGATGCCAAACATGCCCAGACATGTATTGGGACCAGGGAGTGTCGTCGCCAATATGCTGTCGTGCGGCAATGCTAAGAGAGGTTGTTGGCAGGAGGGAAAATGACGAAATGGAAAGGCAGAGGACTATGCGACGATAGCCAGACCGCCGTCTTCCCGAAGTGATGCTTTTGGCGGTTTCGAGACGACAGGCTGAGATAAAAAAAAAAGGATAGTATTTACCTATACTACAATTTCATCCTTTGTACTACATACCCAATTCTCTGGATAGTACGCTATACACATGCTACAAGTACTACCGTTTTACTACTACCGCAATTTCTCACACAATTTGAAAGCAATCATGTCAGCATGTGTATAGCGCACTGTACTCAACCTGAGAGTGGATGAATTTCACCACCTAAAGTTGGTATTTTATAGTAGGTATGTGTAAGCGAGAGTGGGATGAATGGCGTAATCTCAACGTAAAGGATTTCCCCTGTTTGCTTTTTGTAGATGTAGAGGCATCTTAGTAAGAGTGAGAGAGGAACACATTCTCGCAATAAACAGTCAGTATCCCGTTGAGGATTTCTACCATAGAGTAAGATTATACCTTGGGATTATATATTTCGAATAAAACATTTTCGTGTTTATTATTCAATATTTTTTGCCATTTAGATAGAAAAAACTCAATATTAAAGTAATAATCAAACTGTACTACCATTTTCGTGATATACTGCCTTTTTAAATTCCAATACTGCCCTTTTCTGACTGTCAAATTCCATCCCTGTACCCAGCCCCCTGGGGGAGAGACTGAGTTATGTGAAGCTTTATCCACCAAATATCTTATGGCGGTCGTCCTCGGCGCGTTATCGATGGACTCGAGGATCTCCTACGGAACACACCGGAGCCCCTCTCATGCTGTGCCGAAGCGCTTCTCGGGAGGCAGTCACAGAGCCCCCTGTGCCCTCGCCGTGTCACGACATCGCGGACCACACGTGCCTTCGTCCTCAGAGTCGCATAGATTAATAACCAGAGCTCACACTCCCATTGGGTGCGAAGGCCCCTTTAGCCTCTTACGACAGGCAGACAACACCGTAGTCTTATTCTCTGGCCCGAGTTACAGGGCTGTCAGGTTCGATCCTGGTTGTATCAACAACCAGTGTAGAATGGTAACGGCCGCCTAACACATAGATCGAATAGTGTGAACTTTATGTGGACGAAACTTTCGTGCAAGATGTGGTCTAATCAAAAATAGAATCGCTCGTGCAGAATAATTTGCAATTTGGCTAAATAATTAGTTATGTCAAAGCAGCACCTGTGCTCGGCCGCGCCAGTATGAAGGCCATTAGCTGTATTTGTGGAGGCGTCGCCGCGAGCGATCGTATCCGACAAAGAGGTTGTTTAATGCAATTACTGGCAAAGGAAGCCTCAACGCGTCTGTTCCGCCACTCGAGATAAGAAACTCACGAGGAATTATTCTGCGTAAAATAAGTTTACTTTTCATTTGTCTCATTGGCGTGAATTGCGATTGCTTTTCTACCTTTCTGCGTTGAAGTAAAAAGGAGAATTATTATTTTAGCAGCGAATATAAATGTTGTAACGGAAAGTTGTAAAATAAAGAACAAGAACCTTAGTTAACAAAAATGTATAAGGGATCTTTGGTAATTCAACCCCTAAGAGGATAAAAACGGGTGCCCAAATCCGGAAGAAAATAAAAAATCGGCTATGAACGTGTCGGACAAGCATTAACTTTGAATTCCACTGCAATGTCGAACAAAGAAGAATTTGAATAAAAAACATTTTAAAACTTTTGGGTCCCGAAACGATACACTCCTTATCTCATTTTTTGTTTTATAGTTCTAGTTTTGGATTATCAATTTGTATTTCTGTGCCGAATTTCATCACAATAGATGTAAAATTGACATAATAATTCAGCCGCAATATTTGGACAAACTGACAAATGTGAGTAGACATGACGAAAATATTTACGGGTTACTTCTGCTATTTCGTCACAAAACCCTAAAAAGTCCTTCTAATCTTGTATTATAAGCAGAGATCGGAAATTAGGGAGCAGAAATACCTAAAATACATTTGCGGAATGATAAAGAGTTGGTAAAACGGGTCCCTAAAACTGATTTATGGGGGCCTCACTTTGATTGGAGAATAGAATAGAATGTAGTGGAATAGAATATCATTGATTTCTCTCAGTGTGTTTATTTCACTCAAAGTGTAGTATATACATTTGTTCAAATTAATAAAAATCACAAAGGCTCTCGCAAGTTACCATAATGTAGCATGTAATAATTCTATTCTTACACAAATAAAAACGCGCCGCAATGCGACGCGTCAATTTATATGAAGAAAAATACATTAGTACATAAAATACTTATTTCTTGTAGTCCTTATCTAAATTTAATACGTTGATTCAAGCTGCTTAACATGTTCAATTAGTCATTAAGGTTAAATTTTCCTTCTGTGTTTTTAAAGCCTGTCCTTTGTTCTCCAACTGGTTTCGTAAAATATTTTCCTTAAATCTCCTCACATCGCTACAGTATCAACACAACACTTTAATATCGAAGTACCTTCAAGAACAACAATAAATAAAGCACTCAGAACGAATGGGTACCTCAAAGTGTCGCGAGTGACATTATTCGCGTACTCGGGTGATAACACACAAGATAACTGTTCCAATTATCCGAGTTGAGCCGAATCGAATTTTTATGAAGACGTCTCTGCAAATATTGCTATAATTTTCAATACTTGGCCCTTTTGATGTCGACGCATTTTACATTAAAAATTCAGTCGGTGCCGAAAGAAAACCTTTGTCATATCGTCACAAAATCTACCCTCGTACGCGCCCCCGCCTCACTTTTTATCGTATTACAATGGGCGTGGGGTCCAATTTCAGTCGTGTTGTCTAATCTTTGGCTAGAAGTTTTGTTGGCATTATTTCTTTCAAATGTAAACCGTGTTCTATAATGATAAGGTGATATTTTCTTTGGTCCAAATGTTTTCAAATAATAATATTCCATTGTTGAGCGCGGGCTGGGTCTTCGCAGTATGATAATATTTTATTTAGGTGGATTTCATTTATAGAATCTGGTAGGTTTGTATGTTAATAAATTCGTGGCAGTCTCCACTGCAAATTGGACTGGAACTCTCATAGTGATATAATTGTCTATAAAATGGAAAAAAAAATATGAGAAAGAAAGCGATTTCAAGGTGTTTCGAATGCAAATTTGACTCTATTTGATCTACGTATATGTAAGTGCATAAATGTAGTTGCATTCACATATACTCGTACATACCTACATAATTATAAGAATATAATAAATAAATTGTATTTACATAACCGTGTCATAGAAACTCCTACTCTAATACCCTGAAATAAAGAATACCGATTCGCAGATCTGCATCGTCGGCTGCGGAGATGAAAGCTGTGCAAAATATCCATAATGTCCCCCAGCATGTCGGCTTAAGTCGTATCCGCGGTATTTATGTGTTTGTTATCAACCCCTCGACGCGCGGCGTGATGGTACGATGACGTAACGGAGGGAGCTTAATCTCGAGATTACAACCGCAACTTAGCCTAATTGAGTTCCTTTCATTTCGGTTTGTTTTTCTTGAGATGTATCGTGTTTCTCAGCATTATCCCTGCCAGCTAATGATATTATAATACAAAAGAGGTAGATAGGTTACCTTAGTACTAATCCAATAAAATATTGTCCCAGTTACAACGTTACAAAGTGAGACAAATATACATTGCACTGCTCCGCTATGCAATGCTATGCAATGTAAAACATAATTCCATTTCAAACTAACAAATCATATAGCTCTCTAAATCATTGTGATTGGTCAATTTCAATATCTTACTACATTTTAAGCGAATCCGTGACTAATTCATAGAATATTAGTAATTAATTCCACAGAACAGACATTTGAAAAAATATGATTGATACCTAATGGGATTAGACAGTAAAAAATTATGTTTGCTTTTTTTCGAATTTCGTTTTTCTTGAATCATGTACATGAGAACATATTTATTTAAAAAGATCATCAACATTTTTTAATTATAAATTTGAAAATGAGGAATTATGTATTATTGCTTTTAATAAATGTTAACGATGATTAAAACTGGGTAGCTGCGTCATCACGTGATCGGGTATATTATAAAAAACGTTTGGATTATTGAAATATTTTAGAATTTTGAATGCGCAATAGGCATTGCATGACCTTGTTGGTTCTGTAACATTACTTTTCATATTCTTTGACCAAGTCCGGGTTGGCTAATTAGCAAAGTTTTGGGTGCCACTTTTCGAGTGCATGTAACCTATCTACCTCTTTCGTATTATAACATCATTGCTGCCAGCCGACAGGGATAATTCTGAGAAACGTCAGTGACTTTTGTTTTCATCTATCGTGTGCCAATCGCATTCAGGTCATCGTCACAACGACATACTCTCGTGTAGTCCGCTTACATCGGTCTGTACTGAAACGAAAAATCAGGTCACGGGTATATCAATTATTTTAGACAAATGCACTTACTGCATGGGTCCAAACAATACGAAGCTATGTCCTCATAACTAAAAGTACTTGTTTTTAAACTTTCACGACTTGTACACATCTTATAATATTTAAATACGGGTCTACGTCGCGTTTATATATTAAGGCTAATTACCTATTTTATCCCGACGTTTCGACCGGATTGCACGATAGTGGTCACGGGCAGACTGATGAGGATGAATGTCATCTTCGCAGTGTGCAGTTTCTTGCAACTACCCACACTCATTCACCGCATTTTTTAAATTTTGTTATTGTGACTGTCGGTACTTCGACACACTACACTAACGACCTCATCATCATCCTCATCAGTCTGCCCGTGACCACGATCGGTGCAATCCGGTCGCAACGTCGGGATAAAATAGGTAATTAGCCTTAAAATATAAACGCAACATAGACTCGTATTTAAATATTATAAAAGTACTTGGTTTTACGGAAGTTGGTTTTTATTTACGATAGAGTATGGATAGAGCCATAAAGAGATTCAGTTTGGCGAAAGGGTTTCTAGGATATGCTTTATATAGATATAAACGACAGGGTTATTACCTAAAAATTTGCAGACAGCGACAGTCACGCGAGCATTGCGCGACCGGTAACTAATTATAATAAAAAATTGGTATCATGTATGACAACTGCATGTCTCTTGCGTTATGACCGTATGCACTTTTCGCGGTAGATTTAGCGTTTCTATACAAATTTCATTATACGAATTCTCGTTTGAACAGCAGTTAGGACTGCAATTTAGGTAATAAACGTGCGAGAGTATGGAGGTCTATCTATCGGTTTGTGGCATAATGTACAACCGTGTCTTTCAACCTGTGGGTCGCATTCGCAAGCTAATTACAAGTAAAAACCAAAAGTCTTTGAAATCCCTGTTTTATAGCGGTCCTGGGGAGTCACAAAACCTTTTTTACTTGTAAAAAGTTCGCGTATTCAAAAGGATTGAAAAGCACTGATGTACATGGTAGGTATTTTTTTACCATTATAAATGAAAATTAAGTAACATTTTAATGTGTGAGGAGAATGATGAGATTTGAGAAAGCGAAAGAAGTATGTAAGGACCGCGACTCCTGGCGCTCCATCTTTTCTGACTACCCCGTTGGGGATACAGCGTGAAGATATGTATGTATGTATGTATGTAAGTAACATTTTTCCGAAAGGCTAAAAATCTTGAAACGTTATTTATTACTGAAAGTTTTTTAGTATGTTTTTGAGTTAATGATCACACGTCAGTTAAATAGAGCAACTATCGAAAACATCCAGAAAAAGAAGAATACAAACAAAAATAATGCGTAGTATCTGAAATACCGTAACAAGGTGGCGATTTTCAGGAAATTAAAAAAAAAAATTCTTAAAAACTGAGGCACTACTGTCTTAATGTTAATATTGTTTATGTATACAATGACTCAGCTATCGACCCTAGTACGATGATTCAGGAGAGAGAAAAATCCTTAAGAAATACAAAATCGATTTTGCGCTCACGTATGTAGTGTCCATAATATAGGCTGCGTTCAATATCAAAGTGTCTGAAATCATTTTATAAAATAAAATTAACAAAGAACTCAGCCTTAACTTGTTCTGTGAGTCATATTTATTTTTATTAATGTTATGTTGTTATGCTCACGTATTAAGGTTAAACTAAAGTTATTTTCAGAACAAATGGTCTAAAGTAACTTTCATTTTAGTGTAGATTACTGTGTATACATAGCATACAATAGACGATTTGACTGTTTACTGGAAATAATATTTATCAATACCTACAATTCTAATAATTAAAATGAAAAACACAATAAAAAAATATATTGTGAATATATGTACAATGAAATACTGAACGTAGGTATGTATTTTGAATAGTTCTCACAGAGGTGTTCAAAATTATTAAAGTTATTGTATAGACTCAGGTTACTTTGCGGAAATCCATTTCATGTGACGAATTCCTAGAATATTTAGCTGTTTTCCGCTCAAACTAAAAATCACCAATCGACACGTGTTTCGCCTCTCAACGAAGCATCCTCAGGATATACCAGAGATCAGACTCGCTCAGTTAACCAGCACCGACCGAATGCTAACCAGCATCGGTGCTGGTTAGCTGACCGACTCCGATTGGTGGTTTTTGGAGTATGAGCGGAAAAGCTAAAGATTTTAAGAATTCATCACATTATTAAACTTATTCTAATGGTTTTGTTTTGTTGGTTACATATATCTTCAGCTGTATCCCTAACGGAGTAGTCAGAGAGGACAAGCGCCAAGCGTTGCGGTCTTTACATACATCTTAGGACCGCAAGATCAATGGTAGATTAAACGACGGAAGAGAGTTTAATCTTCTATCTTCGTTTATTTCGTAAGATCAATGGCAGTTAATCGATTAAATTATCGAATATTAACTAAGAACCTTAAAAAGAATTTAAATTTTAAATTTAATTTTTATAAAATCTAGGTTTTACTAATCCGTTCACTATTTCTATTTGATATTAGGACAGTGCATTAAACTCAAGGTGGCGTTCTATCACTCCTTCTATGGACCCTCGCAGTGGACCAGCTCTTGCATAAAATGGCTGACCTTAGGATTGACACTCAGGGATATGCAGATGACCTGGTAGTTATAGTCCGAGGTTTCAGCCTAAACACTATTTCTTGTGTTATGCAACGAGGCCACGACACTATCACTGAATGGTGTAGAGAGAACGAGTTATCGATCAATGCTGATAAAACAGTAATTGTGCCGTTTACGAGGAAGCGATGCCTGGATAGGTTGGTAGCTCCACGACTAAACGGTAAATCGATACCTTTTTCCACTGAAGTTAAGTATTTGGGTGTTATAATTGACCAAAAACTGACGTGGAACAGTCATATCATAAGTACCTTGCAAAAGGCAAAAATTACCTAATTAATTAATACTTGCAGTCGGATGGCAGGGAACAACTGGGGTCTGAGCCCAAAAGTTGTTCTGTGGCTGTATACAGCCATTGTGAGGCCGACAATTAGTTATGCCTCTGTGGTCTGGTACGAGAAAGCCCACCAGAAGACTGTGATAGATAGGCTAGGTGGCTTGCAGAGAACCGCCTGTCTATTAGCAACTGGAGCCATGTCGACCACGCCGGGTGCGGCGTTAAATGCTTTACTGAACCTACCGCCCCTTCACTTGTATGTGCTAAAGGAGGCGAGGAGCAGTATTCACAAATTATCCGCCCAGGACGGAACGAAATGGCTATCGCAGAAACTGAGATTGTTTCAAGACTCAGTCACGAATATTCCGATTTTGAGTATGCCAACTGACGTTATGCTCCCGCGGTGTACCTTCGAAAAACATTTTATAGTAGAGATGCCTTCCAGGGTTGACTGGATTCAAGGAAGAATGACCTGGAAACCTGGCAGTCTACTTTGGTACACCGATGGCTCAAAGTCGGATAACGACGTAGGATGTGGAATTTTTGGAGTGCGCCCAAGTTTCAAGAGGAGCCTGAATCTTGGGAGGTACGCCTCCATTTTCCAGGCTGAAATGTTCGCCATTATTGAATGTGCGGACATTAACGTTAGAAAGCACTACGTAAACCAAACTATATACAGACACTCTGATAGTCAGGCAGCTCTTTTGGCATTGGCCTCGAATGTAATCACATCGAGGCTAGTTAATAACTGCGTGACTACTTTAAACACTCTGGGAAATAAAAACAGAGTGATTCTAAGATGGGTTCCTGGCCATGCGGGCATCGTAGGCAATGAAGATGCCGACGAACTCGCAAGAGCCGGCACCAAAATCACATTTATTGGTCCAGAACCTTTTTGTGGTATCCCCAAAAGCCAGGCTCAACTGATTTTGTGGAAATCCTGCTTCAAAGCGTCTTGCGAGTATTGGAAGAATATACCGGGCCAGGAGCATTCCAAAGCCCTAATAAAGCCATATAATCGCAAGGTGGCTTCTAGTGTCACGGCAATGAGCCGGAGCAACTTGCGTATCTTGGTTAGAGCACTTACTGGGCATTGTTGCTTAAATAAGCACATGTTTAATATGGGGCTCTCCAACACAAGAATGTGCCGGTACTGCTGGGAAGCGGATGAAACGCCTATGCACATTTTGTGTGACTGCGGACCACTGATGCGCACTCGTCGATCCTGCCTCGGCCAGTATTTTCTGAGTCCGGAGGAGGTTCAGCATATCACTCCAAGGAATAACTTGCAGTTTTTGACTACAGTGGGACTTGGCAGTGTTTTATAACACAGTGGCGATCACAATAGATCAAGCTTGGTCGCAGTGATACAGGTCTGGTAAGACCTGCATAGCCACTTACATGAAATAAAAAAATAAAAAAATACTACGTATACCCAAAAATCTCAGTGTGTGTGCACTATCTCTTTCATTAGGATGGATACCAACACTTACCAGTTAAGAATAAGCGAGAATAAGTGAAATAACCAAAATCTAACGTGACGTCTGACAAGGCAATTTGTTCTGTCTTCACAAAATTATCAGTAACTATGTATTGTAAAATTCAGTATGGTTCTAATATTCATGACTTCACCCTTGACTACCAATGGACTGATCGACCACTAAACTACAGAGTTGACTTTTTGGCGGGAAAGTGAGAAGTGAGGTTATTTTATATTTAGATTTTATATTTTTTTCATTTTTGGGAGTTTTAAAGTAAAAAGTAGGTCGAAATAAACATACGTACCTGAAGTTGTCGCGCTCTTCCAAGAAGTCCTTTATAACTTCAGTAAAGCTTATCATCACTTTACCGGAGGAGTTATGGGATAAGAAAAAACTAATTTATTTCGAACGTGCTTCATGAGAAACTTATTAATACGTGACATTGGCAAATACGCTAATCTGTGCGCCATGCCATAAAAGAGTTATTTATTCTGTAGTACAGAAACCAAGTTTTTTAACAGCATCCATAATTTGTATTTATTTTCATAGCGTTGAGCAACCTTGAATTATATTGTTAATAAAAAAATTAGTTACATCACAGTAACATTTTGGAAAACTAGATTTAAACCGATCATAAATACCATGCTTAGGAATGCTTAGATCACAGACTAAGAAGAAGATACTACGTATGCTTAGATGGTTCGGGCACATAGAAAGAATCAGTGATGAAAGACTGACGAAGAAAATCTACAGACCGAAACTGAGCGGTAAAAGAAGACAAGGAAGGCCAAAGCTGACTTATGAAGAGCAAATAGCCGGAGTGTTAGCAGACGGAAATGTCAAAAGCACTCGCAAACCTAGGCGAAAATGTGTGAGGAGAATGATGAGATTTGAGGAAGCAAAAGAAGTATATAAGGACCGCGCGCTTGGTGCTCCGTCCTCTCTGACTACCCCGTTAGGAATACAGTGTGAAGATAGGTATGTATAAATACCAAACGTTTGTATACCCTCTTCATCTGATTTCTTAGGTGTAAAAAACAAGAAATATCCATATTTTTTCAGGAATTGTTGATATACATAGAGTTATTTTATCATTTGCAACGCTGAAATCTTAAAATCAGCCGGCTCGACTACAGCGGCGCGTACGCAAGTCTGTCGGTGAGCCGTCACGCACACCTCACCACGCTACTATGTATGAGGTGATTATAGCGGACCGCAAATATGAATCTTAGTTTCTATTTGGATATTTACACATGCATCCAAACCACTGAAGTACTGAGATAAATCACGTGTGCGATTATAAGTACCTACAAAAAGTCAATTTGAAAGTGATTATTAATGAATAAGGAGCAGTCATCAGCCCGGAGGGCGCGGCCGGCGGTAATACAAGTTTTTGTGAACACCGCACAATGCTCTTTTGTGCGGCTCCATAATGCGAGGGCCCGCTGGCTTAGTAATGATCCGCTCGTTGCGTGCGCACAGCGGCGGGCGTGTCTGCTTGACTGTCCGTCTGCAATTTACATAATTATGCTCGCTTTTATGTGATCAAATGTCTCTTGTTAGTTGTTACCGATTCGCTTTTAAGAAAAGCTCTTGGAATCATTGAACATATTAAAAAATGACAGAGTCATTGACGTGAAAGGAAATATTCTGTTTTCTAAACAGAATTTGATTTCTAGCCCTCAATTTTTTTAAGGGTTCCGTTTCTTATACAAGATATATTTTATCCGTATTCTTTCTTTTATCCGTATCATAAATGGTAAAAATGATAACGTAGTCTTGTAATTTCTTCACATTTGTCTGTCCATATGTGTGCCTGTATGTCGCACGTCAAATTTATCAAATTATGGAATTCTTAGTTATGCGTACCAGATATGTTAATGGCCTGCCTTTTTCGTATATATTTAAAAGAAAACATGAGATAAATGTTATGTCATACTTATTTTCTACGCCAGTGGAAACCGTAGCTATTACAAGCTTCAAGGTTCAAAGACTCATATTAAAAAACATTTTATTTAAAATCTAACTTAATTAACTTTGCTTTATTTGTGTATTACTCCTCCAGTTAGTCGTATTGTGACACTCATAGTACCGACTTAAGGTCCATTCATATCTACAGACACAACGAACGTGTCAGACTCTTGCCAGCACAGACATAATAATTTAATTACATGTATTGACTATAAAGGTATTCACTCTAAGGCGGCCGTTACACGCTAGGCTTACAGTCAGTTATAAGTTCAACCAAGATTCAACCAAGATCCAAAGATTTAACTAACGCGTAATGCAGTAACTGATGGTTCAGTGTCGTATATTTAAAAACCACCTGCAGACTTGTCATTCACTTTACATGACGCTTGGATGTGCATGGAAACTGCCGCGAGATTAGCGTATACTTGCAGACACTGACAGATGCGATACGATTACTATAGATACAGTATAGAAAGGAAAATATCAGTGTGAGTACGGAAAATATCAAAGAGCTGTCACGGTACGTGCTAGATTCACTATATGCTGGACACACTTCGTGTTGGACACGTTACATGCTCATAGATATGAATATGCATCGTGGCTGACACGGTACGTGCTAGACATACATTATTTGCATGTTATGTTATATTTACGACTATTTATGAAAGTTGTAAAGGATGTAAAGGAGCCTTAAATCTACGTCTCCAAAACTGTCAACCTCAGCCGCCCGTGGTGCACCCTGCTGATTAACGAACGAGGCTCTGACGACCGATCCAATCAACAATGCTGTAAATATAGCTGTGACGGGCAGCAGCGTCACATGCGTAAGACAGCACGGTACTGTGCTCGCCAATCCGACCTTGCCCACCGTGTGCGAGTATGGGCAAATCTTCCAAAAATGAGCAGCACCACTAAAATGAGGCCCTCAGTTCCCGGCGGTCCCGCTAAACCCGGCCATCGTGGTGACTGCTGGAGTCCTGGCGGGACTGAGGGTGCGAATAATCCCGGGGCGCGGACTGGTCACCACAACCAACGACTATTTCTGGCGACCTACAATGCTCGTTCGTTGAAGGATGACGTCTATCTTGCTGAGCTCGAGTCGGAGCTAGGACACATAAATTGGTATGTCCTGGGAATATCCGAAGTCCGAAGACACGGTAATCCTAGACTCAGCCAACCTACTCTACTATCGAGAGGGCGATAAGACGTTACAGGGCGGGGTTGGCATAATGGTCAACAGAGTTCTTTCTAGCAACGTGATAGAAATTCCGTCCTCCGTCCGTCCGTCACCGTGCCATAGCACCTAAAGAATTCCAGCTGGAATTGCGAAACAGATTCAGTCTGCTGGAAACCACTGAGGACGTTGATCAGTATGTCAACAAGTTCACGACTGTTGTCCGAGAGGTGGGAGAGGAGTTCTGCCAACGGAGGCGAGGGAGTAAATTGTCCAAGTTCTCGGCAGAAACAGTAGATCTCATGAGACAGAGACGGGAGATGTCAACGGATGCGTCGGACTATCTATATGCGTGTAAAGAAGCAAATACGATTCGACATACGACAAAGCAGTACTCGACCAATTGAAGATGCGATTACTTGAAATAGAGGTTCGAAGGTATTTGGTAAGCAATTGGGAAGGAGTCATCTGGCGAAACTTACGACATCCAATTCAATTCAATTCAATTCATTTAATCAAATAATAAGCTTACAGCGGTTGCCAAATCACTTATATGCTAGTCATACATAGTCATACATATACATACAATGGTCGAGTTCTTACAGCCAAGCCAGATTTACTTATAGAAGCTGAGACGTTCTACGGACAACTATACTCCTCACATGCACCGAAGCCCACAATTCAAGTTAGGGACGACAAACGTGCTAAACTAACCCGCCACTTTACGGACGAGCTACCGGACATAGAGATTTCCGAAATTGAGATGGCTCTTGCGCAGCTTAAAAACAACAAGGTCCCTGGGGATGACGGCATTACTTCTGCGCTTTTAAGAGCTGGTGGGTATCCAGTCCTGGAACAGCTTCGGAATCTATCTAATGCTGTCAGCGAAAAAGGTAAAATGCCCGAGGCGTGGTCTAGGAGTGTGGTCACCTTGTTCTTCAAAAAAGGCGATAAAACACTTCTCAAGAACTACAGGCCGATATCACTTCTGAGCCACGTATATAAGTTGTTTTCAAGAGTCATCTCGAATCGTCTTGCCCGAAGATTTGACGAATTTCAACCTCCTGAGCAGGCGAGGTTTCGAAAAGGCTACAGCACCGTAGACCACATACATATGCTGCGGCAGATTGTACAGAAGACCGAAGAGTACAATCGCCCTCTTTGCTTGGCATTTGTGGACTACGAGAAAGCTTTCGACTCCATCGAAACCTGGGCTGTTCTAGAGTCCCTGCAGCGATGCCAAGTCGATTGGCGCTATATCGAGGTGTTGAAGTGTCTGTACAAAGCCGCAACCATGACCGTACAAATCTAAGATGTCCAGACAAGACCAATCCTTTTGCAGCGTGGAGTGAGACTTTATGTTATCTCTCTGAAGCTCTCCACCAACGCACTGGAGGACGTCTTCAAAACACTGGACTGGAATGGTCTGGGCGTAAATATCAATGGTGAGTACATTTCACACCTACGAATCGCAGACGACATAGTTATAATGGCAGAGTCGCCGCAGGACTTGTCAGAGATGTTGCGGAGGCTAAGTATATCTTCAGACTGGTGGGTCTGGGAATGAACTTGGACAAAACGAAAGTCATGCTAAACTCATTCGTAGATCCAAGCCCAATTACAGTCGATAATGTCAGCATCGAAGTTGTTCAAGAATACATCTATCTAGGACAAGTTATTTAACTGGGTAGAAACAACTTCGACAAAGAGGCTGACAGAAGAATACGTTTGGGTTGGGCAGCATTTGGGAAATTACGTCGAATCTTTGAGTCGCCTCTGCTTCAGTGCCTAAAGTCCAAAGTGTATGACCAGTGCATCCTCCCGGTCCTGACCTATGGGGCGGAAACGTGGACACTGACGAAAGGCCTCGTCCACAAATTCCAAGTTGCACAGCCAGTTATGGAAAGGGCTATGCTCGGAGTTTCTCTGAAGGATAGAATCCGAAACAAGGATATCCGACGGAGAACTAAAGTGACCGACATAGCCTTGGGAATAAGCAAGCTGAAGTGGCAGTGGGCGGGGCACATATGTCGCAGAGCCGATGGACGTTGCGGTAGACGGGTTCTGAAGTGGAGACCACGTTCAAGACGTCCCGTAGGACGGCCTCCCGCTAGGTGGACCGACGACCTGCAGAGAGTGGCGGGAAGCGGATAGGTGCGGAGAGCCGAGGACCGGATATGGTGGTACAATATTGGAAAGGCTTATGTCCAGCAGTGGACGAACACGGGCTGACGACGATGATTTATCACAAAAATTGCAATTACAGACAGACGCTAAAGATTTATATAGTAGTGTAGATTTAGTGTTTTTATTGTAAAGACCTATTATTGGCTTTTATATTTCTACTTTTCTTTCGCATTCTTGAGCTGTCATGTGGTAGAGCCATGCCGCATTCCAGCACAAATTGGGCCGGCTCGCCTGGTGAATACCACCCTTTCACAGAATATTGCCGTGAATACATCAGCATCTGTTGCTGTTGTGTTTCGTTCGGTGAGTGAGAGTGCCGCTGGCCCATCTCCACCCTCCCCCTTCTTTCCTTAAAGGCCGGCAACGCATCGGTGCTAAGTGACTCGCTTGCTCGTTTGCCTTCTCTTTAAAAAAAAGCTAATCAGGTATAAACTCTAAACTTTTATATGGATGCTACGTTGATAAGCAAAGTTTTGGCGAAATATACCTTAAAGTAAATAAATGAAGGTTCTGTTTTAGCAAAGTGGCTGAGAACCTTGAAAAGTGCCAATTTAATAAGACTAAAGAGATGTTGCTATTTTTTTAACCATAATGAACAATGAAATTAAAATCAATTGTCTGTAGTGTGAGCTGATGTGTTTTTTAAGTGGTGAATCGTCAAATGTCAGTTCATTAGGTAATGACATCAGCGAGTGCTCTGTGTCGCTCGCGAGAGCCGGCGCAGACCACGCACTCGCCAACACGAAACTTGCAAGTCATCGTACAATTTTCCATTACGAAATACAGTCTGCAAATAAACTAAAGGTCAATTATTACAGTGGTCAATTCTTAAATTATTAGTTACTAGCTTTTACCCGCGGCTTTGCTCGCGTTAATGTTGATTTTGTCAACCAATTCTGGTTACTATTTTAAGAGGTATGGGAAAAGGGGAAAATGTTTACCATTTCACCCCTTCATCAAAAACATTTCTGCAGAATTTCAACCAAATCAGACGTTGCCATAAAAGTTTCATACAGAGTAGTTTGAAAAAAACAAATATGCATACTATTCTTGTAGTACCGAAAAAGATCGGTCTCGCCTCCTGGCTGTTTCTGAGAAGGAGTCAGGACACTGGTTGAAGGTAATACCTTCAAAAAACTTAGGAACCTTAATTGACAATACCACGCTTTCTCTCATAGTATCCCTTCGTCTGGGGGCCAGGACTAACCTTCCTCACCGTTGCCGCTGTGGTGATCTCGTCGATGTACTAGGTCACCACGGTTTATCCTGTTTACGTAGTGCGGGCCGCATGTCACAACATGCTGCCTTGAATGACGTCATTCGGCGGGCTCTTGTCGCCGCTGGCGTTCCTGCAGTCTTAGATCCTGTAGGTATTGCGCGCAGCGACGGCAGGAGACCGGATGGTTTGACGCTCATTCTTTGGAAACTTGGAAGATTGCTGGTGTGGGATGCCACTTGCTGTTTCCCATGTGCCGGCGACTTCCAAGTCAGCAGGTGCCGCGGCCAGCACTGCCGAGAACTTGAAGCGGCGTAAGTATGCGACTCTCTCTGAGAGTTTGATATTTACGCCCTTTGCAGTCGAAACTTTGGGTCCCTGGGGCCCCAAAGCCCATCGACTGGTTTCTGATATTTGTAAGAGACTGGTCGAGGCTTCAGGAGACCGCCAGGCTGGCAGCTTCTTCCGCCAACGAATCAGTTTGGCTATTCAAAGAGGCAATAATGCCAGTCTGCTGGGTACCTTAAGCAATGACAGCTTTCTAAGCGGCAACTTTGAGGAAGTTTATTATTTAAGATAATGTGTAGTTTTAAGTTTGTAAATATTAACATATCCATGTACTTTTTTGCATACTTTAATTATTAGGTATTTATAAACAATAATTCTGCAAAGTTTGAAGCAAATCGGACGACGCAATAAAACGTTTAATACAAAAATTACCCCTCCCCTCACCCTATCCCCTATAAATTTTTCGCGAGAACTTTTTGTGGGACCCTGGAAACGCTTGTAGGTTATTTGTAACTTACAATCGTTTCCAGGGTCCCATCTATTTCTATACTAAAATTCATCATAAACAATTTAGCTGTTTAGGCGTGTAAGAGTAATAAACAAACATATAAACTCACTTTCTCATTTATAACATTAGTTAGGATTAGGAAGTTAGAATGTATCAGAACTCGGCATTTAATTTTATCAGATGTTTATATTTAGCAAGTATTGGAAACATAATCGAATTTGACTTTGAATAACCATAGAAGTCGCTCTAACACAGACTTACATTATTTAATCATTGAGGACTTTATTTTTAACCGACTTCAAAAAAGGAGGAGGTTCTATGGTCGTCTGTATGTATGTTCACCAATAACTTCGTCAATTGTCGACCGACTTAAAAAATTCTTTCTTTATCTAAAAGTTTATACTTCCGAGGTTGCCATTTAAATTTCACCGGTATTGGAGCTTGGACTTCAAAGATACACCAAATAACACCAAATAACGGTAACTGGTTATAAGCTTTATTTATTTAGAAGCGCCGACAAGTTACTGACCTTACATTTTGACATAAAATTGTAAACGGTTTATTGGTCGCATCTGATTTGTTAAACAAAAAATAAACATGATAGTTCCGCGAACTATACCACGTTACCCTATCACTAAATGTTTTTCAATACCTCAGTTCAGAACAAATGTAGGAAAATTCTCTCCTTTGAATAGAACTATGCGTACCTATAATGATTTGTATCCAGATGATGTTGACATTTTTCATGAACCCCTCAACAAATTTCAAAAAAAAATTATTGCCATATTGAGATAACAGCTATATTTTGTCTCATTTTGCCATGTTTTATTTTGTTTTATTTTATTGTATCTACCAAATTCAAAATTGTAATGCTTCTTAGTAAGTGCTGTATACTCCTGTAAAAATGTTTCACACTGTTTAAGATTTTTTCGATATTTTAGTTGGTGTAATTTTGTGATAATGCTGTTGGAGTATCTATTGATCAAATAAATAAATAAATTATCAAGCTGCACATTACATAGTAAAAATAGCACAAGCACGAGCACACTATAGCTCACGGCGTTAATATCGTTATCGGAGAACGATTGGCGACTAACGGTATCTCGTCAAAGGAAGATCATGCTACATTTTATGTAAAGAATATGTAAGCTTATTAGCGTCAGTGAAAAAGTATGGTATAATATCTGGCTACAACCTTGAATATCGCTATACTAAATTTCAAGTTGTAGTCACTTGCTCCCTGAGAAAACTAACTGTGAATACAAACAAACGTACAGGCTTTTGAGTGACCCTAAAGTGTTCAACTCTAAACGTTTAAAAATGCCAGACACAAAAATAATCTGAACCAGTTTCCACTAAACATAAGTATGGGCTTTCTGAAAAACTGCAGCTTTAAAAAAATTTAAAATCACATTGCCGAGTATAAACACATAATCAGAACAGACAAATATACAGATGACAACCTCGTCCGACTATTGACACCGCTCTTTATCGTTGGGAGTTGTGCATTCGTTTCGAACTGACCAATACAGTACTGGCATCGCCGCAAAACTGAAACTAAACGACGCAAAAAAATCGAGGATTGTAATAATAACTACATAATAAAAAGATAAAAGTCGCGTTGTATGCTTCTAAGACAAAGCAACCGATATACGCTAGCTGGTGTATCGGCGCCATTTCGCTAGAAAATAAAACGATTGCGGCGGTGTTCATCCATAATTTTGGCTCAATATAAATAGATCTAAAACTGCCGTATAAAATAATAAAACAATGGAAATTTTACCGAGTACATACGTAACGCAAGGAAAGCTGAATATTATGTAATTGCCGTATTATTAACAACATTGTTTTTATATTACTTTGGAGCGATGTTACGTGGTGATACTGAGATACTGAGTGCCTTCCAAAATTGTAGCACGTCTATTAAGAGCCAATGTAACCAATTTGGTAGCGTTTGATAGATTACAATGCTTAATGGAGGCTAAGAATTAAATATTTGAATGTATGTATACCTACCACTTCGACTCTTAGGGCCGTAAGATCAAGAGCAGTTAAAACTATGGATTTCGTGATCTACGAGAAAATATGATCGACAGTTTAATCCACTGTCCTAATATCAAATTGAAATAGTGAACGGATTAGTAAAACCTAGATTAATGTCTTACACATAGCAATATTATTCGTTTCATCACAGTTTATTCGTTCTTTTCAAGATTCTTTGTTGATGTTCGATAATTTAATCTGCTCGTAATCAATTGACTGCCATTGATCTTACGAAATAATCGAAGACAGAAGATTAAACTCTCTTCCGTCGTTTAAACTACCATGGATCTTAAGGCCCTTAGTCTCAAAATTCTCAAACGTTGAGATACGATCGGAACTGAAGTGATAGTATATTGTGTTTTAAAGTCCTGTATAAGTGAAAAGAATGGAGTAGATCTAAATAAACATGTGTAGCTGATGTTGTCACGCTCTTCCGAGAAGTCCTTTATAACTTCAGTAAAGCCTACTATTTATTACTTTACTGGTGGAATTTTACGATAAGAAAAATCTAATATACTTGTGATTCTACTTATTAATACGTGACATTGGCAAATGCGCTAAACTGTGCGCCACGCCATAATGAAAAAAAAAGGAGAGATAATAACTAAAGAATAAACTGCTCAAAACAGTTTCAATCTTTAATGCAGTTTTATTGCAAATTACAATGATGTATAAACAGTGCTAATTTTCAGACATTTCCGTGTTAAATGTGGTTAAACCACAATTAAAATGAAATAAATCAAATCCAAAAATCAAATAAAATCAACCTCATAACTGCTGCACAGGTTGCAGGTTGAAGAACAAAGACGCGTGTGCTGGGCTATAGGCAGGCTTTTAAAAAATTCCAATGCTTAGATTATAAAAGTCGACAATGAACCCGTCCCTTGTTGTATCGAAATGGTAGGCTAACAATTACTTATTACTGTGTAGTGTGTAGTATGCCGTCTGTAAGTCAACATGTAAGTTGCGCCTTCATGCGTCCACCTCGAATAAGAAATGGCGTGAAGTTGTGTATGTTATCGTTTGTGAAGAAATAACAATACTAAAGAATTAACACGTCGTAAAATGTATGTAATATTGCTACCATCAAAACTAGTGTAAAACCTATGTTTTACACTAGTTTTGATAGTTTTGATGGATCGGTTTTTATACCGAGCTATAGAGCTATACCGAGCTCTATAGCTCGGTATAAAAACTCTTCGCGCTAGTGAGTGAGGCCGGAAGTGTAGGGTTGCCAACTTTTTTCTGTTTCTGCATTTTATTTTATTTGTTTTTGCTATTTTGCTTTGATTTATTTTCATTAAACATAGCTAAGAGCATACTCGAGAACTGCGGCTTGCAAACAAAATAACGCTTTCGAAACGATATTGACAGTTACGCTACCACCAACACACTCAGACAAATAAATTACTCATAAAAATGTTGTAGTTTTACCTTCTTCCAGAATGGTCTACGTCCTAACTAAATAGTATACTTTTAGAATATTTATTTTTTAATTAGTCTTAGTTATTTCATAAATTATTATATTAATACTAATTACTTACATAAGACATTTGTAAATCCCCGAACACAACGCTCTAACTCTCTAACACAACGATACGGCCCATGGATACGCCCCACACTAGAGAAGATACACATATCTACATAGTACATATGTTTGTGTAATACACTGTTAGGACAAAAGTGTGCCTTATCGCGCGGCGCATAAGGCTTTTTATCATTTGTACTGACTTCTGCGTCTATTTCATCTATACTTCATGTGGAATTATAAAAAAATATAACAGATGAAATAGATTGAGTTAATAATTCTGAACAAAGTGGTTTCTGCTTTTTTGTTAATTTTGTTACATGTCGTATAATGGCGTTGGCAACCCTAGCTGGGAGTACAATTCAGTTAGTCGTGACTTCGACAACGCGTTATCAAATCGAATTAGTTTGCAATAAGTCTGATTCCCGACCGACGGACTCGGTCCGCTCCACTATTTTTATCCAACTTATTAACTACGCATGTAGCTACATGAAAATTAATAGTGTGTATTTTAATTTTTAATAATTTTCTTGTTAATTCTGTTTTGTGTATATATACATAAATTATACATAAATGAGAAATACAATATCTTTGTATTACCCACGTTATTAATAAAAAGTTAAGCCATTACAAGATTATCTCATCAACAAAATTACAAGTAGGTACCTACGTGACATGGTTCCGAGTAAATATTACGAGCGTCTCACTACGTGTTATCTGTGGTAATGTAAGTTATATTTAATTACCCTCTCTGCCAATACCGTATTAAACAATTATCAAAATAAACTTGTAACAAGTTTTGTGATCGTAATACATCATATACACCCACGCAAAAAGTAACAAACAAGTCTGTACGATGTACATCTATAAACTAACCTACACTAATATTACGAAGAGGTAATGTTCGTAAGTTTGGATGTAGGAGGTAATCTCCGAAACTACTCATCCGATTTCAAAAATTCTTTCAGCAATATTTAGAATGGACAATTAGAGAATATTTGTAATTATTATTCAGTGAAGAGAAGGATGATATTTGAGGAGGCGAAAGTAGCATGCAAGGACTGCGATGTTTGGCTCCATCCTCTCTAACTACCCCGTTAGAGAAACAGTGTGAAGATATTATGTATTACTCAGTGCTTTCTAAATTCGCCGACCCGTAAAATCTGCCGCCCAGAAGCCGTGGTCTATACGGACTATTAACTAATTCAGGACTGCAGCTACTACCTTTTCGCTCTATCAGTTCTGTATATGAAACAAAGACAAGATTGTACATTCATACGTTGACGCCATTTTCTTTGGCGTGGACAAAGTATTTAAATATAATAATAGTAGTTATAAAATAAAATTACCGGGGGCGGCCGCCGCAGTAGTTTTGGTGCGCAAAAGCCTTACATAACACGGTTTCTCCCCTAGGGTGCTGGGTATCTGTGTGCAGATTTCTATTATAAAAAAGGTCTCCACTTTCGACAATAAATTCAAGAAATTATAGTTAATTTAGCTTGTTTCCAAGTTTTTATTATTTATTGTACAGCACCCACTCGCCGACGGCGAGACGTCAACGCGTCGTCGCCTCGACTAGTTGACCACTCGATGAAAACGAATGAGTGCCGAGGTGAGTATGAGTGAGAGGCGAGGTGACCATAATAGACCATCCATAATAGACCATGCATAATCCGTAATAGACTAGAACTGGATGGGAAACGATTAGAATTAATGAAATCAGCTACTTTTCTTGGTTTAACAGTAGACAATAAGTTATAGTGGGCGGACCATATCGGACTTTGGCTAGTAAGCTCAGTTTGGCAATATATGCTATTAAACGCATTAGACAGTTGACAGATGTGGATAAGGCTAGATTGGTATACTTTACATATTTCCATAGCCTTATGTCTTATGGCCTGCTACTGTGGGGATCAGCGGCGCATATGAAATCTATCTTATTTTACAAAAGAGAGCAATAATTTACACAGTATGAACGCACGAGAGTCGCTGAGAGATAATTCTAAAAACATTGATGTACTCACCTTACCCTCGTTACACATCTTTGAAAACATAATGTACACTAGAAAAAATATAGATCTATTTCAAAAGAAAGGCGTTATTAATGGTATGGAAACTCGTGGTCGTGAACAGCTAGTGTGGCGGCTACGGTAATTAAGAAAACTCGGGAGCACGCAAACACAAATTTATTAAGGGATACCACACAGGGTCGGGGTTGATTGCCCGTCTAAGGTCCTTGCCTCGCAGCGCAGCACTTCCCTGACTGTCCGCGGTCGGCAGACGAATCGATGCCGGAAGTTGGTGAATGGTGATGCGGCTGGAGTCGCGCGGTTCAGCAGTATACACCCGACAGAGCAGGTGTCGGGGCACTACTGAACTCGTACTAAGGACCCCAATTAAATGATGTGATAAATATATAATAAAATAATGTTGTTCCCACGTAAATTACGTACGCTGGAGACGAACAAAAAATAAAAATCAATATAATACGTATTGATTATGAGTTATAAATATTCCCATCAAAAGAAACAAAGCGACAATAATAATTCTTGAGCGCCGTCAATCCATTCAGTTTTGTCTCGCGCGGAATTGCAAAAACAATCGGCGGTAGAACGACTAAGTGCCTAGGCGCATAGCGAGCGAGAAGTACTGTCGCACAGATTACTCGATTTTAGTTCAGAGACAAATTTAAATATTCTATAATAACAAATTTTATATTTGTTTATTATATTTGCCTATTAAAATAATCTTTGTTAACTTTTTTTTTATTAAAATCCAAGATATATCACCAAAATTAAATTATTAAATAAGATGTACGTTATAACGTTACACTAGTTATTCCAAAATTTAAATTACAAAACTCAAGTGGTTCATTTTTGGGTAACTGTGTTCGTTTTTATAATGAAATTCCTCAAGAAATGGTGAAATAAATTACCACGGGAATCTGGCTCAGTGTCATAATTTCATTTGTTAGAAAATTGCAATAAAAAATACTTATCTGGTAATTTTTAGCAATAGCGGACTTACCCTTAGTATTCTTTTTTTTTAATACAAAAAATTTAATAAATAATTTTAGTCTATTACTATTGACAGTTTACATATTTTTCAGATAACATTGTTTTAGTTAATACGAAACAAAATTACATAATACGAGTGCTGCGAAAACTGCACTAGTCTTCTTCTTCTTCTATTAATATTATTGGTTTCTCGTATATACGAATTCTGCCAGTGGCAAGTTATTCGTGAGAGATCACGCAATTACTGTGTCGCAGCTGTCAATGCCATCCATCCCCTAATAAGTATCTACATTATTCTAATAACAATTAAAAAGTTTATATGAAATTGTGTACTTGTTATTATTTGCTGACGAATATAAGTGCATGAGTGTATGATATGTGTGTATGAATGTATGATATGTGTGTATGAATGTATGATGTGTGTGCAAGTTCGTGTGTGTGTGTGTGTGTCAGTGTAATATTTACATACATGTAAAATATAAACAGGAGTGCATGTTAACAATAATTTAATTCAAAATAGACCTTTTGGTCTATGCAAAAGTGCGCGCGCTGGCTTACGAAAAATACGAAGAAGTAATTATTTTCGTTTATTTTAAAAACTATGATTAATTTTAAAAAATCCAACTGTCATTTTGAAGAATATGTTTATATTAAAACTATACAGAAAGTTTAAAAACATTAATCGCTCCCGTTACTCCTAAAAATGTAAATCTCTGTTTTTAAAAGAGGTTTTTTTGAAATTTTCTTTTGAATTACAAAAGTTAACCAATCCTGTATCGCAACTAGCGATACACAACTCAAAAAGTCAATAAAATGAAGATTCAGGTTACCAAATATAAAGTTCATACGGCTTGTAGTCACTTAGAAAAATTGAGATCCCTCCCGTCAAAATTTCCAATGCGTCACCTTAAAGTAAGTAGTGTGCCTATTTACCGATGTGCCAAGGCGTATGTATTAATAATTTATGCGAACCAAAGCCAATATTTACACATATCTTAGATGCGTATCTTACATTATTACGTTAGTTATGTCGTAAAATATGTGTGTGACATTACTAACTAACGTAAGATAAATTAATTTTACGAATAACATTACGTAGTAACGGTTAATATGCAATATTATTTATAAAATTAATTTGTACACAAACGCGGCGCACAGATAGCTGCGGAAACATAATGTATAAGAGTTATATTAATCACAGCAAATTTAATAACATCGTGCGACTGATAAATGTGCCAGTGAAAATATGGCGCTGATCCGTCATGCTGCGTTCACAACTGCCGCCAGTCCACTTGACTGATCCGACCGAGTGTACTCGACTGTTCTACTACTACGATGACGACTACTGGGCACTGTATGGTACTGTCACGTATAGTTTCCAGTTTTGAAATTTGTTAAACTGAATTATGTATGTTACAGCCAAAATGATTTCTATCATTTTTTAAATAATAATAATACTCCAGACAATTACACAGATCGTGTGACCCCAAACTAAGCAGTAAGCTTGTACTATGGGGTACCACACAACGAACTCTAGGGGAGTTCCCAGTAACACCCAGACTCCAAGCCAATTTAGAAAAGTTCGTTTCCTAAATTGACCTGACCGAGGATCGAACCCGGGACCCTAGCTTGGAAAGCAGATGCATATGCCACTGCGCCAACGGGCCAATTACCTTTTCAGTTCTTACTATACACAGTCAGGTTTTTTAGTTTTGTTAACTAACTTTATAAGCTATCTTCCAACCAAAATTTCATGCTTGTTGACCGACACGTGTTTCCTTCACTTGATTAGAAACTTAATAAATTTACGAAAGAATTATTTCAGGAAATCGAAATTCGATTTCGAATACTACTAAGAACTATCGTAACCATAGATGTAAACGCGGCAACAGTTACAGCAAAAGAACAAAACGAGCGCCACGCCTGAAAATGAAAATGAAACAACGTCATAAATAACTCGCCCCCCTCCCCCGCCCTCGACCCCCCTCCGCCGCCCGACGAGCAGCTTCTCGCAGCTCCGCATCTCATTTCCTCCGCGTCGTCTGTCAGACACTAGTTAGAAACCAAATTTATTGTTGTTATTCGAATCAAGTTTGCGAGCATCAGCACGAGCCAGCGGTCGCTCGCTCCTCTGTCGCAATTTAGGGTTCCCCGGGGTATTATCTAAAAATTTGCAGACAGCGACAGCTACGCGATCACTGTGCGACCGGTGACTGATTACAAATTGGTATCATGTATGACGATTGCGTTTTATTGCGCCATGACCGTAAAATGCACTTTGCGAAGTAGATATAGCGCCACTGTACAAATTACATTATAAAAATTCTCGTTTTGACAGCAGATATCGCGCGATATTCGGCTGGCGCATGCTAATTGCAAATAAGATAATTTGAGCGCCGCATCTCAAAGAGAAGCAAGTCTATTTGCGCAATGTTCCTTAGTGACAGTTGTTACTAACTGTCATATAACATTGGTCAAGATTTTTCTTTACCTACTTAAAAACTACTGTCTACCGTAAAACAGTTCATCGTTGAACTTGCTTTTTATGTAAAAAAATGTATGTAATATATGTAATGCGATTCAGATAATTCGAACGTAGGTATTCCAAATACTAGTAATATATAAACCTAACCTAAATACAATGTAGTACAACTTATTATGAAAGATGATATCAGTATAAACTTTTAAACTTTCGCGTTGCATTATAAAATGTATCTAAAACGGGAAATTTAACGCGATTACCTTTTTATTTTGGCTTGACGTTTCGACCGAGTTGCATCGGCCGTGGTGTCAAGCAAACTCATTTTCGTTTGCAAAATCGAGTTTGCTTGAGACCACGGCCGATGGAACTCGGTCGAAACGTCAAGCCAAAATAAAGAGGTAATTGCGTTAAATTTCGCGTTTTAGATACATGATACCAGTACTTACGATTTTGTCTGACAGACTCCTTGGGAAGTACGTAATCTCTGAGAAGAAAATGTTTTTTGCAGACTGTGGAGTTAACCGAGAGTTTGAAGTTGTCCCTTCCTATCGCAATTAGCCGTTTTTTTTGTCCGATCGTATCGCAATTTTAAACGAGTTTCATCTCGTGGAAACTGATGACCACCTTTAGATGACGAGCACAGCGGAGCAGAATAACACTGAGGCATTGCTATATCTAAAACTAAGGGATACTTTCAATAGAAATATCAACCATTATCAACATAAGTACACCGTTGAAATCACCTGCACCTGAGTTGCAAGTCGCGCCCTCTGGTGAGCGCTAATATTGTTATTGCAAATGGGGTCTCCTATTTGCAATAACAATACACAACAACAAAACAGGTGACAGCTGACAGCCAAATGACACATGACAGTGTGACATTGAGTAATAATGTTGCCAGGATTTTCTTAAAAAATGTATAATTTATTTACTTTCTTTCACGTATTTAGTGTACATCATTATTTTTAGTAATATGACAATGAATCAGTATGAATAACGTGACTATGGTTTCCCTATCAACTACCTTTGTTGTTAATGTAATAATAATTTAATATAAATAATAAATTAATAAAATCTATTGTTGTTAATATTTAAATGCACAAATCACTATTATTATTGTGAACTTAAATTCAGAGTATGGCAAATTCATTACTTTTGCGTATTGATATTGCTTCTATTGATATTACAGATGTAACAATTTTTTTTATTACTTTTCTGTTTGTGCCGCTTTAAAAAAAACTAATCAATTGAAAATAAACCATTGTATGTGCTTTATAAAAAGCATATATTTTTTCTCTTACACACACTCCATAATTAAAATGACACTGGAACTGCCATTCTTCTTTTAAATTCGATATAGTAACTCCAATTGCTCCAATTAATATTTCAAAATGTCCGTAAGAGAGTTAAAAAAGAGAAAAATCATGTATGATATTAAACTCGACTTGACCATTCTCGTTAACTACTAAAGTAATGGGCTTAGAATATTAAAATTTCAGGGATTTTTTTTCATAAATGCGCCACTATATACACCGACTGTACTATGAGGTACAGACGACAATAACTAGGGTCTTTCCCAATCCACTCAGACCCGATACAATCGAGAAAAGTTCATTTCCTAACTTGAACAGACCGGGAATCGAAGGGAATCGAACCCGGAATCTTCAATGCTTAGACGCGATACCTAAACCACGGCGCCATCGAGGTTGTCATATCCATATAAAACTTTGGTTAAAATTTACAGAGGAAAGATGAAGTACAAAAAATTAATTTCACATAATATTTTATAAACGTTACATAAGGAATCTTCTCTGCGCAAGTGTTACTCGCACTTGACAGTTTTTTTCTAATTTACTCGCAATTCAACGGAACATTATCAAATTCCATCCGAGACCTTCGTCGCTCTTTGATTTGTTGGGGTTTGAAATGATACTTATTGGAGTGGCTCGCCACTTGCACACCGTCCGCATCTTCGTTATCATGAAAAGTTAATTTACTTTCTTTCATCATTATCTTTTCTTTTTTAATTACTTTCTTTTTGATAGATTGAATACACACTTCATAAACAAAGTAATGACCTACGCCTTCTCTTGCACTCTTGCACTGTTTGCCGCTGCCAGCTCCGTACATAAGTAATTACGTCTAACGTTGAAAAGTAGCTCTAATTAACCCATAGATGCTCAATATTTGTCGATTGTTTAGATTCATTGGTCAATATTACAATACAATTTACGGTACACAAAACAATTTAAAGTTATTTCAATTGATCACGATTTAACGGCTATGACAGACAGACAAACGATTTCATAAGTGTTTCCAATTTTAGATCAGAACACTCTTCGATCACAAATAAAAAACTAGATACACAATCAACGCTCCAAAAATGTTCGATCCAAATGTGCACTCAAATCAGTATTTGAGTGCACTTCTGTTTTAATAGTATTCGAAAACGCTAACAGCGTACATGTCAAAGTGATCCTTCAAAAATGGCAAAGATAACACATCTAGAACGATAAAAAAGACGCGAGTTCTTATTTTCGGTTAATAAATAAATCATATTATTTACGTGTTCATTATTTCACTACAGTAATAACGTTATTAAATTAAAATTTGAATCATATTAAATTATTAAATCTTAAATGAAAATTTGTTTAAATTTTATAGGAGATTGTGAATCTAGTTCTTTATTTATGATCGAAGAGAACACTACATAATATTATTTTTATTCGTAAAAATTAGGTATTTTTTGTGAGCACCTTACAAGCGAGAGTAGACGGTGATGTCACGGGGTTCAGGTCCAATAACTAGTATTAAACTCACCGCAGTTTCAAGAACATTCAACTATTTTCGTAACATAGAAACAGTCTACATAATAGTAGCAATCACATGACCGAGGGGCGACAGCCGAGTAGCAACTCGTGACGGATGCAATTGCGTCAAGTAGACAACGAGCGAGCAGTGGGGGTGTGGGGCGACGTTGTTGCCAGGAGCTTGCTGCTGCACTCCTCTGCAATTACATTGCTTCAAAAGCGGACATCCCGCGATACATCGAGCACGATTTGTTTATAAAAACATACCTTCATACACCACAGTAAGTATAATAAGGATAGACTCCAAAAGAAAGCAACCAAAAGAAAGCAGCGCCTGTAAAACACGACACAAATTTAGAATTAAAAACCGGTCCAATGCGTGTCGGACCACATACAGTAATGGGTTCTGTAGTCTATTCACTTTGTATTTCATACTGTGAAAAACAAATTTATTTCTGCGGTCGCTGAGTGTGTAACCGAAAATACCGAATATCTCAAAAACTACACATTTCTCATTCAAACCTATTTTCGTTGAAATTGCTTATTGTTAAGTTCTACTATCTTTAATTTTTTCAGAATTTCCCACGCCGTACTTCAAAAGTTAGAAGGAAGGGGACACAGTATTTACAATGTTAGAAGCGCATATCTCAGCAATTATTGACATAAATAAAGAAGTCACTATGAAACATACATATCTTCACACTGTACCCCTATCGGGGTAGTCAGAGAGGACGGAGTGCTATGCGTCGCGGTCCTTACATACTTCTTTCGGTTCCTGAAATCTCATAATTTTTCTCACACATTTTCGCCTAGGTATGCGAGCTTTTGACATTTCCGTTTGCTAATGACATTTCCGTCTGCTAACACTCTGGCTATTTGATCTTCATAACTTAGCCTTGGTCTTCATTGGCTTGTTTTACCACTCGCTTTCGCTCTGTAGATTTTCTTTGTCAGTCTTTCATCACTCATTGAGGTTCTACAGGAACCCTCTTGTGCAGGAGGCAATTAAATACAACGCGGACCACACTCCCTGACATTCTCATCAGAGCCGCGTGGATGAACGAAGAAGTCCTAACTCGTTACGACCTGAAAGGTCCCTATTTAATATGCAATATAGAAAAGAATGAAAGTCGTAAACCATATTTCATAAGCAAAAAAATATTAACATTACCTTCAATATTTATTCTAAAAGTGTCAACATTCGTAAGAAAATATACAAATAATTATTTTAAATCAAAGAATGACATCTGCACGCGATATGAATTTAGAAATAAAAATAAATTGCAATACCCGAAGTCAAATTAAAAACTGTAGAAAATAGTCCAAACAGATTTGAGACAACAAGAAAAAGATGGATTATTTAATTATGTCTCGAAGTCGCTATTAATAAAAGTATGCTACTACAGTATAAATGATTTCCTCTCAGAGAGCACGTTGTAGATGGGTGTGCCGTGTGCCGTCGTTTGGCGACACCACAAAGTACATTACTTATTATATGATATAGAGTAGTCAGTGACACATGCTATCTTAGCGACATCCCGTGACGAATCCTCGAACTACTGAATGCATGTACATATCAACATCTATATGTAAATAAATATACATCTAATATAGTCCTCACTTCATTTAATTTTTTTATTGGATTCTTGTAGGTTTAATAAAAGGACAATTATTTCAATAATCTTTTATTACCATACAAATACCTATATCATTTATTAACATAAACCGGCATAACATAACGTTAATATTTACAAACTTAAAACTAAAAATACATTTAATTCTCTCGATAGATCCACCTTGTTGACGCAGATAAAACAATATGTTCCGGACATATATCCTTACCTCTGGCAATCTTACAGCATTTATTTAATACTTTAATAATTTAGTCATTTTCCGAGACACAGATATTCTATTAAAGCTAGCCATTATATTTAAATCAAGTCCTTGGGTAGCAGCCGGGGTCAACAATGAATACACTTGATCGTAGGAGTCAAAAACAGAGCACAGTCACAAAGTAAAGCAGATTTGCCAGGGTCCACAAAGTCGTTGAAAAACAGCCACAAAAATTAGATTAAATTAAAATAAAATTTTAATTCACAACGAAAGCGATGAAAAAAAACAACATTTAAAAAAATTTTAATTAGCAAACGTTACATTTCACGCTATTTTGTTTCATTTCACATTATCTTATATACAATTTCATATCATCTAGATGTATGTAAAATATCTTTTATTTTGACTATTTTCAAACGTTATTTATCATTAAAAATTTCGTAATAAACAAACTGCTTCAACGA
This sequence comes from Zeuzera pyrina, assembly GCA_907165235.1. Lineage (NCBI taxonomy): Eukaryota > Metazoa > Arthropoda > Insecta > Lepidoptera > Cossidae > Zeuzera > Zeuzera pyrina. The sequence goes on from OU015632.1 coordinate 23,234,785, forward strand.
AATAATCAATTGTCAATTAATTGAAAAAAAATATGTTTTTTTATGAACGGAACGCAAAATGTCTCTCCGTCGTTACTACATAAATACCATTTTATGACTACAGTGTTGCTAGAAGTAGGTTTTAAAGTATTTTCATTATAACTCTTGAAGTATTTTTGTTATATCATCCGTCATTGTTGTAATTTATTATTGCAAACAAAATACATTACCTCAATATTAATATACATATTTTTATCAAAATACTGTAACCAACACACTAGCGCCATCACTTGAGGAGTCCTCGAACTAAAAATACCATATGAAAATGCTCTAACACAAATTTGTACTAAGTGAAAAGCCCCTGGGCGACACTCTAACGTAAATAATAATTGCTGCGCAGTCGTCCGTCGTGTGCATGTATGTTATATACTTAGTTTGACTTTTTACATTTATAACAAAGATGATATAAAAGAAGCCAAGGAAGACCAAGGCTGACTTATGAAGTTCAAATAGCCAGAGTGTTAGCAGATGGTAATCTCAAAAGCTCTCGCATACCTAGGCGAAAATGTGTGAGGAGAATGATGAGATTTGAGGAAGCGAAAGAAGTATGTAAGAACCGCGACGCTTGGCGCTCCGTCCTCTCTGACTACCCTGTTAGGGATTCAGCGTGAAGATATGTATGTATGTATGATATGTAAAATTTATTAAAAACGCTCATCCTCATCATATGTACATTGCAGCGCTCCAACGGGACCATGTATTATACTTATTGTTTACATACTGTACAATAATATTTATAACTTTAAAATACATGTACGCAACTATGAAATAAATAAACAAATAATGTAAGTGTCTATGCAGGGTAAATGAGACTAATGTCGCTGCGATCGACATTGATCGCTTGTGATCGAAAGGCTTATTTAATCACCTCATGCAAAAAGCGCGGGATTCCTTAATTCTCCACCCCAGACCACAGATTATTTAGTTTACTAACGTAAACCCAGACTAAAGTTATCCCGTGGCCCACTTTTACGAAGCATGCATGCAGCTAAAAGCACGTTTTTTATTAGATTTTGTGTAAAAATAAAAAAAAGTAGGTAAGCCGTATGACCGCATAACATGGACGCATTTGGCACTGGATCATGTACTTGACAATCTCCGTCAAAATATCTCAGTAAAAATACGTGTTTACCGTAATGTATCTACACAAGGAAGACTGTACAGTACACGATCTTCCCCAATAAAAAAATGTTTTTGTGTCGTTGGTGTTATTGATTTATTATTTAGGTATAATAATCTGTTCTTGTGTTAGCCATGAATTGATGTGTAATTAAGTTATGTTATACATACATCTCTAACATGGTAGTCAGCAGCTCTATTATGAGTTACAAAACTGTACTCACTAGCGACTATATTAAATTCATTAGTATGGAATTTAATACAGCGCCTCTGGCGGTAACAGCATAAACTAAAAATGGCATTATGAGTTGTCATGGTTTACTTGTTGTTGCTGTTCTATTTGTAGTATAGTAAATTATATTAACAGTGTCAAAGTTTTCCATACAATTTGGCATTACGAGTTACTTAATTGACAGTTTTTGTAGTATGTTTCGTTAACCGATGTAGTTACCGCATTCACGCCATTTTTCATGGTGAAAATTTAATGTAAAGATAGTAAGAATTATTTATTTTTATTAAGAATTGTTTTTTAATCCAATACATAATGGCGGCTAGAGATTATCTATTTTTGGACATGATTGAGGAGGCTGAACGCAGTGACGAACGCAATACATTAAGTGCATTTCACGCACAATTACGAGAATTAAATAACGCACTCGTAAAGAACAGCGAAACCAATATTTGCAAATTATATAGGCTATCTAAAGTGCGTTTTATAATTTGTGCGATTTACTGAGACGACATACAAATTTGAAATCGTCAGAAAGAGTTGACCGGTTAAAACATGTACCAAGTTTTTTATTTGTGATCGAAGACCAAATATCAAAGAGAATGTAATATTACTATGAAAATTGAAATTGACAAAAAAACGGCGGTAGCAAGACAAATAAGCATTAACATTTAAAAAAGTGAAAGTTCTATGGAGTTCACCTTACTTTTATATACTTCCCATTTTTGCTCGATTATAGATCACTATTGTCCTATCTCTTATCCTTGTCTTTTTCACGTAGTAGAAATAAAACAGCAGTCAAGACGACAACATAACGCGTTCAAAGTAATACTTACTCACGTATTAACTTATCCCGTCATAGTTAAAACAGTAACTTTTTTAAATTCAATATGGCGACTGCACCTTAGCAGTATGAATCAACGACTAATTTTAATCGGCCCCCATTCACGATTGGTTTTAAATTTAAGAAATAAAGAAAGCCATTTCGATAATATATGGGCCAAAAATGTTACATAGATTTATCATATTAAAGATAATTTTTTTTTAATTAATTGTAAGTTTATTAATTAAATTTAATTAAATAGATCAAATTAAATTAAATCATTAATTAAAATTAAATTAATTAAACTAACACAAATCATTAACCAAAATAAAATCAATTAAACTAACTAAATTAAACAATTGTATTGTATTATTAAAGATAATTTTTTTTTAATTAATTGTAAGTTTATTAATTAAATTTAATTAAATAGATCAAATTAAATTAAATCATTAATTAAAATTAAATTAATTAAACTAACACAAATCATTAACCAAAATAAAATCAATTAAACTAACTAAATTAAACAATTGTATTGTATAATATTATAAATCTTGAAATTAACATTAAAACTATTAAAATATAATCTTGAATAGATATATGAAAATTACGTGCATTGGTATTTGTATGTGTCCCTATATCTATCTATGTGGTTGAAAATGTGTTTCTCTCAACGGGTGTGGCTCGAGCTCACAAAAACAAGTGAATGTTTACACTGCAGCCGATAAACGCGGTGACGCCAAACTGGTCGAGATGCTGCCAAATTGGTTATTTGCTCCACAATATAAACACACCGCGATGAGATCTACCGACCGCGGCGTGTACCGAGCGTGTCACTCGCAGATATTTATATGATTTACGATTACGACAAGCGTGATGTTCACAGTGGCATCCCGAGCAGTCTAAGTCAAAGTCAAATGAATTTATTCAAGTAAACCCAATTGCAAGGTATTTTTGAACGTTAAATCCACTTTAGTTTTCGCTTCGAAAAGAAAACAAGAACACTGATAAGAACCGACAAGAAACTCAGTCAGGTATCATTTTTTCAACATCATTCTACAATAGTTATTTAAAATACAATATCCATAAAGCCAGTAAATGTGTGTGCAGAAAGGATTATTCCCAGATTATTGTTTTTTCTTCAATGAAATCGCTAACTTTAGTATGCTTTTCCAATCAGTGTGCGTTTAATAACAAGTTTAAATTGCTTTGTCGGTAATTGAGAAATTTCTTGAGGAATTTTATTATAAAAACGAACACAGTTGCAAATGACCCACTTGACTTCGTAATTTAAATTTAGAAATAACTAGCTCTAAATAGATCTATATTTTTTCTAATGTAAATTATGTTAACAAAGATGTATAACGAAGGTAAGGTGAGTACATCGATGACTTTAAAACGATCTCTCAGTGACTGCGTGCATTCATACTGTAGATCGTACGTATTCCCCTCTTTTGTAAAATAAAGATAGAATTAATGTGTGCCTCTGATCGCCACAGTAGTAGGCCATAAGACATAAGGCTATGGAGATATGCGAAGTACACCAGCTTCCCCGTGGTCACATCAGTCAACTGTCTAATGCGTCTAATGGCTTATATTGCCACAGTGAGCTTATTAGCCAAAACACCGATATAGTCCGCCCACTGTAACTCATTATCTACTGTTAAACAAAAGGAGTTGATTTCGCTAATTCTAATTGTTTCCCACCCAGTTCTAGTCTATTATGGATTCTGTGTACATTGGATAGGGAAAACTTGACACAATTGGTTTTTTGTGCATTCAGAGTACATTATTTATTAGCAACGAACCATCTCGAGGCATTCGTCTAAGTCCTATTAAGTCCGCTAATATCTATCTATGTCTTTGCTATTTACTTTAAACAATAGTAATGTGTCAGTCTCATATTTTTTTTTTATAAAAGACTAGCAAACCCGGCCCGTTTCACTGGGCGTTAGTTGAAGTTAAAATAAATTAAACAGTTTTTATAATTATTTTGATACTGCAAAAATAAAACAAAAAAAAAATTCTACTGATCCGATCGCTACCAACAGGAACACCCGCTAGGCCAATCTGAAGATTCCCTGAAAATTTCATCGAAATCGGTCCAGTCGTTTCGGAGTCCACAAGGAACATACATACATACATCGCCTTTTATATATATAGATGTAAAAACGTAAACGATTGAGTGACCACCGCTTCCCATGGACACCCGCAGCGTCCGGGGAATCACGGTTGCGTTGCTGGCCTTTAGGGAACTAGGGATAACAGGGAAAGGAGGGGGAGGGGGTGATGGGCCACCGGCACACTCACTCTCCGAACGAAGCACAACAGCAATAGATGCTGTTATTTCACGCCGATATTCTGTGAGGCTAGTATTCCACCGGGCGAGCAAAGAGTATACTTCCGGGGTCCCATTTAAATTTCACTAGTTTTGAGCTTCGACTTCGAAGATACGCCAAATAATCATTACTGATTTTAAGCTTTCATTATATTGATGATACATCTGTACATCGTTCTATCCCATAATTAGAAAAAAGTTAGTTGTAGACCCTAGATACCCATTTAGACCAAGGTCTCTCAAATGGGAGATATAAAAATTTAACAAAAACTTAATCCGACTTGAAAAAAACACCGAAAAGTACAAAATAACTATTTTTTACTAATCACAACTCGAGTATAAAAAAAAATAATTTGTACATACGATATAAATACCTATATGATTAAATTCGACGGTTATTGTTTATTGTAGTCGGTGCCAATTTAAAGTGCCACAACAGAATGTACTATATTGGTTTGGTAGGCTTAGCACCGATTTCAGTAACTGTCGAATTTAATTTAATTACAGACGGTAACAGACGGACAGTATGTACAGACGGTAACAGACAGATCAAATCAACAATGTCATAGTAGTAAAAGTTACTTCTTATCACGGAGCATCCGCCATTTTGGACTTACGATGACGTCACATAAATACAGAAACCTTCCCATGCTTATTTCCTTTCATTTGATATCCATATTGCTGGTGTTGAACAAAAAGTTACTTGCTATCATGAAGTATCCGCCATTTTGGATTTATGATGACGTCACACATACAGAATCCTTCCCCTACTTATTCCATTTCATTTGATATCCATATTGTTGGTGTTGAAAAAAAGAAGTTAGTTCCTACCATAGAGCATCCGCCATATTGAATTTTTGATGACGTCACAAATACAGAAATCTTACCTTACTTATTCTATTTTTTTGATACTCATATTGTTCGAATAAATAGTAGAAGTCTTTTGCTATGCAGGCCATCAGATTATGGAACAAGCTCCCAATCGAAATAAGAAGATCTCCATCCATCGCTGCCTTCAAGACCAATCTCAAAAAGCATTGGGGTTTTGATGCTGATGCCATGAGTTAATCCAATTACTAGTAGAATTTATCTAATATGTGAAATCTGCATTTTATTAAAAGTATGTCTATAGTTTTACACTCTATCATAATTATCATAATAGACGTATCGATTGTTTATGTAGATAATGTCCTTATATATATCTTAACTTTATATGTATGTGTATGTATGTATATGTGTATGTATGTATATGGATATATAATTATGAATATTTATATATTTATTATAAAAGATTAGGTTAGTCCTAGGCGATTGTTAGGATCCATTAGTCTTGTTTTTTCTTTTTTTTTTTATTGATTCTATGTTAGTTACTGTCTGCTCTTTGTGCTCAACCCACTATTTGCCACTTACACCTCCAGTTATTCAAAGGTGGTTGGCTGGAAGAGATCCCTCATGGGATAAGCCCGCCTTTGCACGTTACAATTTACTATTTAATTATAAGTCATTTGTGATGTATATGTTAAAATGTGCAATAAAGAGTATACAACAACAACAACGACAACAGCAACAACATTGTTGGCGTTGACCAAAAAAGTTACTTCCTACCGTGGAGTATCTGCCATATTGGATTTATGACGAAGTCACATATACAGAAACTTTCCCGGCGTGCGTTCAACAACTCACCAAAGTTTCATCGCAATCAGATAAATGGTATATTATATACCACTGGTTCCCAAACTTATTTTGTCTACTGAGTCGAGAGCTCATGCAGTCGTTGTCTAAGATGCCTCCTAGCTAAATGAAATTACAAATCACCCCCCAGGCCTCTACACAACGCCCCCATTTTTTTTCTGGGTCTCTTACCGCCCCCCTTTAGGCCTGCAGCGCCCACAAGGGGGCGTTATCGCCCACTTTGGGAATGGCTGTTATATACATATATACGTTTAAACAAACAGATAGACAGACAGACTTTCACATATATATGAAAATTCACATATATTGTTTTCGGGCACATAATCTCTGTACCATGTTTCATCAAAATCAGTTCAGCGGTTTAGCATTTCACTCCTTTTAGGGGTTTTAGGGGTTCATCCCACTTTTCACTCCTTTTAGGGGTAGATTTTTAGTGAAAAAAGTAGTCTGTTTTTTTAATAAAAAAATCTATCTCTGTACCAAATTTCATCATAATCAGTTCACCGGTTTAGCATTTCTCATACAAAGTTTCACCCCCTTTCCACCCTCTTAAGGGTTGATTTTTTTTTAATTTAGTCTATGTTCATTCTCTGATTTCAAACTATCTCCATACCAAATTTCATCATAACCGTACCAGACAGACAAACAGACTTTTGCATTTATAATTTTAATAAATAGTACGGGCATCAACTTTTAATTATGTTTAAATCATTAAATTTTCAATATGAAAACAATCGTTCAAAAATGTATGTAATAAATATATAAATTATCTAATTAAGCTTGTAAGAATAGTAGGAAAGAAACAAGTTAATAATTAAACAAGATAATAACTAAATAACCAATAAACAAGATAAAACATTATACATTTTCAAAATTAACGGAACCGATATTTACATATCGATACATTTTTTCGCATCTCTACTTACACGTGCCTCTTTACAAGAGTAAGAACGGAACATGTGATTGCAGCATGCTAGACAAGGACAAACGCTGACTCCAAGCTAGGACCAACCAGTATCACTAGACCTCTGCTTTTTTCTGTTATTAATTTCTGTTATTAATTTTGTACATTCAATGAAACGTGATATTGTCCTTACCATACCACTTTACAGTGCAATTTAGCATTGTTTACGTATTTCATTCTATATTTTTTGATACCGCTTAGACACAGGTCACGCATCTGCTTCCTGGTTACTACTAAACGAGCGCGAGTTTGTGTTTGAACTTATATGAGCATTTGTGCACATCTTTTTTTTTTTTTACATCAGAGGGGGCAAACGAGCAAGCGCATCATCCGATGGAAAATGATCATCGCCGCCCATGGACACCCGCAACGATCGCTGATCGCGAGATCGCTGGCAGTAAGCGGTGCCTTTCTATTTCCTGTCTCGTAGGGTAGTGTGTCTGTGGGAATAAGTGAGCCGGCGCTGTGAACGTAGTCATAGCAATTGCGCGACGCACCGCAGTGTTAACCAAGTCTACTAGCTGGCTACTAGCACGTAGCGTTAGACTGTCCGGTACATACCGTAACAGATAACGCTCACTCTCTGTCGAAGTTTCGTACTCTCGAGATAATGCGTCCGCTATTGGCCGTTTTTATAATTTTGCGTTGAACGTTTTTACCGCCACGTTTATTCCGCCCACGGAACAATAGGGGAGAAAATGTATGCAGTTGTACCACAGTCAGTATTCTATCTTCATACAAACGCTCCCAAACGACGCGCTCGAAATCTCGGCATTTTTCGGCATACGACAGTCGCGAGTGCGCCGCGGTTGTCGTCAGACGGTATGAGACGCTCCCGCGCATTTACTGACTAATTATTATGTCAATCAAGTTTACGAGCACAATGTTCAGTGTATGGATGTTTGAATACATCTATATCGAAACCGGAAATATTTCTCTGTGGTTAATTTGTAGGAAATATATTATCATAATGATCTAGTTAATTTATTGCTGATTTTTAATTATACTGCACACAAAATGCATTGTTTTTGTCCATTTCCACCGTACTAACTCTAAAACTATTAAAACTAGATATAAAATACTAGTAAAATAATATAAATAAAAACGTATTAAAATTGCAATAATATAAAATGAAAAGATAATATGACAATTTAATATAGTACCTATTATCAAATACGTAACCCAAGAAAAACATTCAGTCCAAGTCAGTAGCCCTATTGCGCGTTTACGTACCAAACGACCGTAGGTAATTATCTCTAGGACACTGCCGAGATAGAATACTGTATGCTTACTTGTACTGTGGTTGTACCGAGACGCTTTTATATTTTCGTGCACGATAACGTCATGCCGTAGACGTTGAAAAAGTTTCTTTTTCTGCGACACAATAGGGAAGCATTTTGCTTACCTGTTTTATTTTGGACGGTGAAAACGTAACGATAGTAACGTTCACGATAAATTATAAAAACTCCTATTATTTACCTGGTTTGTACATTAACTTGAACTTATAACGGCGTAGTCGCAATTCATTCTCTGAGACAAGTTGGTACATCCTCTATAGGTTTTACGAGTATCATAATGCTGATTAACGGTTTATGGTCTGTTTTGATTATGATCGATACTTTCAACGATATTTTCGTTTCGTTATCGTATCCATCGATACGCTCTATGTTATGTACACACACACACACGTGTACGTTAACTCTAATGTTACTGTTCATATCTATCTCACAGACAAGCGCAGACACGAACTGGCCAACATTATTTTCGACAATGCTAGGCGTATTGGCCCGTGTCTATATACAGACACGCTACTCTCACGTGGACTAAATACAAATATGCCTACAGAGAGACGTAAGTTTTTACATTTTTATTTCTATATTACATTACATTACTATGTATTTTGTTAACCATTACACCAGAGAACTCATCACAGACATCGTAAACATTTTAAGGGATAATAAAGATTGAAGACGTCTTAAAAACAAAGTGACATTATTAATTTGACTCTCTTTTAAAACTCTCATTTAAAAAATCTGTCTTAGGGGCGTTTTGAGATTTCAGTAAATGCGTTACCGCGATGGATACTTTCAAAACAAATTAGTGACATCAATGTCTAACCAATAACGTAGACACTTAAAGAAGGGTTATGTTTTTCGCTTGTCTGTGCATACATGTTCAATTTCATCTCAAAATCTTAACATTTGAGCCCTACTGTCTTTACTACCATTGCTTAAGAATGAATATCAACTTGATATTTCAGACACCTCGATGAATGTAGTCAATAAAAGTTACTCTATTATATCGAACCATAAATCAAATGAAATATTAACAAAACATTGAAAATTGCGTGGTAGGGATAGGTGACGTCACGAAATCTGAAATATTATAAAACTACAACGGAACTAGATCCGTTCGTAAAAGTTTTTTTTGTTTAATTAGGATAAGTTTATTAGCCTTCTTTAAATACGATACAATATAATAATAATAATAATACTCCAGACAATTACACAGATCGTGTGACCCCAAACTAAGCAGTAAGCTTGTACTATGGGTACCACACAAGGAACTCTGGCGGAGTACCCAGTAACACCCAGACTCTAAGCCAATTTAGAAAAGTTCGTTTCCTAAATTGACCTGTCGAGGGATCGAACCCGGGACCCTATCTTGGAAAGCAGATGCATATGCCACTGCGCCAACGGCCCAGTCGATATAATATGTATGTAATGTTTATCCGATTACTTACTTGTTGAGGCATCCCTCGAAAGCTACTGCTACTCTTAATCTTTGAACGATCAAGTTCTCATTTAAATAGGGTACGTAATATGTACTTTACATACTATATTCTGAAAGTTCCTCTATCTCACACCAAAACCTCAAGATTCTTCGTTGACTCGTCTGGTCAGTAATGAATCAATTCCTGCAGCTGTCAAGTCCACCATATTAAATATATTTAAGAAGTCTTTCGCCTGATGTTCGTCCTACTTTAAGCCCCAAATTTAAAAATACACTATTTGTATGAAAACTTTATTTAAAAGTGAAAACTACAATCATGTTAAGAAGTGTTTTTAGTCTTTAAATGTTGAACGAAATAAATAAACTTAGCCAAACCTGGAGCGTTGGCCTTTTGATACCAAGACTCGCCTTCTAAACGCTGCAGCCACTCTTTAACTCTCGGGTAGTTATCGCCGATGGGGTGGATCCCTGCGTTAAGGGACGACACTGTCGCCACACACGACACATCCGCTAATGTGACATTGTTTCCTACCAAATATGGACTCCTTTGAAGGTACTGCTCCAAAAAACCGTAAGCTTCTTCGATGTCAGCTATCTGCTGTTCGGTAGGTCCTGTGCTATTTCTGTAAGCCATTCCACGGACAACGACGCTTAGACTCGGGAACAGGATCGACGCATCCATATATAGACGCTGATCGATTAAAGCTCTCGTCGTATAATCGCTGGGGTAGAACTGTTCTTTCTTACCACCTCCATACTTGGAGACCAGATAAGTCATTATGGCGTGACTGTCGGCCAAAATGAAATCTCCATCTTCTAGCAACGGGACGGTATGTAACGGATTCTTAATTAAATATTCGGGCTTGAATTGCTCATCTTGCACTATATTTACTTCTGTACTTTCGACGTTTAGGCTTAATATCTCTATCGTCATCAGCGTGCCACGAACTGGGGGGCTCCCATCTATTTTATATAACACGAGTGGCATTTTACTATACTACTGTACCAATGATTCGTTTCTAAGATTATGAAGTAACTACTATCTAATCTATGTTGTTATGTACATGTTATCTATTCATTTTTACGAATACTGATCTTGAACCACTGATTGTGAAATAAAGTTTTATACCATTGCTCCAAAAAACACACGGTACACACACACATAACAGTTAATAATATCTGCTTTTTTTTTCATAAAAGAGGGGGCAAACCAGCAAGGGAAAAATCACACACAAATCACTTGACGGAAAGTGACCACCGCCGCCCATGGACACCCGCAACGTCCGGGGAGTCATTGGTGCATTGCCGGCTCTTGAGGAAAGAAGGGGGAGGGGGGAAATTGGCCACCGGCACTCTCACTCACCGAACAAAACACAACAGCAACAGATGCTGTTATTTCACGCCGATATTCTGTCATAGGGTGGTATTTCCCCGGCCGAGCCGGCCCAATTTGTGCTGCAATGTAACATGGCTCTACCACACGTAAAACACGGGCTTGCATCATCGTTTACAATTAACATTTTTAAAAATACATTTCTTAAGATTCTGCTGCTGGCTTGTAAGAAGCACTTGTTTGTCTCGACATAAAGAGAAAGCTGAGTTTTGAAAAGCGAAAGAAGCCTCTACAACCGTGTAAGTTAAATAAGATAAAATGAATACTTATACATACATACATATATTCACGCTGTATCACTAACGGGGTAGTCAGAGAGGATGGAGCGTTATTAATACTTATAATTTTATTATTAATTAATACATAATCAATTTTATTAATTAATACTTATTACCTATAACTGAAAAATATTCCTGCAGGCACTCCTCAAAGCATTTTTTTAACTGTCACTAGAATATAGAGTCCTTGACGTTATTATGACAATGCCTGCGAAGGAAAATCATTGGATTGAGATTTGTTTGAATGATATTGCCTATGTATACCCTACATCCTCTAAATTAATTTATTTGGCACCTCTTTGTACGAATGTCTCGAGTAAATGGATGATGAATGAATGATGAATGAAGATGATGATGATATTCATAGCAGCCTTCACTACAAAATACTTAATTGTATCCTAGATTCTCAGCACAAACTGATTGGGAAAAGTCACAACACTTGACGATAACTCAAAAACAACTGTTTTCGACATTCAAACGATTTTGCATTTCTGGGACGTCACGAACACCCACCTATACTGTACACTGTAGATATTTTTGAAAAACAAGATCTTCGAATAGTTCTGAATCGAAAATAAATATTTTTGTTAAAAATAAATGTGTTCTCATTTAACGATTGACAGACCACTGACAAATTGCATAAAGGAGATAGCTTTGTTGTCTCAATTAAAGGAATTTGGTACATCTTTGTTATGGCAAAATGGATTCGTGAACGCAATCTGAAACTTAATTAAAAACGAAGAAACGATATACAAAAACCACGGAATCTAAAATACTTGACTGGCAGAAGTTTCTTATACAGTACTATGTTATGTATAAGCAAAGACTGAGACAATATTTTTGATAATTCAAGTCCTTTAACTCTCAAAGGATTAGAAAGGAATGTTACTGTTAGATTGAAAAAAAAAATTAATGCATTCATTGGGCCTAAAACTACTACATCAATTAACGTTCTCATTGTTGTTCGTAAATCACTTATGGCGTCATATTTACTTATTTATTATACACTTTATTGCACCAAAAATTAAAACTACAAAAAAACACCAAAAATACAAACAATATTTAAATAATGCGGTACAAAAGGCGGCCTTATCGCCTTATCTTGAAGCAATCTCCTCCAGGCAACAGATCAAATTCACAATAATATCGATTAATTATAATTTCATGTTAGAAAATGATATAATTTTAATCTATTTAACTATTCCAATCTGTTAATGTTATCATTATTAATTAATATACATGTTTACGCAAGGAAGGAAACGACGTGCTGTGGCAGCCCACAGACGGGTGTGGGGGCATATTTCAATTATAATTTATACGTCATCGTCGTGTGGACCCTCCACTTCATTAGCGCACTCGACAATAAACGGTCATGTGAAGTCGCATAACATCGACATAATATTATATATAACTACCTACCTATGTATTTCTACCATTTCTGAATTTACGTTTTATACAAGTTTTAATATACAGTAGAGTCTCACTAATCCGGCACTATTAAAACTTAGGGGTGCCGAATTACTGGAATGTTCGGATTACTGGGTTGTATAGAAAAATTTATAATAAATAAAATAAAACATTTCATAAAGGGAATACATATACATATTTGTATTCATGTACCTACTGCACGGTTTTTATAACAGTGTCTTTTTTTATAACATATGTATTAAAATAATTCTTAACTGAGGTTTTCTCACATGTTTTGAAGAGGGAGGCGAGGGCGGAGAGTGCCGGATTATTGGACGTGCCGGACTATTGAAATTCCGGATTAGTGAGACTCTACTGTACTAGTTTTGTTGAAAAACAATAGTACGAGTATTCATTTTATTATGTTCCCGGCGTGGACATACATAATATGTCAATTTAAAGCAAAATTCGATAATTAACAACACAAATTACAATGCTCTTCCTTAAATGTAGAATCGACATGAATTCTTTTTTTTAAAAAAATCTTTAATTGTATAAAAGCTCTCCTCGACCAGCCACGTCTTCATTAAAAGGTAAGTTAATTATGTTTGTTGGTAAGGAATTAAATATTAAAGGAGCCATATAGGTACAGTTTTTTCGAAATAAACACAGCACTGGCATTCTTAAAGTGATATAGTATATATCTTCCCTCTGCAATTCTAACGTGGTGGTAGACAGAGCGGACGGAGCGCCCATCATCACAATCCTCGTATACTTTTTTCACCTCTTTGAACCTCATAATTTTCCACAACCACTTCCGCCAAGATATGTGAAATTTTATGTTGGCCAAGACCAGCACTATTGGTAAACTAAATAATAGTCTGATGGTATCAAAATGTTTAGGTAGGACCTTTGGGTTGAACATGACCTAAACATCGTCCACTGGCATTTACAAGACATTTCGACCGTTATCGCCAAATCATAAACATTCATAACTCTAAATTACGTACATTCATAGTTATTATGATTTCATGGTCACTAGCAGAATGTAATCTTTGATATAAAAAAAAGCAGCTGGAGTCGTATAGGGCACTTAGGGTTCCGTGACAAATTAAAAAACAAATGGGTCCAGAATCAGGTTATTTGATAATTGAAGAGAAAATTTCTATTAGCACGTTGGACGATTTTTGGATGGATCAAATCTTATGAATTCGCGTCAGCGACATGCTATTTTATTCTTCATACTATAAATAGCGACACCTAACGGCTCAAAAAAAAATTTATTGGTTCGCTAGCGTGTAACTGTTTTGATCTCGGATCAAATGTTACAATGGGCTAAGTATCTATTTGCTCTAAAAGCGTGTCCTAGCGGTGTCCTTTTTTCGTTGACCGAGTTCTTAAATGTTTACTAATGTGTGACTAGAGAAGGTCAAAGTTCAACGATACAACGATACACAGCTAGATACGACATATTTTAATTTTTGTGAGTACTAGTACCAAAACACTTAAGAATTACGAGTATTTTGAAAATAATAATGTTTTATGTGCCTTGGTCCACGGTTTTAACGGTTGATTTTAAATAAATTTACATAATTAAGTATAAGAAATAAAAGAATGAAACTAATTAAAGAAATGGGTATGGGAAATGGGTAAGTAAATTGAATTTAAGTTTAAAAATTAAAAACCAGAAATATTTATAACTTTTATAAATTATATGTACATGGTGTAGGAAAAATATTTTTTCTTATTTCTGCTTTTGAGTTATTATGCGTATATGTATTTCCGTTGTATAAATAAATCCGTTTTGACACACAGACTGAAAAACAGATAGGCATGATGAAACTATAATGGTTCCATTTCGGCATTTTGATACCTGATACGGAACCCTAATAAGTCGATAAATTATATACATAGGCTTGTGTAGATATATCGATAACAAAACAACATAACGAGAACTTATCGATGTAATACGATCTGCGTAACGTTGAAATAAAATGTAATAATACATACATACAAAGTTAAAATCCAAAGCCATTTATCATTTGGGGTCAACAGGAACATCAATATTTAACGATGTCACACTTTATTTTTGCTAAAGGCTTCTATAATATACTGAGATGTCTTTCATCACTCATTCTTTCTAAGTGCCCGAACCATCTAAGTTCTAAGCATTCCTTTCTTCATTTTTACAATAACACTGTCGTGTAACCCTGTCATACTGTCATACATATTCACTTCCATACTTTAATTTTTTAACTTGTCACATGACCAATAAAGAGCGTTTTCTATTTATTGTTATTACATTTATGTCAATATTTATTATGTATTATACATATTTATTGCTTATTTATTATATATTTTATATTATTATATACATATTTAAATATTGTTTATTTATTATTTTCATATTTCTAATTTCCATTTATGCTTCTTAAAACGGAACACATTTGACATGGCAACCATGGCAGCTAATGGCGGCTATGTTTGACAATCAAATATATTCAGAACTTTTTTTGAAAATTGCTTGAAGAAAAGTTACAGTAGCAAAGTAGCGATTTATTTCTCTGAGCTTCGAAATTGAATATGTTCTTTGCTGCTCATTTGCGTTTATTGACCCTTGTTTTAAGTACTAGCTGGACTCCGATTACTCCTGCTACCACATTTGATATTGGCTTGTACCTACTTTTGAATTGGATCACGCCGCTTACATATCAACCATTGCACTATTACACTCGTATTTGGACTTTGATTTTCTCATCGATTTGCATATGGACGCTGTTGAAATGCCTTGTGATAGGAAGTGTTGTGTACCTAATTGCAACAGAAATGATAGGCATTCTTAAAGTAAGTAACAAACTCAAATCGCCAACCAGTTTACTTTCTTTATGTACCATCGTGTTATTGTGTTACAAGTTTACATTGACATAAATAGTTCATGTTTAAATTTTAGGTGACGCCAGTACTATACCGCGCGTTTTTGCTAATTCTGACAAAGATGCAGAAAGATTTAAGACTTGGATTTATGCTGTTGGAGGCAGTATATTAGCTTCAGACAACCAATATATATATAAATATCAAAAAGTGTGCTATAATTATTTCGAAATAAAATATAAGACTTGAGGCAGAAAGCTATGCTAATGCCGTTCGTACTTTGAGTTTACAAGGTAACTTACTTGCTACTTATTTCATAACCATTTTAATAAAACACGTAAAGTGTATTTACAAAAGGGCAACCTGAAGGTGTCTGGAATTATATCTGCGATATACACCAATGTATTATTTATTAGCTCTTGTCTGAATTTTGTTATAATAATAAAGAATAAAAAAAATAACTTAATTGGCAATCTGTGAAAACATAATGAGGAACATATTTGTCAAAATATATTTTTGTTGGTTTATGTAGATGTAGAATCTATGTAGGAGCATCTCCCAAACCCTTAAAACCCTTGAAATTCAAGATTAAGAAACACTCAATTTCATACTTGAAACTATCTGACATCTCTCGTAAAAAATTAAAATCTCTGTAAAAACCTTTAACATCAATTGTTGTGCGACATATTCGTAAAAGTAGTTAACATTTCAAATTTATAATTTATCTTTTTTTACTAAAATAAATAATGACTGACTATCCCGTCGGGGACAAAGCATGAACATATGTAACTTTTCCAATTTGTAATTGTTACCCTCTTTTTACTAAAATAAATAATAACTGATTATCCCATCGGGGATATAGCGTGAAGATATGTTACTTTTCAAATTTGCAATTGTTACCTTCTTTTTACTAATATAAATAATAACTGACTACCCCATCGGGGATATAGCGTGAAGATATGTTACTTTTCAAATTTTAACTGTTACCTTCATTTTACTAAAATAAATAATAACTGACTATCCCATCGGGGATATAGCGTGAAGATATATAACTTTCAGATATGTAATTGTTACCTTCTTTTTACGAAAATAAATAATAACTGACTACCTCGTCGGGGATATAGCGTGAAGATATGTAACTTTCAGATTTGTAATTGTTACCTTCTTTTTACGAAAATAAATAATAACTGACTAACTATTCCATCGGGGATATAGCGTGAAGATATGTAACTTTTGAAATTTGCAATTGTTACCTTCTTTTTACTAAAATAAATAATAACTGACTACCAATTCGGGGATATAGCGTGAAGATATGTTACTTTTCAAATTTTCACTGTTACCTTCATTTTACTAAAATAAATAATAACTGACTATCCCGTCGGGGATATAGCGTCAAGATATGAAACTTGTCAAATTTGCAATTGTTACCTTCTTTTTACTAATATAAATAATAACTGACTACCCCATCGGGGATATGGCGCTATAAAGTATATCTGAGAGAATAATATATAGGTAGATGGAAAAAATTTGTCTCTTGACGCCATCTTAGATTTGCGGACGACATTTATCCTTTCGCTGGACAAGTAAAAAACTAGGAGCAATGATATTCTAAGGGAAAAAAGCAAAAAAGTAGGTCTTATAATGAATTAGAATAAAACCAAATAAATGACCTGTACTAAAACAAAAACTATCATCTTAAATGGAAGACCTTTGGAATATTATGTGAGTAGGTACATTTAGCTGAGAATGAAATATCATAAGACGACAAAAATGCGAGGAAGTAGAATGTCGCGCAGCCTTGAACTGTAAAAAATCTAAGCTAAAAGATATCCTAAGAAAAAAGATTGTAGTGGATTCCTCCTGTATTCTACCGACCCTTACATACGTATGTCAAACATAGATCTAGCACTAAGACAAAATCCAAGTTGGTCACATACCAGAGAGCAATGGAAAGAAGCATACTGAAAATAAGACAAATACACAAAGTAAGAAGTGAACTTAAAAGACATGACAGAGAACAAAGCTAACAGGTGCTTTAGAAAGAGATGATTATTATATGTACAAACATAAAACTATGTGAAAAATATATCGAAAAACATATCTGGATGGATAAAGTGTTTTATTTATGACTTCCCTGTTGTTTTAACAGGCTTTGTTCATCTACAAAGCGTAGGCGATCTTGCGCTTTGTAGACGAACAAAGCTTTGATTATTTTTAGTTTAATATATTAGTATGGGAGGGTATGCGTACGTTTGTACAAGGTATTCAAATTGATAATAGATGGCTCTCATCGTTTAAAAAGGCCAATTACTCTATTCTCAGTATATATAATTTTCTCTATGCTGCGTAGATACGCAGTATGACATGATAAACAATGAAGAGATCTTCATTGTTTACACCCGCGTACATGAAATTAAAAAAAAAATCAGGTGCCCGCTTGCTCGTCTGCCACCTCTTTTATAAAAAATAAAACCGCACCTGTTTTGGTTACGCACTGTCGACAGATAAACCTCTTTGTTCGGTTTGCATACATGAGTTATATTTACGTGTTCTATCTAAAGATGTGTGACGTTATCGGTGCAGTGCATCTTGACATATTGTACCGACTTGTATTAACGGACAAGGCAAAGACGAATCTTTATAACAATAAATGAGTCACAATGTCTAGTAAGTACTAAAGTCTGTCTCGAATGTTTGTTGAACTCACAGTTTGAATCACGCAACGATGGTTCGTGAAGTTAAATTAATTTGGGGATCTCTCCGAGACCTAACTCGAACTCAAGTACAATTAAAATAACTTTTTAAATAAGATCACGTATCTATATAATTAAATTTGACAGTTATTGAAGTCGGTGCCAAATCAATGTGCAACAACAGAAAGTCTATTAGTTTGGTGCGCTTGGCACCGACTTCAGTAACTGTCAAATTTAATTATATAGATATGTGTATCGTATTTAAAGTTATTTTAATTGTACTTGAGTTTTGATTAGTAAAGAATAGTTATTTTGTTTTTTTTTTATTTTAATTTATTCTTGACCATGGACAATGTAGTCCTTCAGTCGAAATATTAAAGACTTCTAGAGAATCATTAACTGTCCCTAACACTCCTCCAGTAAAGTGATAGTAGGCTTTACTGAAGTTAAAAAAGAACTTCTTGGAAGAGCGCGAAAACTTCAGCTACACATGTTTATTTGGATCTCCCCATTCTTTTCAGTTACACAGAACTTTAAAACACAATACACTATCACTGTTGTACTTTAAAACTCCTAAAAATGTAAAAAATAGAAAATCTAAATAAAAATGACAACCTCACTTCTCCCGTTCCCGCCAAACAGCCATAGTTATTTAGTACTTTTCAGTGTTTTCATTTGAAAGCGATTTATACTTAATTAGTTTTCCTTGTAGAAGCCGAGGAAAAATTGTTTATTCTAATGGACTGTTATTAATTGATAAAGCCGTGCGGTCATATTTTTATCTTCGAAAATATATTCAGTGTTGCCATTAATGTGTGGTATACTTTTTATAAATAACTTTCAGCTCCTCCTAACTACGCCCGGGTTGAATACACAATGTTACAGTCCATGTACATTTGAAATAATGTACTTTTCAAATGGTCAAAAAATTATTCAAATAGGTTTCAGAGATTACCCTCCACATATAAACAAGCTTACAAGATTCACTCCCTCTCTTTATAATATTAATATAGATAACATGACCTATAAACAAGAAAGCAAATAAAGTAACTTAAGTCCACTACACAGTATAAGTTAGGGGAAGCAAGATATTAGCGAATTAAATTCCTAAGTTTATCGTTAATATATACAATATAAAACATGAAACATGGTCGCTATACGACATTCGTAAATCTGAACCATATGTAAATACGGTGGTCGCCGTCCCGGCAGTGCTGGATAGGATCCAACATGAGATGAAATTCAATGATATGCGTGAACTTTCTCGAAGGCGGAATGAACACGGGCGGTGTCCGTACGTGAGCGACATAATGTGTGCATGTCATCAGTAATAAACATCACTATACGACGTGCATACAAATATACCTAGAATGATGTAGAAATATACCTACAAGTTTAGATCTATCTTGACTGCCGTCTCTAGCGTAGTACGCTCGATCTGTTCAAGATCGCCTTGAGATATGAGTTTGTGAACAACCATCACTTACACATACAATTGAAAAACTTAACACAAGTACATACATACTATGTCTTTTTTATTTTACAAAAAAGAGCGATACGTGCTATTTACAGTATGAATGCACGAGAATCACTAAGAGATCGTTTTAAAGACATTGATGTACTGACCTTGCCGTCCTTATACATCTTTGAAATTATTATGTATACGAGGAAAAATATAGATCGATTTACAAAAAAAGGCGATATTGGTGGTATGGAAACCCGAGGTCGTGATAAATTGGTTGTTCCAAAATTTAAATTACTTAAGTCAAATGTTTCATTTTTGGGTAACTGCGTTCGTTTTTATAATAAAGTTCCTCAAGAAGTCACTCAATTAACAGAAAATATATTTAGATTAGTTATAAAACGTACATTGATTAGACAATCATACTATAAAATAAACGATTTCGTTGAAGATAAAACAATAGTCTGGAAATGATTTTCTCTGCACATGCATTTACTGGCTCTCTGAATATTGTATTTTAATCAACCTTTTGTAAAATGACGTTGAAAAAATTATACCTGACTGAGTTTCTTGTCGGTTCTTCTCAGTGTCCAGGTTTTCTTTTCTCTTCTCTTTGAACCGAACTAAAGTAGATTTGACGTTCAAAAATACCTTGTGATTGGGTTTACTTGAATAAATTGATTTGACTTTGACTTTGACTTATGTCTTCGGAGTCCTTACATACTTCTTTCGCCTCCTCAAATGTCATCATACTCCTCACACACTTTCGTCTAGGTATGCGAGTGCTTTTGACATTTCCATCAGCTAACACTGGTTATTTGATCTTCATAAATTAGCCTTAGTCTTCCTTGACTTCTGCTACCACTCAGTTTCGCTCTGTACATTTTTTTCGTCAATCTTTCATCACTCATTCTTTCCAAGTGCCTAAACCATCTAAGGGTTTCTTTCTTCATTTTTACAATAACACTGTTGTAGAATCCTGTCATACTGCGTATCTTTTTATCGCTTGATTTGTCTGCAAGTGTGATACTGCACATATTTAGTGCTTTAATATTCATCATATTTAGTGCTAAAATACTTTAAGAAATAGCTATCTATGTAAGTACTAGCCCATTGCTTGTAATAAACTTTACACCTCGGCCGATTTTACAACAGCAACGAATAAATATCGAATACACCACATTGCTTCTTTAATATTTAAGCAATTGAAAGCTGTGAAGAAACATCGACAACATGATCGTTCTGAAAAAACGTGCACTCAGCATCAAACATTCCCTTTACTACAATTACAAAGATGAAAGACTGTTATCGACATCACTGCTATGCATCTTTTGGCAGTTTTGAAATACAGAATCGACTCGATGACGAGCATCGCACCGCTATTACGTGTCACGGTGTAGGCAGATGTCCTGCTGAGTGAGCGTCAGTAAAACATTAAACTTGTTGTAGACCACGTTATGTATTTCGATATTCTGTTAATTGCTTTCTTGGCCGACTAAACTACGCGATACAGTACAAAAACTGTTTCGTATTTTTCATCCCCGACGGAAAAGAAATTTGACGCCGTTGTGTATTTGTCTGTGCCCGTAGCTCTTAAATTAATGAACCAATACATGCAGTATTTTTGAAGCAAGTTTCCGTGAATGTTCGTAACAATGTTTGTTGGAAATTGGTCCAGCCAGTGCATACATCTGTGAATCTCGTTTGTGAAAAGATTATAAGCACTATTGCTGCTAAAAACTTACGGTTCGATACTGGTTTTTTTTTCTCTTTGATCTTTACTTGGAACTTTAATTGGCAATCGGAGGTATATAATGACGACCAGCATGAGGTCGTGATTATACCTCCGACCTAAACAATAATAATACTACCTAAACAATAATGAAATTAAAAATTTAAACCCGCGGCACGAAGTATAATAAGCCTTAAATAACGATAAATAATAACATTTCACTATTTTATCAGCAATTTGCAAGACTCATACTTTAAAAGTAAACTAGGAAAATTAATAAATAAATTAGGAAGCTCTAGAAACAAATATTATAAGACATCTTAGCGGCATCCAACGTAATATCATTCTAAAGATAAGAAAAATGTACAGGTAAATATATCGTCAACTGCGATCAGGTCAATAAATGACACATACTATATAAATGTGTCTTCAGATGTATTAAATAAAAAAGTAATTTAAAAAAAATCCTACAATGTTTTCTTTTATTTACAACTTTACGATTTGTCCAGGTTTATACCTCCACAAGCAATACTTTCAGAAACAAAGTAATTTAATTAATATTTGTAACGATGAACCCAAAAGATACTTTCTGGTTTTGAAATTTGTAGTCGAGCCGCTGCTTACCCTAATTCTTCCAAATACCTCTAAGATAAACGACTGCGACCGACACGTAAAATTACATAGTGTCGCGTTTCTCCAACTTCGGAATGACACGCTAAAAACGTACCTACTTCATGTACCGTTTACGGCAATGCTTAGTTAAAGCTCACAACAAAGTAAATAAAACAATACCTCATAAACAATAATTCATTATAATCTCTATTTGGCTGAAGTGACGTTAATCCGTTAGATATTTGATATATGTCGTCGTACGATTGTAGAATTGTGAAGATCTTGAAGTGCCTGGGAATTTCGTGAAACACAGCCATTTTATGAAATAGCCAACTATATATTCGTCAACTCTAAATACAAAAAAACAACAGTAAATAATTAAACTAAATAATTGTTCATTATATATTTACATACCTACAACTTTTGTATAGATATATATGTAGTATATAATTTATAGTACCTGGGCGACCAAGTTTTACTCCGCGTCTTACAAAAAAAAACCAAAAAAGTCTGACCACGTTGCAGGATTCGAACTCGCGTTTCAGCTTAGTAGACCTACGCTCTAGCTACTGTACTACTGAGAAGGTAAACTCTGTTGTGAAATCAGAAGAGTACAGAGTTTAAAAGTTTTAAGTGTGTGAAAGAGGGAGAAAACTATTTTTCAGAATTGAGACCTAGCTAGATCGATTTCTCGCCCCCTCAATCCTTTTATTGTAAATTTCATCGAAATCGCTAGTCGTTTTCGAAAAAGCGATATCGTATATACATATACTATATACAAATATTGCTCGTTCAATATAATAGTGGATACAACTTAAAGTAATATTCACGTTATACGCGTGGTCTGTCTTGCAGCGCGGGGAGGAAGGTAGCGCTAAATACCTAATGCTCTCAAAGATAAATAAGCTCTCAAAGATAAGCCATAAGTGCAATTGTCTATCTAGCAAAGATTTTTGTAACTTCTGCTCATAGCTTCAACTAAACGCTTTTTTCTCGTCCAATTACATACTTTATTGCTACTATTTTTTTGTTACGATACCCAATTTATTTTTGCGCAACCATATTACGCGCGCGTATAGCTTTTTGGGAGCAGGGAGACGTCATTAGCAAGGCCATCATATACAGCATACCGGTGTCCCCTTGGGCACAGAATTTGGGGCCCCATTAAAAAATTAAAAAATGAATAACAAAAATTTTTTTTTTATTAAAACGTTCACTGGTTAAAAATAATTAAAAAAATTTATCTGGTGTCCGATTAACATTTTAATTTAGAAATGGCGACGGTGATTCTTAGTAGGTATTTAAAAACTGCTGCTTTTTTCACGTTAGCAAATATATTCTATGGAAGTCTTTCGGGGCGTCCCTGAGGT
This sequence comes from Zeuzera pyrina, assembly GCA_907165235.1. Taxonomy (NCBI): domain Eukaryota; kingdom Metazoa; phylum Arthropoda; class Insecta; order Lepidoptera; family Cossidae; genus Zeuzera; species Zeuzera pyrina. Next base: position 23,258,537 of record OU015632.1, read on the forward strand.
CAGAGGCTCTGGGCACAGACCCCGTGTGCCCAGGGCCAATGATAAAGACGCCATTAGCGACATGAAATGCAATTCTATTATCTTATTGCCGGCCAAAAGGTACGTCACGACATAATGGCCAAGCAATATTACTGATGTAATTTTTATTTCATGAAGTGGTGACGTTTCACGAAATACTTGGACATTTCATGATTTGTCCAATTCTATAACCCTACAACGACATATTCAGCCTAATACATCTCAGCTAAGATCAAAGGGAACGCACGAACAGTATGCTTGATTAGGACAGCAATAATAATTGAATACTCCAAATATGTACGCAAACAACTACATTACCTTGACGGCATCACACGCCTCCTCGATGTAATTAACTGACATACTTCCTACAAAACTTGACTGTATGTATTTGTGTGTCGGTTATAATTATCTCCTTACGAACCATGAACATATTCTTATAATTATTTAAACACTGATTATAATATTATAATAATCTTGACGACTGACAATTGACTAATTATTATACCAATTGATTGGCCCCAAAAGCTTGTACCTATGTATAAACTATTATAGCTTGTACATTGTATAAACTATTATAGTTATACAGTTTTATGAAAACTATCGATGATATCGGAAACTCAAAGTAAAGCAACAATAAATGTGACTGTTTGCAATACCACCGTTGCTCAGTTTTTATAAAAAAATTTGTCGATACAAAATACAATGGTACAAACACGACTAGCTCAATGACGCCATATAGTATAAGGCAATTGCTTTTTAAGTCGGGGTTTCCAGGTCAATTCGGTCAGGCCAGTTAATGAACTGAACTTCCCTAAATTGGCTTAAGCCTGTGTGTTACTGGAAACTCCTCCAGTTCGTTGGGTAGTAGATACTACAATACAAAGTACGTCATTGTTCTGTCAAGCGGTGTTTTTTAAACCGAATGCAATTACCCAAAAATGAAACATTTGATTTATGTAATTTGAATTTTGGAGTAACCAATTTATCACGACCTCGGGTTTCCATATCATTAATATCACCTTATTTTTATATTTTTCCATATTTTCCTCTTGTACATAATAATTTCATAATTCAAAAAATGACAGTTACCCAAAAATGAATCACTTGACTTTTGTAATTTGAATTTAGGAATAACTAGCTATTCACGACCACGAGTTTCCACACCATTAATAACGCTTTTCTTTTGAAATAGATCTAAATTTTTTCTAATGTACATTATGTTTTCATAGATGTATAACGACGGTAAGGTGAGTACATCAATGTCTTTAAAATGATTTCTAAGCGACTCTCGTGTGTTCATACTGTAGATGGTACGTATTGCCCTCTTTTGAAAAATAAAGATAGACTTCATATGCGCCGCTGATCCCCACAGTAGCAGACCATAAGACATAAGGCTATGGAAATATGCGAAATACACCAGCCTAGCCATAGCCACATCTGTCAACTGTCTAATGTGCGTAATAGCATATACATATTGCCGAATTGAGCTTATTAGCTAGTCCCGATATGGTCCGCCCACTTTAACTTATTGTCACCTGTTAAACCAAGAAAAATAGTTGATTTCATTTATTCTAATTGTTACCCATCCAGTTCTAGTCTATTATGGATTTTGGGTACATTGGATAGGGAAAACTTGACACAATTGGTTTTTTGTGCATTCAGTAGTAAATTATTAGCAGCGAACCATGTCGAGACATTCGCCAAGATCCTATTCTGTCCGCTAATATCTATGTCTTTTCTGTTTACTTTTAATAATAATGATGTGTCATCAGCTAATAATATTATTTCACATAGGTCTTTAAGCATAAATGGAAGATCATTAACGTAAACCAAAAATAGGAACGGTCCTAAAATTGATCACTCACACTCATCTTTAATTTAGAGCCGACAGATGTAACCCCATTTACACTCACTTTTCGTTCTCTGTCAGCCAGATATGAAATCACGAGATATAGAGCTTTATCACGTATTCCATAGTATTTTCTGCTTGTAAATTAAAGTTTTGTGACAAACACAATCAAAAGCTTTGGAAAGATCACGAAACACGCCAATGGGATTTCGTGACCCCTCCCACGACTCTAGTATATTTTTGACCAAGCTTGCTCCCGCATGAGTTGATGTCCGCCCTCTCGTGAAACCGTACTGTTGATTATGAAATATCATTGACATTGACATTGAGTGGTAGTTTATAGGATCGGACTTACCACCCGATTTAAATATTGGTATAATTTTACTATGCTTCATCAAATCGGGAAACACACCTTGATCAACACATTTATTAAATATAACACACACATTTACTAAAATCGGTGTTACTATTGGCATTATATTAGCCAGTACATGAACTGATAATCCCCACAAATCTTCACTTTTCTTGTTTTCTAAAAATTTGAAAGTTTTCTCCATTTTTTTTTACGTAGTATGTATTCTACGTACGTAAAGAATACGTATGTATTCGAAAGTATTCGCCGTTATTTTGACATCTCAATATATAAATAAATCTTTACCTCAATAAATATCAGTATATACTGATCATCTCTCCAACACTACCAAATATTATCAAATAATACTTAGGGTGGCTTGCAGCTACTATTTAAGCTCGGATTAAGGAACTTGCTTGCTGAAGGAACTATTTAATATTTGGTGCAAGTGAGAAGCAAGTTTTTTAATTCGAGCTGAAATAGTAAGTGCAAGCCCTGATATAAGTCATTCTGTACATTTTTTTTTATTTTAACATACCCATGAGACAACACGTTAAAATCAGAGGTGGGAAGAAGGAAAATTTGTAAAAACCCGTGAGTAAACACGTAAAAATCAGGTGGACGTGCGGATGCCCCTGCCGTGGCGTAGGCGGGGCGCGGAAGCCGCCACTTTGGAGGCCTGGGGTGTCCTTCGAGGGAAGGCGCCTCACCCAATGGCCTCACGACGGTGCGCGCGGTGTTCCCGCGCGCCTCCCAGGAGAGCGGGCAGGTCAAACTGCCCGCACACGAAGGAGGCCGCGGCAGAGTGCCTAGCACCCTAATATCGCATAACGCATTTCCTGATGTAAAAAAAAAAGTGAGAAACGCGGTCAGAGGCGCCCACAAAGCCCCCACGCAGTCGCTTGCGCATTACTACAAACTAGCTGCGTGCCGCGGTACCACCCTCTTCTTACTCTATATTACGTTAATTGTGAAATAATTACTATAATGTTTATGTAAGTATGTAGTTAGATGTTATGTATGTATGTATATCAAACTAAGATATGTCCTATATTACTCAAGGATAACGTAGCTCAGCAATAAAAAAATTTACGATCGGTTCATTAGTTCTAGGGGTCACCTGCTACATACATACAAACAAACAAACGTATACCTCTTTATAATTTTCTATAGATGTAAACGACATATGAGCTGTTATATTTAAGCACTTCTGTCATTGACATTACGAGCAATAGCATGGGATTCTTATTGCGATGAATAATAAAACAAACTACATACTATGGCTACGTATGTAAAAAAAAAATCTATATCACAGCATCCTATATTTAGACATTATGTAAAGCTTTGGTGTATCTATGATTATAGACACTATTGGCATAAATAGTACAAATCGAACGTGTTTCATGTGTTCGTCATGAATTATAAGCAATACTTATGCATTGCTTTAGTCTGTTTAACTCATCAAGCGATTCTACTTATTAATACGTGACAATGGCAAATGCGCTAATCTGCTATGAAGAAAGAAAGAAACCTCTTACGTGCGTACGCACATGCTTTTCTTTCATCCCTGAGTTACATAGAGTACCACTCCTAATTTTATTTTTTTTCTTAAGTTACAAGACGTCATTGTATAGCGATTCATAGAATACACCTACCTTGCAAATGTCATCAATATAGTGCCAATGGTCTCCAAGAAAAATGGCTGTGAAATATGGACATACTTACAGACGGATAGGACGTAATTATAAGTTCCGTTTTTTTGCTATTTGGCTACAGTAGGTACCTTAAAAAGCAGATGTAAGTAATAACTTTTTATCGTTCGTTATTTTATAATATGTATTTATTATCAGGGTACCAGTATAATAGCAGTAAAAACCGTTGAAAGTATTCTCCTACATAGCATATTATTGACACATCGTGTAAATTCAACTTCAGGGCTATACTCAAGCGTTGAAGGTAAGATCTCCGATAAGGTAAAGGACTAATACAGTCTAGTGATGTCACGACGACGAAGGGACATCTCGATAACGCCGATAACATCGCACGCAATCAAACTTTCTAGATCTTAATACTCCGGACCTCCGTCGTATTACTGTGCATACTTGCAGTTTATAACAAAGATACAAATATGCATAGAAAACGTCACGCTATACCCCTAACCGGATAAGCAGATAAGAAGGAGCGCCACGCACCGCAGACCTAATACAATTTTTATAATAATAATAGGCCTTATAAACGTATATAAATGAAAAAAATGAGTTATGGATAATTTAAATTAAATTAACAATTTCAAAAAAGGTTGTCTTTTTTTACAAAACACTTTTTGCTGCTCAAATCTCATCACTCTCCTCCGATATTTTCATTTGCTTTCAATTGCTTTTGATTTTACACCAACTAACATTCTATTGGGGGACTGAACTGATAGCATCATGGCAGAGCATGTGTCTTCCAAGCAGGGGTCCCAGGTTCGATCTCCGGTCAGGTCAGTATAGGAAATGAACTTTTCTAAATTGGTTTGTGGTGTGGAATTCACTGGGAGCTCCCTCAGCTCGTTATGTGGTATCCATAGTATACTATGGTCTAGTGCTTAATTTGGAGTCACGCAATTTGTGTAATTCTCTGGAAGATTATCATTTATCACATATTAATTAGTATTAGTTTATGTTAGTAACTAATTAATATGTGGTATTAGTATTTAATTGATTCATTGATAGCAACACTGTGGTATTAGTATTTTATTGATTGATGGCAGCACTGTCAAAACAGTGCTGCCATCTATTAATAATTTAATGTTTGGAACGTTTAATCACGTTCACGAATATTGACGACGCGACGGCTAACATGATTATTTCAATATAATATTTTAAACGGTAAAGAACATTGATGAATGTGTGGTGAATCGATGATAACTCGAATGAGCACAGTCCCTCGATTTGGAAGTATTTGATTCAAAATTAAAAATATATCAGTCCAAGAGAGACTATTATGTAAAATCAGTGTCATCTCATTTAAAGATACCATTGGAAAGGCGTCTATTTGATTTGTCGCAACATCCTTGCACGTAGCCGTGTACGCGCGACTTCATTACCATTCCGACTTCATGAAACATAATCAACTCTAAGTCAACTCTATGCTTTTAACATTAAAGTTAAAAATACGTTGCTTGATTTCGTATTTAACTGCAGGCTTACGACAAGTCTCTCCCCGGTGTAACTGAGTTTAAGGGCCTCCCAAGGGACGAAAAGGTCCGTCCGACAATAGGTTCTTTAAACAGCCAAATTACGTCACGTTTCAATTTATTTCCGACTAGCTTGCACCTTGCGGGTACGTCTTGCCTTATATTATCTATGACTTGGGCGTTCTACGTTTGAAAGCGAACAGTCAAGAAACCTATTACATCTAGATTTCTTTGGGAACAATACAATCCCTAACTATTATGTCCGAACGTTACAGAGACGCTTCATAAAATTATTCGAACACTGGTGTCCTTAACTATGGCGGATGTTAAAGGATAGATGTTGTGTATGAGACAAATTTTGTTTAATGATTAAAATGTTAATGTTATGACAATGTTATTGAGCGTATCCGCTGTCTTATACGATCAAAAATGCACTGTTGGATATAATATATTAAAATGTTATAAGCGCGGCCGTCGCAGACTTACGGCGTCAGCATACCTGACGTTTGCCGACGTAATTTGAGTGTTCAGAACAAAAACTATATCTAATCCTATCTAATTTAATGATTAGTCCTGTACTGTTATGCACAATTATGCCTTTCATATGGAGGATTCGTGGTCCGATTGCCGAATAGTAATACGATAAGTAGAAAATTTGATAAACTGATTTGGAGTCTCAATATCATTGTTCTTTCAGCTCATTATCTGACATTATTTATCTTCTAGTACAAGCTTAGGGTTATTTTAAGGCCAGACAATATAGGTATAGTTTCTGTAAGAAATCATAAGAATTAGACTAATCTAATTATGCTATAGTTTTACTCATACAATTCCCTCAATTTAAAGAAGTTTTGACTTTTGATTTAGACTTTTATGTAGACTGACCTAGCTACTAGATATCTCCTGTAAGTGCCAATTTGTTCGTAAATATTCACTGGTATCTAACGAAGGATTTGAACTTTCGTGTAGAGGACTAGACCTTTTTTTGGTTACACAGGAGAAGTCTGCACGCAGATACCCCGCCCCCTGGGGGAGAGACAGAGTTATGTGGGGCTGTTATCCGCCAAATATCCTATGGCAGTCGTTCTCGGCACGTTGACAACCGAATCAAGGATCACACAGTACATTATATATAGGGAAATAGAGGTATTAGTCGAAATTTTACATCTAGCGCCATCTAGTAAAATTGAACTCAAACTGTCAAGTAATCTTCGAAAATGTAACAAAACTAAGTACAAATGTTATTACTTGATTAATAACAATGAATATGACAATGAATATGATTGAATAATAATGAAATAAAAATAACAATAAACTAAATAAATTCAATAGTTATCATCAAGATTTGGACGTTTTACGAGCTCTATGGCTCTATAAGATATAAGAGGTAATGAGGAATGAAACTAAGCTATCACTACTTTTATTAAAATGAAAAAGTTCAATACTTGACATAAAAAACTAGTGGTGACATCTAACTATACTAGACTACACTACTATAAAGGCAAAAATTCATAGGAAAAATTTTTGTATAGAGCGAAATGACCCTGTCGAGGATCTACAGAACGCGCCGAAGCCCGTCTCGCGCTGTGCCGAAGCACTTCTTGGGGGCAGTTACGGAGCCCCCTGTACCCTCGTCGTGCCACGATAGCGCGGACCACACGACCCATCGTCCTTCTCGGAGTCTCATAGATTAATAACCAGAGCCCTCACTCCAACGGCTGCAACAACATATTCTCTGGGCCGGGCTACCCGCTGACGGTTCGGGATGTACGTTACCACCACCCCGGCGTCGTCGTTTTCGAGCGAGAAGACATATCTAGATACATACCTACATACATATCTTCACGCTGTATAATGTGGTAGTCAGAGAGGACGGAGCGCCACGCTTCGCGGTCTTTACATACTTCTTTCCCTTCCTCAAATATCATTCTCCTCTCGCATTTTCGCTTAGGTATGCGAGTGCATCTCTAGATATCTCTAGAAAATGTCATGTTATACAAAAATACTCGTTAATATTCAGTTAATTAATCCAATAGACATTATTTTTAATTGTTTTCTCCAGTAAATAAAAGTAATGAAACTGTAATTGAAGTTGTACTTTTATTTCACTGTTCGACATGACTGATGCGGCTATTATAGAACGTAAACATAGTGGCCACGGTTAGACTAAACACAAAAAACTAAACAATATCAAATGTATGGAATCCATATACTAATAACTATTTGCACTGAATATATATAATACCTATGTATTAGAGGTGCAGTAGTTACTCTTTTCATTCGAAATTGTAGACTCTACCACAACAGAGTCAATATGGAGAGCTATGCTTCCTATGTAAATACCTACTCAGACATTTTTTTGTCGTCGTTACTGGAAAAGTGCGATGCTATTTATCGCAAAAACATATATAACGCTCTACAATAAAAAATCACTCCTTCATTGCAAATAAACTACCTATAAAAGAAACTGGAACAGTATAAAGTAATTTGCAGTATCAAAACAGTACAGATTAATTAGTTTACTGACGTAAAGTATTAGTGTTAACTGACGGAAATGTCAAATTACTCGCAAACTTAGGCGAAAGTGTTTTTTTCTATATCAGAGGGGGCAAACGAGCAAGCCTGTCACCTGATGCAAAGTGATCACTGCCACCCATGGACATCCACAACGTCCAGAGAATCACGGGTGCGTTGGTAAAGAGAATGATGAGATTTAAAGTGGCGAAAGATGTAAAGACCGCCATTCTCCACGCTCCGTCCTCGTCAGGAATACAGTATGAGGATATGTTACGTTTTATCAAAACAGACTTAGTGATGATTTTTTTAAATGCAATAAGTTTAGTTAATAGTTTGAATTACCAATTCTACTAATTTTGTATTTCCCTAAAGTAATAGGTAATAATAAATAAAATATAATAAAATAAACGCATCAGACGATACACACCAATTACCTGGTCTCAAACTAGGACATTCCCTGTGCTAGAGAACCAAACGACGACTACTGGGGACGTCCCCAGTACACCCAGACCCCGAGATAATATAGAAAAGATCGTTTCTTAAATAGATCCGACCGGAATCGAACCCGGGGCCGTTCGCGCTTAGAAACAATGCCTAAACCAGGGCGCCATCTAAAATAAATAGCAAGTTTTGTTAAATTCCTACGTCTTTTATTATTATTTGTAAGCAACACTTTCTTTAACTTTTGTGGTCACGCGATGATCACGAATTAATGTTTTTTAACTTTTTAGGAATGTACTTTATGCCCCTAAAACTAACTCCCTAAAGTAAAACTTTCGTTTTGAGGCTCACATCAAAAGCTGTAAACTGTATTTAAACAAATACTCTCCAAGAAAAACAGCTGCGACAGACAGACGACAATGTCGAGGCGAATCCAACAGCGTTCCTTTTTCCGATTTTGGAACGAATTACTTAAAAATTTGTTTAGTTGAGTGAGTGCTTCCCTCTACTAACAGTGTTGTCGACGCTCGACGGTACCGTATAAATAGGACGGTCCTCGGTTTGAGTGCCGATTGACTCTGCTAGTGACATGTTTTCCCAAACACCGGCCCAGTGTCGAAGGCCAACAGCGACACTCCATGAAGAATCATCGATAGTTGTTGACAGAGAGGGCACTCGTTAGACACTTCTCTAAACTATTGTGTAGGGGTTTTAATAGAAATCGCAGCACCAGGCTGGGAAACGGATTACGTGGTAGATACTTACGAGTATAATATTGCCACAGCTACAACGATAAGTAATAACTTAAAAACAACCATAAATGTTCTGAAATCAATTTTTAAATCTCAAGATACTATACATGCATGCATACATACATACATATCCTCGCGCTGTATAACTAACGGGATAGTTAGAGACTATGGAGCTGTAAGCATCGTGATTGCGATCTATAGGTATTATAGATTTGTATAAAAAGTAAAAATGATTAATTAATTCTACATACTTTTTATTAATGGAGCATTGATTATAATTTATAATTTTAGCAGCGGATGGTACTTATTTATGTATATGTGTATACCCATATATCTTCTGTATAATATTAATATGTGAAGCGAAAACTGGTTCCCTTTTTAAGAAAATTGCGCGAACGGAGGAGTGTGAAATATGGTACACTTAAAGTTTATATGGAGAAGGACAGGAGAAAGCTAAAATTTTTATGTAATATAAGTTACAAATGAGTACATTAAATTAAATAAAACGTTCATTGTTTACGTTCATACTGCCAATGTTGGAAAGACTGTCAATGTCAAACTCGTAATAGTTATCAACGTATGTGTCGTTCGTGACTTTCGCTCCAATTATGCGCGTCGCGACGTAACACAGGATAAGCGATTTCTTGAAACATTCAATATGGTGTCTGTAATAACTAATAAAACATAAAGTCAACGATTAATCGGACCCCATCATGATGGGTATTAAATTCAACAAGCCATGCATAAAATATACTACACAAAGAGCAAAACATGACATCAAGTAGTATCTCCTACAGGTGGGCCAACAAACATTTCTATTTTACAAAACGTTTGCCACTTACCTAGCCGCTTCGGTTAGCTATGATTGAGTGGTCGCCGAAAAGAAGGAAGATCAAGTATTTGTGTGAATGTATAGCGTCGATCGTAGCGTGTTTAAAAAGCATAAAATAAAACCGAAATTAAAATTTCAAAAACACACGGCTCAAAAAAAAACACTGTAAAGTAAGAAAATAATACGTAGGTTGGATATATAACTATTATTATTACGATGAAGTAGATTCATAATTATAAAAATTATTTCAAAAAAACTTAGTGTGGTCCATTGTAATACATTTCAAAATGCATGTAGAAACGTTCCGTAGCGACATCTATGGTAACATAATCGTACCATTAATTTTTTAAATTTCTTTTATCCTGATGATTCTAGTCAGGACACCAAATATATTATATGTATTATCTATGGTCAGGACATTAGAACAAAGTTATAAAATAATTGTAGTCATCAGTCCTTGACACCTGTGCAAATTTTCAAGCTGATCAAACTTCTCGAAATTGGTAAAAATTACGCTGAAAGATTCCGTTACATACATACATACATACAGGTGAAGCTAATATAAAGCGTGTAAAAAAATAAGAAACCGATTGTCGGGTAAAGCTGTCAAAGCACTGATTTTTTAAAAGAAAAAGAAAATACATCTTCTTAAATAGATAACGACAAAGGCTAAATAATAGTTCGCTTAAATTTTTTAAGCTGATTAATGACTTTAATGTCTAGGCATCAAAGAATAATTCAGTGATTATGACAGTCAAAGAAGATTTAGCTAAACTAACATTAAAATTAAAAATGTTAGAATTCTATCAAAGAATAATTCAGTGATTATGACAGTCAAAGAAGTATTAGCTAAACTAACATTAAAATTAAAAATGTTAGAATTCTATTGCATTATATTTTAGTTGTCACAATAAGTGTTTTATATTTTAGGTTTCATTTATTTTTAATATGGATACGCAAATTTTCTTAAACTGACGATTTATGATTAGTTATTAATAGTCGACTAATCGTATTTTTTGAGAATTGCTTTAATTAACGTTATGAATGTTAGAATTTGATTTTATTCATGTGAATTAAATTGTGATCTTATCGAAATTAATACTTTATTGATACGTCTCACAGAGAGTGTTCTACATTTATCTTGTCGTGTATTGGAAGTCCCGGGACATCCCTGAACTTCGAGCCTGAGCTACCTCGTGTCCCGGGACTTTAAAAACGTATAACACTCATATTAAAAGAATTATTTTATAAGGAAGTTCGAATTTCGAAACTCAGTTTCGGTTTCGTTTTCAGTTGTAAAAACTAGTGTTGGTCGAACACCAGCATTTACATTAATTTCGTAGCTATGTTTACTTAATTTATATAACTAAAAAGCTTACAGACAACTATGCCCTAATAAAACTGTAATATAACATTGACGAATTTCCGAAGTAAAACTTTGAGTAGTCAGGAACTGAAAATAATGATAAAAATGATTAAATCCAATTTCTGTTTTAACTAGTGCATGCATACAAAGTGATATCTCCCATTTTTAACGAAAGCATATCTTCGAACTTCAATAGTCGCATTTCGTTTTTATTAATCCACAATTCTTCGTCTATTTTCCTCCTTAAATGTTCAATGTCTCACTTCAACAGTTACCAAATTTTGTAACCTTCTCCACAAATGTAAATCCACAAAGAAACAAGAACTTTGTGGGTCATAATAATTAGAGATCTATTTGAACTGATTCATGAATTTAGAAAATTTCTATTGAAATATTCCTTTGCAGGACTGAAATACAGCATGCTTCATCATTTTGGTACATCATATTTGGATATTTAATGGCACATGTTTTATAATAATAAATTAGGTAGACATTTTTCTAAGTTTTAATTACTTTTCATGCTCTAATGTTCAGTCCAGCGAAAAATATTGTATATACTATATTTTTTTTTATATGTCTGTATATATACATAACTACAGCAGTGCATGTTCACATTACTTAGTGTTCATAATACAGTGGGGTTCAGTTATTTACACATGGGTTTTTAAAAAAAATCTACCTGAACATTTATAAACAAAAGTATATTATTGCTACTGCTGACCACCTATGGATGTAAACTGTAAACAAAGGATAAGAAAGCGTTGATTCATGAACCTCTGTGTTTTTGTTTGTTGACTCGGTCTTTGTGTGCAGATTCCTGAGAATATCTGGATGGGATTTCTATGAACTTGTTACAAATGGTTCATTAAAAATTGTCCGTCGAGAATCGATTGTAACGTCGATTTTGGGTATAGACCCAAAATCGACGTTACATCCGAAGTCGCTATAGTCAAATTATTTTCCTCTAGAAGTGTACTTTAAATTCAAGGGACTTGAGTGTTACATCGCTATAACCAAAAAGTTATTACAACCGAGGTTGTTATAAATGAAATTCACTGTATGTCAATGGACAGTGGTCGACATTTTTATAAACATTCAATAAATGTTCAATTTGCTTGACAATGTGTAGCTCGAAACAGCTCACAGCTCACAAATCATACAAAATTCTAAGTTCGGAACGCATTCAGTCATATTTTTATGATTAAATATTTATAATTATTCGGTGACAATCCTTTTCTGTGCAACTGTTTGACCACAAACTTAACAGGAAAGATATAACTATTATGTGATTGGCATTTGCAGTATGAACGTAAACAATGAATGTTTTATTTTATTTTATTTATTTGTGACACATATAATTCTTAGCTTTCTGCATTCTTTACCCATATAGACTTCGACTATGCCAAATCTCACACTCTTCTGTGTGCACAATATGCTTGAAAAGGGATACAAAGTTTCCTCTTCACATATTTATAGATTATTATCGATTGCTTTCATTTTGTTTCCATTTTTCATAACATTTTGAGTCAAATAGTATAATTCCAAAAGGCATACACACTGCAGTGGTGAGACTTTTCATTGCCTTTACTCTAAACTTGGAATTATAGTTAAGGTTGACTCTTTCTACCTGTCTATGATGTCAATCAAAGACAACCTACTTCTATTTGACTGCTCATTCTGATTTTAATGAAACTATCTCATACTACTGCTGGATACATGATCAGATATCAGATTTTTATCCCCACAGTGAACATTCCCTTGATGAGAATCCATTTCGAACAGAAGTTCAGGCGACAATTTCTCAATAACAAACACTCATGTTTTTCAATATTTAGTTGACGCTACAAATCTTATTAACTCTTTTTCTTTTAGTCAATTTTAATAGTTCATATAATTTTGTTAATTTGCTTTATTCCTTTGTTGCATGTCTGTTTTGTATACATTATGCTTGTTTAATTTCTGCTAAATAAGACCTGTAAAAAAATAAAATCATATTACAATAATAACTTTATATCAAAATATGTACATAGAAAAGTACAGCCAAACTATCTTCAGTTAGAATTCATTTGTCGAGATCAAAAAATACTAATTTAACTTTTTAAACAAGTGAAAATAATTCCTACTTTAGAGATTTCACTTTCTTAAATACTTTAGAGATTTTGTTTCTTAAATAAATCATTGTTGATTTATTGCATGCAAACACACCTGATAGCCAATACTATTAAATGCAAGGGAGAATGTAATTAACTTTGGATCAGATAACAATAACGGATATTTGCTGCATTCAGCAATTGACCAGGAACTTGTACTGGAATTTAACTGAAATTTAAAAAAAATTACACTGAGATCCATAAGTGAACAATAAGTGAGAATGTGATTAACTTTGCATCAGATAATGATGAATGATCAGATAATGGATATTTGCTGCATTCAGCCATTAGCCAGGAACTTGGGAAGTACTTTACTTCCATTACTGCTTACATGTTTTTATACTTAATAAGATATATTTATTGAGGTGTCAGTGATATTTGTTTTTTGATAGAAGACTCGAATAGTTAAAAAAAACTTAACAAGTCGTTTCTGGGTAGAAAAGTTTTCATAAAGCAAAAGTATGTTTTTAAAATTTGGTTAATAACGAAAACACCATCTATATCGACAGTTGTGGCTCCCAAGAACTAGTTAACAATATCTGTTGTCAAACGTCAAAATGGGAAGCAGTAGTTTTACTAAAGCTTAGCTGGAACTTGTCCTGGAATTTACTGTGAAATTTAAAAAATATGGATTTTGTGATCTACAATAACTGGGAGAAAGCTTTGTTTCTGCTCACATGACTGATAAATAAAAGCTGTGAATTGACCTATGAAGTGTTACCTCAAGAAAGTAGTCTCCAACACCTTTCATTTTGTTGAAAATAGCCTCTTTTAGTTGACTATTCCCGAACTGTAAATTAAATAAAAACAACTACTTTACTATCTACAATTTTTGAAACTATGTAACTTTAACAATCAATGACATTACCCACAATTTTATTGCAAATAATAATGAAAACGCAACATTAATACAAACCTTGATTTGGTAGTATCATTTTAAAAAAAGATGCAAGTAATGTATTATTTATGCATACATCACAACGATTTAAATGTTTGGGACAACAAGTCATCAGTGTCAGCCTCCAGACTTTTCACCGGAACACAAACTTACAGGATTACAATGATTAAATATTACTATTATCCACAAACTATTTCATTATATTGCTAGTATTAAATGTGTGTTTCAATTGAATCCAAAAACTCCGTGTCCAAAGTGGTCCAAAGCAATGATTATGGATCCAACTTCAAAATGTCAACTTCAATTTGTAGTTGACATATACCTACGCATTCTTCAAATCTTCAACACATTCGATGTTCAAATGTACAAATTTTATTCCTGCAAAATCACTACAAAAATCGAAATATATTTATTACAAATAATTAAGACTGATTAACCATTTGGCACTAATTAAATAAAGAAATAATAATTATTTATTGTAAATATTTTTTTATTTACATTAACGAAAGTACATACATACGTTAATATTTACAAACTTAAAACTACACATTATCTTAAATAATAGACTTCCTCAAAGTTGCCGCTTAGAAAGCTGTAAATATTATAATTATAATCTGTAAAGATTTTATGAAACATTTTGCGCATTCATACATATTTTGTTCCTACAGAAACAAAACGCATTGAGTACTATGATGACATCGGTAAAAGAATAATAACAGTAGACAAGTAAATAGGCATCGATCTGTTTTTAAATACTAACTGAAGAAAAAAATTACCTGTATCCGTAAGGACCATCACATTTTTTATTCCCAAACTTTTATTTTTAAGACTTAACTGTGTTTATAAGAACTAATCTCGGCTATTTAATAAATTATAGAGTATTCTGTAGCGAGTTACATAGTCTGCATATTTTAGAATAAAATATTCATTTACTGTAACAAAATATTATAGACCGTAACGTTTTATAGCAGAGATTTATTAGCCAAAACAATCATACTCCAATAGTACAGTAATTTAACTAATTGTTGGATTTTCACGTTTTCAATTATGTATTTGAAAAAACTTAAAATTAATAAATAATGTATTTTTTAGTTGTATTTTTTCATACAAAAAACTAACACAATATACAAACGCATTCAATTACTTGGCAACACACTGCTACTAGTTTCAATAATACAAATTTTTTGCTCTTTTTCTTCTCCATTATCATATGACGAATTGGATAAGTTAATAGCATCCGAACTGTACACGTTATTCATCTGATTTTCCTCTTCATCAAGTAAGTCATGTAGTAAGTTCAAACACTGGCGTTTAAACATTCTCTGTTTTTTATAAGATAATTCCAAAAAATCGTTGTATATTCCTCTAAAAAATTGAAAATATGACGAATCTTCGTCCGGTCCGAAATTCTGAGAATTAGAGGTGTCGTCGCTGTGAAAATTTGGTTCCGTTTTCGGTTCCAAAAGTTTTGATTGTGACGCACCTAAAGGAAACCACGGACCATTCATAAAAGGTTTTACGTCCGTTTGTTCTCCTTTGGATGATTGAGACCCAAGACTCATTTCCAAGTAGGCCGGTGCGTATGTTGAATAAGGCGATGGTCTCCTGTAACAATGTAATAAGCTTAACAATTTATTCTCTACTATCATAAATGGCAAAATTATAAAATTAGCTTACGTGTCCGTAGCCATGTGTTCACGAAGAAACTCGAGCTCATCAGCAAGATACCATCTAGAAACAATACGGCCTTTACCAGTGCGTGCACCATACATGTCATTACGGAGGTGTCTCGAATATGAGTTTCGAAGATGTGACCATTTTCTTCTCACATCGGCCACTGCAACATAAATATAATATTAAAAACAACAAGAATCAGTTTGCACTAGATGTGATATAAAAATATAGTAAAGAGTAAGACATAAAACAATCATTTCGAAAGATACATAGATACGTATCTTCACGCTTTATCCCTAATGGGGTAATCGCAATCGCAGACCTTACATACTTCTTTCGTTTCTTCAAATCTCATCATTTTCACACATTTTCGCCTAGGTATGCGTGTGCTTTTAATGTCAAAATATGAATAACCATAACATTAAAATCTGGTATGGAACATTTTAATTGAGAATATAATTACATATCTTACAACGTAAATATCGCAATACATACCTGTCCATCCCATTTCGTTGGCAACTTCTTGCCAAAGATTTTTCACTTGTGCATAGTAACTAGCGACAGGCATATTGTTCCGAGCGTATAAAAGTCGTCGTTCTTTCACAAGCCTAATTATTCTCCTGTCATCTGCCTGACTACAGTCTACCATACGCCCCACTTCCAATATTGGTGAAAAATTAGTATTTGAGTCGTCGTCATCACTCAGAGGTCGCTTCTGTGCCATGTTTACTCTTTGATGTACTTTATAATAAGCACGGTACACTGTACTATTCGTTACGCGAGGTTAGAAATATACTATACTTTAAAGCGGTGTTTACAAAGATTTTTATCACTACAATTGATTTTCTTTTACATAAATTAAAAAAGCTTTGAACTACAACACTATTAAGAAAAATATCGTGCACAATCCAACACGTCACTCCACCTTGGTAGCGTTGAACAGACAAGAGAACGCGCATAACGGCAAACACACACGCGCAGCGAGAATCTAACGCGCAAACGCGATGGTCTCACTCGCACCTACCGGGATCACCTACAACAGAGTAGTGTAGACCTAGAAACACATGAAAAAGCAAGAGCGCAGACGCTCTGTCGATCGGGCAGGCAGCGGGCCGAGCATCTGCGCCCACTTTTTTTTTATAAATTCCACACCGACCGACCGCCACAGAGTTGTGTATCGATTATTCGATTCTACTCAAAAACAATGAATTGGCCGCGAAGTTCGCCCGACGTTTTTCTATCACACCGTAACCGTACGTTGCGGATTGTCCTTGTAAACACTATTTATCTTTCATATCGTTATATTATCTAAAGCAGAGGTACGCACTTATTGTTCGGTCGTAATATTATGTATACTTACCTAACAGTTGTTTACGTCTTTATGTTGTTTACCCCATTAAAGATACAGCGTGAAGATGTGTATGTGTGTATATGTTATATTAATATTAACTACCTAATATTTGATTAAGTACCTACCTACGTCAATAATAACACGTACCATTAAATAATAAATATTGTACAGATATTGAGTATTGATAGATATAGCCTATAATATTACAGTCTTACTCCTACGCCACGGCTTCGTGGCGCTGTACTAAAATACAAAAAATAAACCACAAACACACGGATACAAAGTCAAAATTTCATTTTCAGAGATTACACTTGTTTTGCGATTGTTATAAAACAGACTCCAAGGGGATTGCATAATTTTTGTATTTGCTAACAAAATATTTGTAGCTATTACTAATAAAGGTCGATGATTCCTAAAACAGTGTCCGTACGTTGAAGATATTATTTATATATGTTATACAAAAAGACTGAGATCGGGCTTCTCCGAACACAAAATAAATATTATTTTTAATAAGCGAACACTTTCACTAAGTACATAAGTGTTTTGCAGGTATTTTAGTGACGTTATGTAGGCGTTTTATAGCCGTTTTTAGAGCTCTTATCTTTTAATTTCGTAACTTGAGCTATAAATTCGCACTTGTATAAAGGACGCAAAGTTAGAATGAGCTTTTTAGAAGGCGACGAGCGATGGTCCCTATCTGTGCATATATCAAGGTCCATAGGATGGGGGTACTGGAATGGAGTGGGGGCGCGGGGATGAAACACTCGTAGAACACCGCACTGACAGCGGCGTTCTCGCAGATTTGCCTGGAATGCACGAATCAGCTTTTTATCGTAAATTGGCATCATTTTTACGAGCGATGACTGCTCTTCTCTCCGGATTGGCAAATTTGAATTTGCGGCATAATTTTGAAGTATTATACGCGTCGCAGGACTCACGGAGACCACCCCACCCCTAATGGAATACAAATGGCCAGTAATACACACATATAATGAAATAGAAGAGTTTACTCTGTTATTATTTTTTGTGTTGCATTGAAACATTTTTCCTATAAGCCACAGCAACATCATTTATTTTTAAAATCGAAATCCATTTAGTACATTATACATATTATATAATAATTTATTCCCGCAAAGGTCGTAAAATTCATCCAAGGGATAAGACAAGAATTATCCTTGAATTATCATAAGAAAGTAATGCAGGCGATGAGCATACGAATTACGTGTTATTAACTGGTTCTGCTAAGGGTTCTGCTGCACTTCAGCTATGTTTACTTTATTCTCTAAGTTCAAAATATTTATGGTTGAGTGTCGAAAATTATGTCGAAAATATGTCATTCTTAACCTCCGACGCAAAAAGAGGGATAATTTGTCCACAACTTATTCGGGCCATATAACTAAAAACTAGCTCCATCTCAACAGTTTTGAATCCCAAAATGTTTCTATTTCTGAAATAGAATACACGCTGTGCATTCTGTACAAAATAACTTAGACGTAGAGTCGATATCACCATCACAACATCGTCCCTTGTGCTTAAAATATTGCTCCACCATATCAATTAAATTAATAAAATACGATACATACATACATATAAGGTAGCCGAAAATGTGTGAGGAGAATGATGAGATATGAGGAAGCGAAAAAAATATGCAAGGACCGCGGCGCTTGGCGCTCCGTCCTGTCTGACTACCCCGTTAGGGATACGGCGTAAAGATATGTATGTATGTAAGATACATACATAGATAGATAGAGCTATGGGTTACCACCATATTTTAGCATTGTTATTTTAATATTACTTGACTTGACTTAAGATAGGTTTTAGTGGGTAACCCGCATCGTAGCGTGGAGTCCCACATATCCCTCTCACCCCGTTGTGTGGGAACTTAATGCATAAAGCATTTCCTGACGTAAAAAAAAAGGTTGGACGGCTAAACATCGCGGTTCTTACATATTTCTTTCGCCTTTCGCCTACTGATAAATATGTCGAATGATAAAACTAACCACTAACCTACTGTCAGAATTTCGAGCTTTTTAAACCATGTAGGTAACATTTAAATAATAATGCTATCAGAGATAGTGGTATGTCCCCGGAATAACTTCATTCAATTTTTAACCGACTTCAAAAGAAGGAGTTTCTCAATTCGGTTGTATTTTTCTTTATGTTTGTTACCTCAGAACTCCGTCACTTATAATTATAAACCAATTTGGTTAAACCAATTTAATTATTATTTTTGTTATGTGAAAGGACATATTATGTCCTTTGGTTGGCGACATGTACAGAATCAGTTAGAATTTAAAAAAAATTGGTCCTACCTACATAATAATTGTACCTATTTGTCAAAAATTCAGTAAGTATAACATTTTTAGTGTGTGTTTTTTCTCACGTAACTGTAATCTGTTGTTTTGTTTTTAATACGTTTTCCAATTCATTACGATATATAGGTTTAATTTAATTTCCCAATCCGCCAGGTCATTTTTGGGTAACTATACGTTCTTTTTTAACCAACTTAAAAAAAAGGAGGACCAATTTCGAAAGTTATTTTTTACGATATTGGAGCTTGACCTCAAAGATACACCACCACATAACTATAGACTTTTTGTTGTTGCACATAGATTTGGCACAGACTACAATAACTGTCAAATTTAATTACATAGGTATTTGTATCGTAGGTACTTATAAAGTTATTTTTGTAGTCGAGTTCTGGTTAGTAAAGAATAGTTATTTTGTACTTTTCAGTGTTTTTGTTTTCGAAGTCGGTTTAATTTTTTTCTTAAAATTTGAATAAATACGACATTAAGAATCAAACAGTGGCTCCTACATTAATTAAAAATACGCTTAACACCACAAATACCCAAGGATCAAAGTACCCGTACATATTATGTAGGTACATTCTGCACACATGTCCACGTCATGTGTATCTTTGTGTATGTGTGAATCTTTGACCTAAACACTAGCTTAAACAATCGTTAGTAATTACTAAATACGGATTACGGTAACCAACTAACAATTATGTAATACGTGTATAGGTACCATACCTAATATGACATAATGCGTCGTCATGACTCATAATTAAGTCAAAAGACGAAACTTTATTGTTTCTTAGAAAAGAGCATAGGAAAAGAGTTCCTTCAACTATTAACTCTATTTACAAAAAGATTGCTTCAAATATTTGGGAATCTAGATATATTATTTTCCTTGACCAATGAATGAACCATTTACGACGTAAATTACAAGCATTTCTCTTCAATAATTTCTTCTAATACAAATATTTAGGTAGAACATTATAAAGATTATTTTATTACCACTAAAATGCCGCACCGCACAAAAAATGTTTCATTTATAATCTCTGATATGATACAAAACAGCTGTTCCTGAGGTATCGGCGACTATTGCACTTATGTTTATGGGAATAGCGAACAAAACTGAAACGTTGCAGCCATGGGTTGCGACGGAGTATATGTAGCTGCGATGATGGCGTATATAGTGAGTATAACCCAAGGGCAACTTGAGCGGAAGCGCTAAGAAATAGTGATCAGCTGATTGCTGATGTGACATAAACAGGATGCCAGTTGCTGCTGCGCGAGTCCTATTAAACTTTATTGCAGTTCATAATATAACAAACACTTCAATCAAATAGTCTAACTTATGTTGTGAACAGTAATACTACTATTAAAGAGTTCGTTTTTAGTAAATAAAAAGCAAATGAAGTTAATGATTGTTTTTATTATTCCGCACATCGATGACGTAGATATTATGAATCTTTAGGAATAATAACATTCCTAATTACTTAAAAGCTTAACGAATAAGTTTACATATTATTTATCTGGCCTATCGAAAAATAAATTCAGTCACATTTACTCGTATAAAAATAAAATTGGGAATACACATAATTATTCTCTATAAATTATGCTATCTTTCGTCTTGAAACTTTTTGGTATTTGCCTTTACAAAAGTACAAAACTGGATCCACTCGTTCAACCACATCGTATGATGTTCAGTCATGTCAATACTCAAAGTTCTAAACATCAGTCAGTCGGACTCGAATCCAGGAACAAATTTTCGGAGATCGAGTCGCATGCATCAAGTAAATCAACATAACACACACTTGAAACATATTTTATCGTTAAACTATAAAACTATACAATTAGGTAACTAATAGTTCAGTGTTGTGCGCTTAGCCTCACTCGTGACTTCATAAGGAGATGAAGGAAATGAATTGAAAACATTTTTCTAAATAGAAGTGCCTCGCCTCTGGCTCGAATGTGTCTGTGGCATGTGTATGTGTGTGTGTGTGTGTATGGGCACAGGGGCCAGGGCGGGCTGGCTACACGCGGAGCGAGTACCACGAGAGGCAGGCGGCGTAGAGGCGGCGCGCGCGGCGGCGGCGGCGGCGGGCTCAGGAAGCGCGGCGCTCATCGTCGCGTGCGTCGGGCGCGTCGGGCGCGTCGCTGCTGCTGGAGCTGGCGGCGTGGCGCGCCCACAGCGACGCGTAGCTCTGCTGCTCCGCCACCAGCGCCTCCTCCGCCTCCAGCACCGCGTCGAACAGCACGCGCTTGATCTTGATCTGCGCCGCGTACGGGAACCGCTTCGTCGACTGGCACATGCTGTTGAAGAATATGTCCATGGGGTCGGGCGGCGCGACGAGCGCGGCCGCGGCGAGCGCGCCGTGCTCGGGCGGAGAGCGGCGCGCGCGCGGCTCCGCCGGCGGCACTCCGTCGGCGCGCCGCTTTCCGCTCGCCTTGCACAGGTAGTCCAGCTTGCGGTCGATCACCGACAGCCGCTCGGCGCTGCGCCGCTCGCGTTTGGGCGACGACTCGGCGTCTGACTCGGACTCGTCGCTCGAGTGCTCGGCGCCGTTCTGCGGCGGGCCGCTGTCGGCCGGCGGCGGCGTCGGGTGTGGACGTCCCGGCGACTCAGCTGGCTTCTTCCTGTTGTTCATATGCGGCTGCAGGAACCCCATCAGCCCCATGTACTTCCACGGGTAGCTCTTCTTCGCAGAATTAGTCGGATCCCGCGCCAACATATCGCTCTGTCTTTTGAGCGCGTCGCGGTAGCTGTCGCGTAACTTTTTCCATTTCAGTTTCACTTCTTTAACTGTAACAAACAAAATGCAACCGGTCTCAATTGTATTATCTGCACATCGTACCTACTTACATACATACATACATACATTCCTATTTTATGTATTTTAACATATTATCTCATTTTGTTAAAAGAAACATCATTATTGAAGTACATCATTATTATACTCATTATGTACCTATGTACCTTTTTGGCAAATTGAGTAGAAAAGGATTATTTCTTTTGTGTACCTAATACCTACCTACTTATCTTGTATACATTTTTGTATACGTACATTTTCCGTAGGTACTTCAATAGAGGTAGTTACATTTTGTCTGAATATTAAAGCAACATAACGTTTTACAACATTTTTAAAAACCCTGGCAACTTGTCTGTCAGTCGTGTTTACAATAGTTCATGTAGTTATAAAAGAATAATAGGTATGCATCTACTCTACGCACTACGCAGCGTGCACAGTGCACACAGAGACAATGAGTGTCGGAGCAGCGGTGGGCCGACAGTGGGCCGACACCCCACAGCCGAACACGAGGGGTCGAATGAAGTAGCCTACTAAAGTTACAATACAACATGCTTTTATGTTTGTATAAATGGTGAAATGCAAAAATTCCATACATACATATCCTCACGCTGCGTTGTATCCTAACGGAGTAGTCAGTGAGTGAGAATTTTATAATAGCTAACTAATATTTTATTGTTTCATTTGAAAAATCAAATTATTTGTTACTAAATATTTGTTGAATCCGCCTAAAAAATTCATGTAAGATATAAGTACTTACCTACATATTTTAAATGAAATAAATAAAAGTGTTTCTAACCCTTAAACTAAATAAAAAAAATGTAAGATTTCTTACCTACTTTAAATCCTAAAAATAAAATAGTAAATAGGTTAATATTTTTACTTCGTGGTTAATACAAATTGAATACATTTTTTAGTTTCTAGACAGTGTTTCTCTTTGACATGTACGTAAATATGTACACATTACACACTAATCAACTAATAATTCTGAGCATAGTAATACTGATGTTTTAAAAAATTTGTTCAACCTTGAACAATTTATTTTCAAAAACTGCGCATTAACAAAAACACGGTAGCATAATAGCTTAAAGTCTTTATCAGTTATCTATAGTCTTCATAAGTACATTTTTTTTAATTTATTTATAACAGAAAACAAACAGTCATTATAATGTTTCAAAATTAACAGATAAAGTATTACAATAGAAGTAGACCTGTAGTTTCCTTAAAAGAAATGTTACAAATTATTTACAGAGATGCTCTTTCAATAACGAGAAAGTTATCTACGGTAATTATACAAAGTTATACGTCCTTATATTTATGGAATAAATTGCGCTAACACATTTTATTACTGAAGTATCAGTGATTTTAACTGGTGTTTAAATTTTGAGAGCGAGTTTACAAAATAAATCTACACTTAAGAAGTTATCATTATAAGTTCTACAAGAGCGTCTAATAAAACTATTTTTTACGTAGCTAGTACAAGTGCATAATTATGAGATTAAACTCCGAATGCATCAAATTAATCATTGTAATTGCCTAAATATGACTTTTTTATATATGCGGCCATATAATTAGGCATCTGAGTGAATCCGTAATTATATAGTAACTAATTAGAAATTAAACCCTTATTTAAAGAAGTGTCTTATTACGAATTATTTTTTTTCAAATCGCATTTTTATTGAGTTGAAGCAGCCAACGGCAAGCGCGCGCCGCGCGCCGGTAGCCACCGAGCACGGTGGTGAGTGTACCTGCACACTGTACAGTGTAGAGTGTGTGTGGTATGTGTGTGTGTGCACCGCCGGGTCGCGCGTGTGTGCGTCTCACTCACCGCCGTGCGCCGGCAGCCCCGGGCCCGCGGCCCGCGGCCCGCGGAGGGCGAGGGCAGTGGCGGGGGGCGCGGGGGGCACGGGGCGGCGAGGCGCGCGCCGCGCGGCCCGACGGCGCTCGCTCTAGCCGAGCGACGAGCGACGACACGAGTCGACTTTAAAACACTGAGTGCGACGACGCTCACCTGACGATAGGTTCGTCTCCTTCATGACTTCGGCCCAGGCGGCGTCCTTCAGCTCCTGGTCGCGGTACTCGATGGCGGTGGTGTTCCACAGGCACGGGTACTTGCGCACGGTCTCTATGAAATGCTCCATGACGAGGTGATCTAGCGCCAGGGCGTCGGCGATGCGGGTGCAATATGTCAGCGGCGGCGGCGGCGGACTCGCGCTGCGTACTGAGCGGGTGCGAGCCGGGCCGGCGGCCGCGCCGCGCGGCCCCCCGCCGGCGCCCGCCGCCACCGCCACCACCGCCGCCGGCCCCGGCCCCGGCCCCGGCCCCGGCTCGCGCCGAGGCGCCGCGCCTGCCGCCGCCGCTCCGCCTCGCCTCGCCTTGCCTCGCCTCGCCTACCCTATTACCCACAGCTCCAATTTAATTATTATAATATCATTTTCCTTTCTTTACTTAGGTTAATCGTGAAGTCAAACTATGGTCATTGTTTTCCAACATTTTTAATTTTAATATAAATAATAGATAACAAATCGGAAATGATATGAATATTTCAATTGTTGAAAGAACTTGCCCTAAAAATTGACCAAAATTTACCACACCTAAGCAGATTTTAAACAGAGATAAGTACTTAATTAAAATCTATGAAAAAAAAACAAGAAAATAACTGATTTTTCTAATTATTTTTAATAGAATAAATAACGAATTATAAAAAAAATGGAGTTTTTGAAAACCCCCAGGTCCCCCGAACAAAACTTCCTCAGGAAGTTTCATTTCCGACACGTCACTGCGGCGCCCACTTTTTCGTTCTTATATTATGTCTCAATCATAATGTACATTTCAACCTCTTTATGAACCGAGACTACATAACACTTCCGCTACAACACATTCTTCAAATCGATCTTTTTAACTATTAACAACTACATTCATTTTCAGTGGTCACTGAAATAGTATTCTCGAAAAAAGTTATTATCAAAATGTTCCTTATTACCCACATAACTGCATTATTCATTAAACTACGACACACTGATGACATCTTTCATCTTTACTATTAGATAGGTATAAATCTTAATATTTAGTATATTATCAACAACATGTATGAGGCTCTCAAGAGAACTTGACATTTAATTATAATAATGATATATATTATGATTCCAAGTCATAGTGAAAACTAAACCCAAGCTAAAAACCAAACTTGTACCAATTTAGAAAAGTTCGTTTTCCAAATTCTAATCTTCGCACCAACGGAACTACGATAGGAATCCACCACGGACGAAGTGCGAGTTGCGTATTAATTAGTGTAACGGACTTCAATCGGCAAATACAAAACAAAGTTTGATGTAGAGCTAGCTTGCTTTCCGGTTGCTTCCTATGTAAAATAGTATCTATCTAATGCAATGCAATCCTCATTATTTCCTACAATCTACACTTTATTCTCAATTTTCATGATTTTGTGCTAAACTTTTTGGAAATAGTATGAAGGTAAATGGTATACAAGGCCGTCACAGGGTACGCCGGGGCCCTTGGGCACACAAGAATTTGTGATCCCATTCGAAAGTAAAAAAAAGTTAATGACAAGAATTTTTTTTTATTATTGTTAAAACGTTCATAGTAATGTCGACGGCGATTCTTAGTAGGTATCTTGCTTTGTACCTACCTAAAAATAAAAAGAAATTGAGCTGCTTCCTTCCGTGTAAGCGAATAAATATGTCGGCTTTTCGGGGGCCAGGGCACGGACCCCATGTGCCCTTACCTACTGATGGTATGGTGCAGTTTTCAAGCGTATTTACGAAAATGTTCATTGTGTTTTGCGTACTACTCAAGATTGTGTTCTGTAACAAAATAAGAATGAAATGATTGACAAAAAAATGTAAAAAGCATGAATTGTTAAATATTTTATTAGTTTTATTGTTAAAAAAAATATACTAATAACCACCCCACGCTATCTCCAATAAAATCATTTTAAAACCACTTTATTCTTATTTTAAATTTAGTACAAAGCATTTAATTTTATTGAGTTAGTGGAATTTTTATCACTATTGAACAAAATCTTAATGGTTTAACATTATTTTTTACTTTTTAGTTCGGTTTGCCTCTAAAGCGTGTTTTTTTAGTTTTTTTAATATTTACCAAATAAAAAAAGTAAAAATTTACCAAAATCAATATTGTGAGACTGAATACAATTGGAAGTTTCCACAGGATAGGACATTTTGTTTTAATTAATCAAATCAAATCAAAACATTTTTTCAAAATACAGGGTGTATATGAAAACGGGACAGTTACTTTAATGGATGAAAGGGCATAACTTTAGTATGTAGTTACAAAAAGAATTATCGAAAAAAACGTATCCGTTTAACAGTTATAACAGTTTTAATTTTCAAGTGTTATCCCCACCATTTCTCGTAAAATTGGGTTGATCGTGTACAGTTACAGATTTTAAATCTTACGTTTTTTTTTATTTTGTAATAATTTCATCCGTTACTGAAATACAGTCTGAAAACCATTTTCGAAAATAATGCGTATACCCCAATGGGGGTTTTCAGCCCTTTCATCCATTAAAGTAACTGTCCCGTTTTCATATACACCCTATATTATATTTTCAGCGATCCTCGATAAGTATGCAAAGTTTCAGTTTAATGTGACGTTTTAAAGTGGGTGAAAATCTTGTTCAAAGTTTCCGTTACTTACATACATACAAACATACAGGTGAAGTTAATAAAAGTGTGTTAAAAAAAGTAACTCAAAGTGACGAGAAATCACATGTTATAGATATTGCGTAGACCCATGTCCATTGAGATACAAACTCTCTTTCTGTAGTCATTGTGTTATGTTGTGTTATACATTTTTTAATTCATAGACCTTTTATTCGATATCTATCACACTCGCACGATAACCACAATTTTTTTTTTTCATTTTCGAGTTAATTTCAACTTTTAAAGTTCAAGTCTCTATTCACTTCCTGTATTAACTATTCCAAGTTTTACATCAAATAGTCTGAATAGACGACTGGTGAATGGTGACCATTAACATATTGATACCAATGCTAATATTATAAATGCGAAAGTCTGTCTGTCTGTTTGTTATGCTAATGAAATTTGGCACGGAGTTAGTTTAACACCAGGGGACAGACATAGGCTACTTTTTTAATCAAGAATCTACACCTAAGGGGGATGAAACTTTGTATGGGAAATGCTAAACCGCTGTAGTAATTATGATGTTTGGTACAGCGACAGTATGTGCCCATCTTCGGGGATGAAACTTCGTATGTTATGTAAAATCACTGAACCAATACCAATCAATTAGGCTCATTCATGAACGTCAGCAATAATTCGTCAATCGATACATCTTTCAAATCAGAATAATTAAACGAATTAACATTTATGACCGGTTGCAAAATTGCGCAATTAGCGATGATGTTTTGTTGTAGGTAAATATAACGTCATCGGCGATTAGGCTTTTGGTTATACGTAGCGAGTCAGTTTAATTGTCTATTTCAATTTAAAGTATAATAATAATTAAATAAACTTTAAAGATTATGAATATATTTTACAAATAAAACATTTAATTTTTTCTGAAATGTAATTAACGGCACAGATTAATCAATTACTAGCGTAAAGTCACGGGATGTACCTCTCCATTTTTTTGTTTACCGCACGTTACAATTTCTTAAAATGCCATCGCTATTCAATTTTGTTTATTTACAATTTACGTGTGTAAAATAATAATGGACCGGAATGTAAAAAAATCAAAAAAACATCAAATGTAGTAATACATTATGGTGAACAGAGCGACCGTTTCAGGTATCAGAACAGCGTGTGGTATAAAATGGATTTTCGAAACACGTTTCGTGGTTATATTGAAAATTACATGTTTTTTATAATTTTGTGTAGATATCTCTGACAGAGTAGACAGAAAGGACAAAGAGCCTAGTATCGAAGTCCTTTCATCTTTCTCCTGAAACACTCCGAGCTATCTATGCGTATACGAGTGCTTTTGACATATTTTTCAGTTAACATTCGTATTGTAACATAATAAGTCAGACTTGGTTGGACTTAGTATACTATCTCTTATTTTCTACATGCCCGAATCATCTACGCATTCCTTTGTTCATAAAATTTAAAATAACTCTTACGTCCAATCCTGCCATATTCTGTATCTTTTCATTGTGTATTCTTCCCGTATGTGTAACATATACATTTTTCTGAAAGATCTCATTTCAAAAGCTCTTCATTGTGTTACTTTCACCTGGGTATTGAATATATTTTATGTTTAAAAATTGCGTACTTGAAAGGCGGTAACTTTAAATGCGCTTTGTCCAGGAAACAAGCTCAAGTTTCTACGTTTTGAAAGCCCGTGATTGTCGCTCGCTCGATGGCGCTGTGTTTTGCTCCAATGTATGTACATCATCGTTACCTAGCTACAAACATACCGTTCCAGCAATCTAATTAATAATCATTGATTTGTATGACACGTACCTACGCATTTTGTGTCACGTGTGCATGTCATAAAGTACCATTGCCTTCACGAAGGTTTGGCAGAATAATAAAAATCTAAGCCAAGTGCTTATTTACCTACTTTGTACTTACATTCCCATAATATGCAAGTAATCTCAGATTCTAAAATGCTATATTTTTCCTTTTTGAAAATACATCCTTTCGCTAGCTCGTATAACTCTCGACAAACTTATTTCTCATTTTCTGATTTTAAAAAATATCTGACTAAATCAAAAATAAATGATTATTTAGTAGCGACACCCTCGAAATTACAGTGTCGCCATCTATCAACAATTATAATTGCAGCATATAATAATGAATATTGCCAATGGCTAACACCAAGAGAATAGTCTTCGTTTACAATAATTATAAATAACACCCAAGTAACACAAAGAAGCTGTAAAAGAGCCGAATAACACGCTATTACTTCTCTCTAAGCTACTGAAGAAAGCTGCGGAACTGATGTATAAGCGTTTATACAAAACTTGTAAGTGTAATTTGGGTCACACTTATACAGCCCAGTGCTGCAGACTGACTGGTAAACAGATCTTCAAAGCTGACTTAAAGCTAAGTGCGGTTTTAAGGGCTACAACTTGATTTATGTTGTAAGATTTCTCTTTTGTACAGTTCTTACGCAGCTTTAATAGTAAAAAATGATGTATTTCCTAAATGTTATTACATTTTCAATTATTTGACACTTAAGGCAGGATAATACTAATTTCCTATTAAATTTAACAGAAGTAAAGAGCAGAAAAATGGCCGAGTGATGACTATTGGAAAATTCGGTAATTAAATAGCTATTTTTCTCTACATGTGTGCGGAATACTTTACAGTAGCAGTGTATGTGTTTATTATATATCAAATTTTTCACGTGCCCACCATATAATGAATATAAGTGCATAATTAGCCGAAAAAATAATGTGGAAAAGTGAACATTTTTTAAATGATTAACAAAATAACACTTAATTTCGGTTCCCATCTTTTTATCCTACAAATCTTAAATTATTTAAATTGTTTTTACTGTAATAAGATAGTTCAATAACATCAATTTTTCATCAAAACGCAAAGATAAATGTCAACATAATGGTGACAGTTTGTTAAACAGCTGCAAGCGTCGGAAACAAATTTTATGAAGCGTTCAGGTAGAGGGACACTGTATTAGGGCATTCGTGGCGGCCTAAAGCTGTATACTGCTGAAAGAGATTATTTAAATAAGTTAAAACTGTACAATTGCATAAAATAAGTGTTTCGTCACTCATTCTGTTTAGAGTTCAGCAGTGCAATTCTCTAACGCATTTTAGTCGAATTTACTTCTGAATCCGCGATGACATTGTGAACTGTGAACTGGTATTCTCTAAAATCAACAGAGATAGTAGCGCCGCCTCGATGAGTGCGGCGATGTGTCGTACTATCGTTAATGAATGTTTTGAATGTTTCTCTAAATATAACAATCTAATCTAAATAAATTTAAATAAAGCAAGTTTCCTTAAACGTAATTATTTTAGAACTTAAAATACACTAGTACGAAATCTCGACTGAGATGTTTATCCTTAAAGGAATCCTGAATAAACTCGTATCTAAGGCACCTCACCTCACCTCGGTCCTAGTATGAGTGGTTTAGAGAATTCAATATGAAGGTCAAGTGAGTTCGAATGCCAAATGAGGTGAAGTGTTGAACGAGCCTCGCTTGAAAAATTTGAGTTTTACAGATTTGCATGGCAGTTCCTATTTCTGTTATCATTCACAGCCATGACTTTAGCATAAGTATGTTATGACAAACTGAAAAAGAATAAATAACCATTGTTATTTTTTTTGTTTCACCCTTGAATAATGCTGTCTGCCTTTGACTTCTTTTAAAAACACCTTTAATTTCTTTTACAGAATGGTGTAATACTGACTTACACAGTTAAAGGTAACAAAAATTTCTTCAAGACTGTACCTACTTAAAAATTCGATTACAAGAACGACAGCTAGAAGGTTAAATAAATCGAAAGTGAATCATCAAAAGCTAGATCAAAAGACTCAAAACTACGAAATATAAATGAGACGAAAAATGAGAATAACTATGAAAGTGCTGACAGACGTTGAGAAAACTCAGACTATGAAGAAAATAATGAAAATAAAAATCAAATAGAAACGAAAGAAGCAAAAAAAAAGAAATCAATACTGAAAATGAAATATCTCTGCATTGATTTGTTTCTATACTTTTTAATAGATTTTCAAAGACATTTTTATACACGTTGACAGTGGTTTTTCATTTATATATTATACGTACCTAATAGTTATACCTAACTCATATACCTAAATAATATTTTATTATTACATTATGTTTTTTAATCTATACCATGAAATTTTCATGATTTCCGAACCAAAAAGAATAATTTTACACATAAATCTGAACAAATTTACCCAGAAAATAAGATTAAACGCTCGATTTTTTTTTTAACTTATATATAAAACGTCCTACTAAGTCGTTTTGTATGAAAAGTTCAAAAAATTACTATCGTGCTATTAATTTTTTACGTGTAAAGCTGTTCAGTTCCTGAGTGGAGTAATCTCTTTCGATAACCATGAAATTTACACGGGGTATAATAGAATAGTTTTCTAATGTAGAATAAAAATATCATATTTGTAAATGTAACAATAATAGTAATCAATAATAACAAAAGTCTACAGTAAGCTGAAGATCGTGATAAAGATAATTTTAAATATTAATTAGGTGTATAGTTACCAATGTGATTTTTGAATGTTGTGTATTAATTTATTACCCTTAAGTTTCAGTTATAGAAAGATATTAACGCACTCGTGACTGTGATTGTACAAAGCTTCTAAATAAAAGACCATAATATTACTATGTAACCATTTTATTTTAAAACTAACTTATAACGTATGCATCAAAATATGTACAAAAATAACTCTCTGAGATATTCGTTACATACGATTTTTGATTTTACATTTTGGGGGCTTAAAAATATATTAGTGCAAGAGAAATTTTATTTTATTTTCGTATATTAATTTAATTAAAGAAACGTACAGTAGAATAGAAAGTTTATTATTGTACATTAACAAAAAGTACATAACACATATGGTAATATTTACAAACTTAAAACTACACATTATCTTAAATAATTAAATTAATTAAAGAAATACATTTTTATTATTATATTATGATGATTTAATGCGGTATGAGAGGTAAAGCAATCGTCCGGCTAAATTTGATTCATATTGCTATTGTAAAGTTGCTTCATTTCTTCTTCTTCTTCTTGTTGTCTGGCCAGACTCAACTTTTGAACAGAGCTGGTCGAAGTTCTGTGCATGGCAAAACAGCTAAAGGCTGTACTAAGTTTCGCAAAATGTACCCTTAAACTGCTACAGTGTTAGAAGAGCATAAATGTAGACCATTACGCAGTTTATACTCTTGAAACAAACTTGTACAGTTTTGAGCTTTACAAATTCATTCGGTACCACTAATATCCGGCTTAAGAGTCCTTTGACATTTTTGTGCGAAATACTGATATTTTGACGCTCTAATTCTCAGAAACTTTATGATTTTTTAATATTGTGCTGGCAGTTTATAATCCATTTCTCTTTATGAATACTTGTGTTGCATATTTTCATATTTCTTACAATAACCATTCTACGATGTCAGTTTACAAGGAAAATCTTTATATGCGCTACTTTGGCGTCCTAATAAACATTATTTTGACAAGCTTTAAGAATTTTTAAAATTATGTTGAGATCAAGTACATATTCTATTTACTGTAGTCTATTAAAAAAATTGTTATTAAAGGCATTTAAATACTTTTAAATACTTATAAAAAGACTTTTAAGCCGCTGTTAATGTAGGTAGATTGTTATCATAGATATTGCTCTTTATCCATGTACGGAGTATTCCCTGAGATCAAATCAAAGAACGCTCACAGTTGTTATAGTTTATTTTATTTCATGCTTTCAATTTCATGTGTTAACTATAGGTAGGTTTGTACCGTATTCTTGTAAATAGAACTACCAATCGAAGAAATTATTATTTATTAGTAGAATGTTATATTATTGAGTTTGAAAAATGTTTTCTGATTAATGACGCACTGGTACACGGTGCGGTCTTGATGTGATAGGAAATATTATAACAATAACGAGTGAATAAAAAATTTGATAAATAAATCATTTAATTCAATAGTATTTAGCTCATATTTCAAAAAAAAAGTACAGGTATCGCTCGAATAAAGGAGAACTTCGAAACGAAACTTTTTTTCGGCTATTAAACTGTATATTTTTTTTTAAATTATTTATGTAATTAAATTTTTAAATGTAGTGTTTTCATAAATTCTATTCGATATGGTTATTTGAGTAATTTTCCTTTTTGTATGCTTTTTTTTAAATATTTTTTTCGGAGTTTATAGCTGTAGGTAGTAGAAGCATCGATTCTTCGTCGTCAAATTCTCATAAAATGATATATCTAGTATGATACAGATTGGAAAATGAATTGTTTTTAAATTTAAAAAATGTTCTACCGAACAGCGTTTCAAACTTTTCCAAACAAACATACTTTTGTAAAAAAATTTTATATTTTAACTATCAAAAGTTAAAATATAAAAAAATTTTGTACTAATATTTAATAAAAGTGGTAAAAGTAGATACCTACCTATATTTCGAAAGACTAACGGCCGAATACTCAATCGCTTCTTAAATTATTAACAGCTTCTCAAACACATAAGGCAACCTTAACTCATACTCAAAAGAAAAATTGAGAGTTGCATAATTTTTGATACATCCTTAATTTTAAGGACGTCTTAATTGGAAAAAACATCAAAAAGCGCATATTCAAACGGCAATCAACTTTTGACAGAAACA
This sequence comes from Zeuzera pyrina, assembly GCA_907165235.1. Classification (NCBI taxonomy): domain Eukaryota; kingdom Metazoa; phylum Arthropoda; class Insecta; order Lepidoptera; family Cossidae; genus Zeuzera; species Zeuzera pyrina. Next base: position 23,292,349 of record OU015632.1, read on the forward strand.
CATAAGAAAGATATATTATAAATACTAATAACTAAATAGCAGCTTTTATTAATTAATTAGATTTTGTAAAATATGCTAAAATATAAGTTACTTGCTTTTACTGGTGTTGCCATACAGTAAGCGTTTAAGGTCTCCTTAGATAAGTGGATACTTACAATGTATGAGTTACGTTTGAAAATACCAATTAAATTTGAGACCGTTCTTAAACTAACTAAAATTTTATTTAAGAAACGTTGAGTATGCGGCCGTAAGTTATCAATGATAATTGATAACTAAAGATTTTATATATTTCGAAAGGAAACTAAAAAATTACGCCAAGTATAATTATTGGTTTACACTGACACTCTTCATGTATTATAAGATTTTTTCTAAGAACAAGATTTTTTGTATTCACCAATAGAATACAAACTAAACATTTGTAGAACTGTTAGATTGCTACTAGAGGTCGCCCGGTGATTGAAATTCGAGCATAAATATTTTGTAATATAAACTCTTTGAGGACAATCGTTATTTTGCGCGACCGACTGGTCCGAGGTTTAATCCAAGGAGGTTACGTGTATGTATGTTAAAACTATGCCAAATCTCACGTTCCTCCGTGCGCGCAATGTTCTTAAAAAAGTATCCGAGTTTTTCGCTTCATGTATTAATATAACTGACTCCAACATTTTTTCTATCGATAAGACTGAAGCTCGTCAATAACTTGTTATGGACCTTATACCCCATTGCGCAAGAACATTCCCACGGTCAGCGATATGCTGAATCGGCGCTACAGGGCGATGAGAACATCGAGCTCACATGAACTACAGGTGGGACGAGTCACTTCGTTAGAAACATCGAACGTCGCCAAACCTATTTTAGCTTGTAAATTAATTTGTAACATTTATTATAATATAATTTTTAGTCAATTAAATTGGTTTTTTTTTGAGGAATTCGGTTGCGGCCAACGTAATTAACTACTAAACAAAAAAAAAATTTGTTAACAAACAGATGAGAAAAAGACATTGAACTGTTTTGTTTTTACCTAATTTTTAATTCACATTTGTTAGTAGTAGTCTGCAAGAAAAAGGTCAAACATGTATATAAACAGGAAACACACAACGGTAAACAGTAAATATAACTCTAAATCCCTAATTTAAAACAAGTTACCTTCAATTAAATACATATTTCAAATACATATACATATATAATTTGTAACTACATTATCTTAGAATAGAATGTGGTACTAAGAGCTTATTGTGCAAAATATTTTATTTCAATTGTAACCCCTTCTCGATTTGTTGTCTTCACTCGTTTTGTAAGGGAGAGTCTATTTATGTATTTTTTTTTTATCTAAGGAAGAAAATGGTTTTACACCTACGAGTCATTTTGCGGAAGAGTTTGATGTCAGTACGGAAACTATACGGTAGCACTTGCATGGTGTACTACACTACTACACACTTGCACTACAGACGTCATTCCAAAAAGGTTCGTTTGACGAATAGCCATAAAACAGCTCGTTCGAATTTTGCTAGAGAATTTTTAAATTTTGATTGGTCAACCACAATATTTACTGATGTTAAGAAGACGTTCAAATCCAGCCAACATGCCCGATTAAGTCTGTGGCGTTACATTAACACAACATACGACGAAACTAATTTAGTTCCAAGCATGGAATCTGGTAGAACTTGTCTTAACATATGGGGTTGATGTCGGCTGACCGAGTCGGTGAACTCTCAATATTACCTCCACGAGCAACCACTCTAAATTATATGACAACCTAGAAAAGTTAATACTCGTATTACCATCTGTCCGGATTGTCTATCCGGAAAATGAGCTGCCTGAATTTAATTGTTTTTACATGACAACTATAGGTTACATACTGCTAGGGTGATGAGCAATAATAATTGGTTTTAACGACATCAATGTATTCGACTGATTCCATGGCCTTCAAGATCTTCTGATTTAAACCCCATAGAAAAGCTCTGGGGACTAATGGTGCAACGATGGACTAACCGAAATGTAAGAACACGAAACGCAATTGAAAGTCATTGCTTTGAGGTATGGGATGCCATGCGGGGTACGGATGTTTGTTCACGACTTGTTGGATCCATGAGGCGCCGACTGTCAGAGGTTATTCAAGGTTATGGTGGACATATTCGATATTAATTCAATGTATTTTACACTAATGAAATATACAAAACTGGTTGTCTACATGAATGATAAACTTTAACAAACGCCTAAATTTTGAGTCACTTTTTGTTGACAGTGGCATCACTACTTTCATCTCTTGCTCCCCTCTTTGCTTCTATCTCATTCACCCCATTCACCCTTACAAATGGATGACAAATTAGAATTCTATTGGTGGCTTACGGCCGAATACTCAAACGTTTCTTAAATAAAATTTTAGTTAAGTTATCCTTAGTTTAAGGACGGTCTCAAATTTAATTGGTATTTTCAAACGTAACTCATACATTGTAAGTATCTGCTTATCTAAGGGGACCTTAAACGCTTACTGTATGGCAACACCAGTACAAACAAGTCCGTTTTCGTTTCCTTTTCGATAGTACTACAACAACGTTTCTTTCCAAGCAAGTAACTTATATTTTAGCATATTTTACAAAATCTAATTAATTACTAAAAGCTGCTATTTAGTTATTAGTGTTTAAAATATATCTTTCTTATGTGTTTCTGTCAAAAGTTAATTGCAATTTGAATATGCGCTTTTTGGTATTTTTTTCAATTAAGACGGCCTTAAATTTAAGGATGTATCAAAAGTTAAGCAACTCTCAATTTTTCTTTTGAGTATGAGTTAAGGTTGCCTTATGTGTTTGAGAAGCTCTTAATAATTTAAGAAGCGTTTGAGTATTCGGCCGTTAGTCGATAAAATTCTGACAATGCTGTCAAAATGAAAATCTGATTTTGTTTGTAGATTTTGTAATTTTGCATTCTGCACTCAAATTGAAACCAACACGTCATAGATGTCATAATATGACGGCAAACGAAAATAGTCCTCGTAGTTTTATGAAGCGTAAACGATAGTCACTCTCAAGGTGCTCAACCATTTTCTTGGTCGACTATATTAATTGAATATATAAGCCTTGCTTCTCCTCTGAAAAAAATTAGTTTACCAATAAATTCACATGGAGTTTTAATTCATTGACTTGATTTAAACCTAACTGAATTTTATTATTCATAACTCATAGTGCAACTGTAGATATAACTTTATTCGTCGCACTGTTCTTTATTCTTAATTTTAGTAGGTAGAGGTAGCCCTCTATCTCTGTGAATCCTGCAACGATCACAGCTCGGCACTGAGCCGACGGCTTTCCAAGTAGAAAGCGAAGCTTAGGACTTCCCATAAAAATGCCCCATTATCTCCATAGCAGTCAAAATCAGCTGCTATGAACAAATAATGCATACCGGGTACCATCTGCCGGTATTGGCATCTCACTCGCACCTTTGATAGTCTATCTCAATTTGTAACTAGGGTTGTAACCACGTTGTAACATTGTTCATTGTAAATCTTATGTCCTAACTGTCCCATCCAGTCCGATAGCCATGCGCCTCGTGTTTGTTAAGTAAGAAATTGCGGTTCCATGAGAACTTTCTTGAAAACTGTGAAACCTACACAAAAAGTTATGGATAAGTAAGTATTAAAGTTACATTTTAATTCAACATTGTCATATTGGAAGCCATGATGCCCTCCGCCTCTCCTCGGCAAAAGCAACCCACGAAAGCATCGTTCAATGGTTAAACTTACATCGTTCATTATTATTTACCACCTTTGATAAAAAATATAAAATAAATTTTAAATAGTTTACATTTTGTAGATTTAACTACTAGACATAATGCAAAAATAGTCACGAGTCTAGCACGGATTTCATAAGTGAAGCAAGCAAAATAAGCCGACCCACTTGTAAAAATGAGATGATCACATGACACATTATTATGTATGAAATAAGCCAATTCGCCGCCATTTAAAAAAGACCACCGCACGTATTGAAATCATTACTTGGTGCGTTGTTTTCTGGCGACATATTATTTTCATAACATTAGGTACAATAATAAATAAAGAGACTGACGATCTAGCATGGAGGACTCGAGCTAGCGATTCAATAAATATTGGTAGACGTAGCCAATACACGTAGACTTCAAATTCTATTATTTTATTCGCTTCTGTAGATCTCGCCTGTTGGCGATTACTTCATGGCTGGGGATCTGAGTATCTGTGTAGTGAAGTCTCATCTTTCACGAATTCATAAAACTTTGAACTTAGCGCGCGCCATGGCCAGCGCCTCTGCCCTTGGCAAATTGTTTTTCTTGCTTCATATAGTACCATCTATTTTCTTCAAGTAAAATGAAATATTACGGTAAAAGGTAACCTAAACGGTAACGTAAAAGTTATACAATGAGGACGATAGAGGTCACTAAATACAATGATTAAACACGATACATGGTCTGCTGATTTTTGGCCTAACGAAGCAAATCATTATTTGCAAGCCAGAGCGTTTTCTTTTTATAATTAAGACAGTTAATGATTTCATCTTAACAACTTTTGTCACTAAAATAATGATACATCGATTAGTTTTCGATAAAAAAAGTGGGACAGTGTTCTGTGGTGGACAATCGTTTGTCACTGACAACTGACAAGGTGTCAAGTGTCATTGTCAGTGCATTGTCATACATAAATCTTACTAATTTGTGCATACATAGCACAGTAAATAATCACTACATAATATTAAGTTCATCATAAGTTGTAATTTACTAATTTGTGGTTGTAAGTTGATTGATTCAGTGGATTCTGGATTGATTCTTTTGTGCCCACAAGAATAGTAAAAATTGCAAATAATTTATAAACCGTTATTTATCTTGTTCTACATACTGTTATTATTTTTTAATATTGTTTTGAAATAAAAGTTACCGTTGTTTCTCGCGTTAAAAATATGTGAAAACCAAACAGATCTAAATGACGTACTGTACACAGCACACAATAAATAATATTTAGGTGACAAACAGTAAATATAAATGAACAATAGCTAGTTAAAATGATTTAGGGTTTGTAACAGTAGGTGACTAGGCGGAGTCGTGAGTGAAAAAATCATTTCGTGCGTGGTGAACAGCTGGCGCCATGGAGGGCAGTGCTGAGGGAGACAGAGACCATGCTTTGTAAGTAGTACACCCACTTGTAAATTGTTGAATTATTTGTTTTTATTTATTTGGTTTTCAAACAAAAAAATCACCAATGTTTACTTTAAATGTGATATCTAAACACAACTGCCTGAGTAAATAAACAACAAAACTTTTAACTTTTAATATTGTATTATATACTTACAACTTTTTTTCTATTTAATAAACATATATAACATATTAATCCACTGAGAATATAATGTTTGTAACTGAAACCAAAGAACCAGAATCAATGTTTTTGTTTTTTTTGTTTTATGGTGTAGAAGTTTATTCGGAATCGAAATCGATTCTAAATTTATCTTATGAAATGAATGCTCACAGATTGGATATACATATTTACATTTTCACAAACCTCATAAATAAAATTTAATACATTACTATTTCATGCAATGCCTATCTTTGTTATAACTTATAATCGTAGGTATATATGTCCTATTTTTTCATTTTTGGCTTTAATGTAGACAAACAAGAAACTAACCTAAATTTTTTTTATTCTTGCCAATAGGTATTTTTAATTTACTGTAGCCTATCTATTACCTACTACAGTCAAATGTTGATAGTACATAGGTTATTAGGTAACAGACGTCTCATTATTTGTTGTCAATACTTTTGAGAACATTAATAATTTTTTTTCATTTGCATTTTTTACTTTTTAACGTCTTATTAGAAAAAAAATATAATATTTTTTTTTTATATTTAGCACTAAGTTGCAGATATTCAGGATCTCCTAAAAATATACATTTAAATTAAAGTGTTATGAACCGTCAAAAATAGAAAATATCGATATTTTAAAATATCTTTATTTTGCTAAATTTTCACTGTTCAGTGGTCCGACATATTACATGTAGCACTCTAATAACACTGCTTTACCATTATACACACGAAACTATGAAATATTAACAAATAATCCTTAATATTATCCAATATAGTAGTATTGAAAAAATTTTGATTATTTTTCAAGCATTTTGTTTTTAATTTGCATGTCACTTAAAGACCTATATTCCTAGATCAAATTAGTGTCATAAATCAGTTTACCTAGGTTCTCTCTAATACGTAAATGACACAATTCATTCTATTGTAAGAGAATAATAACAGAGGAATATTATTGTTTGCACATTTTTTATTGTAAAAGCATTTTTTTAAAATAGAAATTTATACGGTTATCATGACATTTTAATTCATGGTGGTTTTTATTGAAACACAAACACGAAAACGGACAAAAATTCTAAAAATGTTTGTTTTTATACTAATAACTAATAAGTATGACAACTGAGTGAATCATTTGCAAACTAGCCCATCTCTAGTTATGTTATAAATGTCATTTTTTTTGTTTACATTTTCATTTTTTCATAATGTATTTCGTTTCTTCTTATTTCCCAGGCATACAGTTTCATGTTTCATTAATATTCACCTGGCAAATTAATGTTGCCTAATCATAGAAAAACACTAATTGCGTAATATTTATTTACTGTTGTAAATAGAATGGGTGTGGATAACAGTGCAGCAGAGGGTGATGGAGATAGGGCTCGCTACAGGTGCGTAATACAGATATCCTTAACTATATTGTAAGGGCTACTCTAAAGGCTACATGATAAATACAATATACATAAATATAGTAAATAGGAAACTGCTCAGTTCTTCTAAACTACGCTATGGATTTCGATGCAGTTTTCTCTATCATTTAGAGATTTTCGTCCAGGAGGCTTACTTGTACAGTACATGCATATTTTATTTATATAACAAATTAAGAAAAGTCAATGTTTTGACATTGTCTTTTCATACAAAGCATTGAATATTTTTGTACATTGCTAATGCTAAAGGCTGCTTATATAATTTTCCATCAATACACTAGGTAAGCAAAATGCTTCCCTATTACGTCGTCGGTAAAGACACTTTTTCAACATCCACGGTATAAGGTTATCATGCACGGAAATATAAAAGCATCTCCTTACAACTGCATTCATTTTGCTTCTCCATTGTACCGTGGACGGGAAAAACATGGTGATGAAAATGTTCAATGGAAAATTATAAAAGTGGCCGAAGAAAAGTTATGTGATATACAAGTTGGCCGGGGGAGTGACGTCCAAAACCAAAATTCTGATACCTTATACTGAGGGTTATCCGAATCACTCCCATGTATGTTACGCGATATTTAGTAGTTTAGGAGATAGAATTTTTTTTATGATTTTTGTCATATTTTTCACCTGGCATCGGTTCTGATTTTTTTTCTCTTTTTGTTGGACCTTTTTGGATGTTTTTTTTTTATGGTAAATCATAACCATAATGTCCAATTTTGCCTTAAAAATTGTAGTTAATCTAGGCCTAATGGAATGTGACGGAATTTTAGTCGAAAGTTCAAAATTACTGTTTCATCGTAATGGTCACAAAAGTTCGTCTCTAAAAAAAATATTGCAAATGACACCAATGGCTTTTGAGAATTTCTAAAAACTGCTATGAACCTCCAACAACAAAAAACAATTAAAAAACTACACCTCAATAGGGCTTTATACTTGGTAACTAGCCTTCAAAGCAAAAAGGGCAAATTTTTTAGGAAAACTAGTATCCATTTTTTTCTTTCATGTTTTATTTATTTTTAATTAAAATGAGTCAAGGTTGATTGTGATAATATTAAATTTATTTACAGTAAATTTTCAAAATTTCGTCCTCCAAATGAAATGCACATCCTACACCACATAAGAAATTTTCTTTCAATCTCCCTAAAGCTTCACTGTTGCCTCTTACAACTCTTCCAACTTCTTCCATTTTTGCCTTCAACTGTTCTTCGCTAGATAATTCTCGACCGTACGCTATTTCTTTGTAATAACCCCAAATAAAAAAATCAATGGGGTTGAGATCAGGAGAGTGTGGAGACTAGGGATGTTACGGAGGTTCGATTTCGATTCCGAAAAGTCGGAACTTCCGATTGATATTACAGTTCCGATTTCGACTTCGGCTCCGACAATTTTAAATCGGAGGTTGTAATCGGAGGTCGAAGCACATCGGCGGCGGCGGCCATGGTCAGCGCGTATGAACAAGTGAATGTTTCTCTTGAAAGAAAGGCTTCTCCTTACGTGCTTTCTGTTCGCGTTAATGAAACTTATCCGAATTTTCTATAAGTGTTAGTGTGTTTCATTTGATGTGTGACAAATTTATTTGAATTAAACAATGAAGCCAAAAACAAATATTATTTGAAACTGCTTCAATTAAGTTTGTGCGAATTCATCAAAGTGTAAACTTTGTACGAAGCGAAACTTTTGTTCATTAAATATAATATGTTTCTTTTGGAATCACTTCATTTGATTTGATTTACTACTAGTACTGTTTAAAATTTAAGAAAATTTGATTTTTTTATTTTCAACGCCTAGCCCCAAGCAGGTGTATTATTTATTGAACTAAAATTAAAGAGACTGAATAATGTTCGTATTATTTTATTTTATTAGACTTGCTCTTCATCTCTCTTCTGCTTCCACCTTCGACTCCGATTCCGAATTCGGTTCCGGTTCCGACAAATCAAATTTAAAAACTCCGATTCCCACTCCGGTTCCGATAAAACCACTTCCGTAACATCCCTAGTGGAGACCATCTAATTGGTCCGCTTCGTCCGATGCGCCTGCCAAGATATGCGGCATTAAGGTAATTGCGCACTTGCATTGCATAATGACATGGGGCGCCTTCATTCTGTAGCACCATGGTTTGTCTCAATTCGAGATTCACATCTTCAAGCAACAAGGGCAGCTCGTTTTCCAGAAAATCTTTGTATGTCTCGCCATTAAGTCTGGACGGCAGTTCAAACGGCCCAATTAGTTCGCCGTTGAGGATACCAGACTACATGTTCACACTAAAACGATGTTGAAAAGTTAAAGATCTCGCTTCGTGTGGATTTTCAATCGCCCAGGTATGATAAATATGAATATTAAATATTCCGATTCTCTGGAATTGTGACTCATCAGTCCACAAAATTCTATTAAAATATCCGGAATCTCCTTGCACTTTTCTTAACATCGTTTGACAAAAATCAACCCTGAACCGATAATCTGTAGGCAATAAAGCCCGTACTCGCTGAATATGATATGCGTGATATTTGTCTTCATGAAGAATGTCTTGGATAGACGATATGGGTATGTTTAGTGTACGAGCCATAACTCTCGTACTCGTCGACGGATTCTGACGTACTTCTTCAAGCACTATTTCTCTGCGATCCGGATTAGCTCTAGGGATTCCTTTACGATGGACATCTCGACCAGGAATGATCCCTGCCATTAACTTATTATGCGTGTAATGAAAACACGATGGTCGGGATAGCGATCGGGTTGTGGTCCTCCTCGGTGTTGAAGTTGATCCCGATACAGTCTTGCTCCTTCATGGCCGTTGCTCTGTGCAACTCCGTAAAAGTAATGCATTTCTGCATATTCACTTAATGTGTAGCTCATCACTAACTCTTCCAAGTAAAACAAAAGTCCAAATTGATAGAAAACAGAATCCGATAAACAAGCACAGTGGTCGAAAAAGGAAAGAAGGCAGCGGGGTCTGTGGGTAAAGCGAGCGTAGAGGTAGAGATAAAATAGCGAGAACGAAAAGCAGTAAACACAATGTGAGAACACTTGAGGGTGTGGGAGGTGTAGATTAGTCACTGTTTGCGTTCACGCCAGTCGCCAGCTGTCCTCGCCTACTACTTTACTTCTCTGTCTAGCATGCAGAAATCATGAATGTGTGAGAGAGAGCAATATTCTTTACCTGTGTCATTAGTGAATAGTAGTATTAATGAAAAAGGAATAATGGATAAAAAAGTGTGCTAATTTCCGAAATTAGCGGGCACAAAACATTTAAAATAAAAACAAATTCTAAATCATTGATAAACAAATAAAAATTCAGGATGAAATAACACAATTACAATACAATACTATTGTATTGTATAAGACAATTGCAAATTTAAATCTTGTGTTCAACTGTGAATTCATAATAATTAATCATAATTTTATGTAAAAAAAGAAATTTCAATGCAATGATTTTTTCGAAATTTTAATCCCTTTGCTTTGTAGGCTAGTTATCAAAAGTAAAGCGCTATTAAGGTGTAGCTTTTTTTAATGCTTTTTGTTGTTGGAAGTTCATAGCAGTTTTTAGAAATTCTTAAAAGCCATTGGTGTCATTTGCAATATTTTTTTTTAGAGACAAACTTTTGTGACCATTATCGTTCAAACAGTAATTTTAAACTTTTAAGGCAAAATTGGACACTATTGACGACCTCCGTGGCGCAACGGCTAAGCGCGTCGGAAATTAAACGGGGGTTGCGTGTTCGAATCCCGCCCCGTGTCTGGCTGTTTATGTACAATATGTATTTATTTACAAAAGAAAAGTATATAAGTAGTACTTACTTACTTGATACTTGAAGACGGGCTCGTTTCCGCAACTCGACGACTATCGCGCCTATTTTGCGTCTCGGTGGAAAAAATGGCGCTACTCCTGCCATCCCAGCTCCTCCAAGAAGTCCAGCACCTTCTTAATGTTGGTGAAGACTTCGGGGAGCGATCTTGGCGTCCCAAGATGTTTTGCCCGGTAAGCTGCCACTCCGCTGCATTCCAGTAAGACATGAGCGGCTGTTTCATCTGTCTCTAAACACCCCCTGCAAAGAGGACTGTTAGTAACACCAATATTGAAAAGATGTTTGTTATAAGGACCATGACCTGTTAGAGCACCCGTTATGGTACGGAGCTTTGCTCTCGTTAAACCTAGTAGGTATCGTGCCAGCCGGGGATTTACCTTAGGTAGCGCCTGTTTGGCTTGCCTACATTCATGGGTGCTCGTCCAAAGCATGTCCCGTTTAACCTTCGCTTGTTCACGCACTTGCGTGCGTAACCAACCGTAGGGTAACGGTACTAGGGGTTCCGGGCCAGCTATAATTGAACTGGATCCTCTCCTAGCTAATTCATCTGCTGCATCATTGCCGCGCGAATGACTGTGTCCCTTGATCCACTGGAGAGTTACTGTGTTGTTTTCACAAACTCTCATCAGTAGTTGATGACACTCATATATTAAACTTGATACAATAGTGTTACTTTTCAAGGCTTGTAACACTGCCTTACTGTCAGAGAGTATCCGAATGGGAAAACCCTTCACCTCTCTGATTGCAATTGCTCTTGCCGCTAGGATAATACCTACACATTCCGCTTGAAATACTGTATTGTATGCTCCAAGCGGCATATATTTTTGGATGCTTAAGTCATCCGAGAAGACGCCAGCTCCAGTGCCTGTCTCCGTTTTGGAGCCATCAGTGTAGATATGGAGTTCCCTGCTAAAGGTAGCCCCTTTCTCCTCATGAAGCTGTATTTTATATTTCTTATCAAAATTATGAATTATCGGAATCCTATCATTTACAGCCCCTATCAATGGCTGTTCCTCAATTATCATACTGAGAATTGCTGTATGTGGTGTTCCGATGTTGTTCCAGAGATTTAAGCAGTTCAGCCTGATTGCTGATATCGATGCCTCCTGCTGGATATATAAGTGCAGTGGCAGTATATCTAACATATTTTCCAACGCGATCGTGGGTGTTGTTCTCATACATCCGGTGATCGCCATACAGGCTAATCTTTGGAAGCTTTGTAATTTGTTTACGGTTGTCGTTAGTTCGGTGCGTGGCCACCAGACCAGAGCTCCGTAACTGATAATTGGCCGTATCACTGCTGTGTATAGCCAGAGGGTAATCTTAGGAGATAAACCCCATTTCTTACCTAGCATTCTGCGACACTGCCAAAAGACAATACTCGCTTTATTCACTTTCTTGTCTATATGACTGTTCCAGTTCAACTTACTGTCAAGTATCACACCTAGATACTTAACTTCGTTAGATAATTGGAGAGTAGTTTTAAACAGACTTGGTAGACTATAGGCACCAAGCGATCGTTTGTTTGTAAACATTACCATCTCCGTTTTTTCCGGGTTGACTGATAAGTTGTATTTGCTGCACCAGTCCTCCACAATATACAGTGCAGTTTGCGTCACTTCGCAAACAACGTTAGCGAAGCTTCCCCTAATAAGGATTGCTAGATCATCAGCATATCCTATTGTGAAAAAATGATTTGTGTTCAACTCTGTAATGAGGTCGTTGACGACAAGATTCCACAAAAGAGGTGAGAGAACGCCGCCCTGAGGGCATCCCCTCATAATCAATGCATGTTGGGAATCATTGTCCACAAACCTAACGATTCTCTTGCTTAGCATGTTTACAATCCACTCTGCAATAACAGCAGCGACGCCATGCCTATTTAGTGCATCACTTATGCTGGTGAAGTTCGTTTTGTCAAAAGCTACCTCTATATCAATAAAGGTGCCTAGACATATAGATTTGCTCTGTATTGCATCTTCAATCCTGCCAACAACCTTGTGGAGTGCCGACTCTGTGGATTTCCCCGCGCAGTATGCGTGTTGGTGATGATGCATCGGTATATCTTTAAGTGCGTGATCCCTCAGTTCTCTGTCGCACAGTCTTTCCAAAGTTTTCAAAAGAAATGACGTGAGACTGATGGGTCTGAAGGATTTCGCATTTGTGTAGTCACTTTTCTCTGGTTTAGGTATAAAGATTACTTTCGCTTGTCGCCAGGACAGGGGAATATAGCGAAAAGCTAGACAAGCTTGTAAGACACCCGTTAATACCCGGACGACGTCCATGCCACCCCACTGTAGGAGAGCAGGAAAGACACCGTCCAGTCCGGCTGATTTATACGGGTGGAAGCTGTTGATTGCCCATTGTATCCTTTCAGCAGATACTACACTCTGGGCAATATGCCAACAGCCAATCGTAGGTATTGTTACAGGATCCTCCCAGACGACTTCATTAATCAGCCTACATCCGGGGAAATGGGTTCGTAACAGAATTTCTTGCACCTCAGCTGGAGAGCTTGTGGTGGTTATATCTGTTCTCCGAAGAGATCCTAGGCCGTGATTGTGTTGCCCCGAGAGTACTTTAGGTACCCTATTTGCTTGAGGGTTGGATTCGATGCCTTCACAGAACTTTTTCCAGGCCATCGATTTCCTATAACGTAGGCGCTTTTTATACCTGGATTTAACTGCCTTGTAGTTATCCCAATCCTGGTCGGTGCCTGTATTTATTGCTCTGTTCCATAACTTCCTGACCTTCCTTCTGAGCCGTGCGAGCTCAGGGCCCCACCATGATTGGTCATGTCTATCATTTGGCGGGGGAGTGGTGAGTGGACAGGCAGTTTCGTAGCTTTCTGTCAACACTTTAGTCAAGTAGTTGACCTGCTGTTCGATTTGTTCTATATTGTTAGCAATTTTAGGAATTTCGATGCTCTTAAGTTTGTCGCAGACTAGCATCTTGTAGAGGGAACCATCCGTTCGACGTGGATTTCTGCGCGGTTGTGTGTTGCTGATAGTTACCTGAATGTCATACCTGATCCACCGGTGATCTGAGCACGAGGCCTCATCGGATACGTGCCAGTTTGTTACAAGGTTGGACGCAGAGTTTGTTGCCAGAGTCAGGTCTATGATAGTTTTACATCGTCTGGTCACGTAAGTTGGTACAGACCCAGAGTTAATTATGTCTAGGGTTGTTGTGGAAAGGTATTCAACAAGTGTCTTACCTCTGTTGTTAGTACTATCACTGCCCCATAAGGTGTGATGAGAGTTGGAATCCGTGGCGATGATCAGGTCCAAGCCGTCCGCCTCGCAGCAGTTTACAAGCCTCGTCAACTCATGTGGTGGAGGATCTTCATTTTCCGGCATATATGCCGATGCCACAACTAATGGTCGAGGGCTTGTTTCTTGCGGTAGTGGTAGCCTTATGGCACATAAGTCTCTGAAACAAAACTCAGTCAAAGGCTGTACAATTAATTTCCTAGAAATGTAAATACAAGCTCGAGGTCTTAGCTCATTGGTAACTATCAGCTTACCTCCAAAATTGGAGAAACCCTGTACTCTGCTATTTTTTCCGATCCACGGCTCCTGGATCAGGACAATAGCTGTTGTGTTAACCTCCAACCACTTCCGCAGTTGAGCCGTGGCGGTGATGCTGTGGTGGAGGTTAACTTGAAGAATTCGGCAGGTGTTAGAGGAGGACGCCATCGGACAAATCATCCACGGCTCCCTCCTCCAGCTCCCTGTACATCTCCTCCCAGTCCCTTCCTATGGCGGGTTCCGTCGACCTCAGCTCGGAATTCCCGCTGGCTTCAGGGATGGGATGAGAGGGACCGGGTTCTGCACCGTCCTCCTCCGCACGAACGTCGGGTGCCGGAGTCGTCTCCATTGATGTAGGCTGTTCAGCCTGTTTGTCAAGAGCAGGTTCCGGATCTGCAGCATCGCGGTCAGGCCCCACATCCGCGTCCACGGGGGGTGTGTCCTGGAACCTCCCCTTTTTCCCCTGGAACTTCACATACACTGACCCCGCTGCGAAGTAGAGTCGCCGATGATGGTCCATCAGGGGCGGGACCACGTCTTCGGGTATGCTGACCACGACGAAGGTCTCCTTTCCCTGCCTGTTCGCTCCGTGTAGCAGCCAGCGCTCCACACTCGCCCACGGGTTCTGAAGACGCAGCAATCACCCAATGACGCTGGTCTCCATAGTCCCGGGAAGCAGGATGCCACATCGCACTCTGCGCGGTATGTCCGCTGGCCGCTTCACCGAAAGTCTCACGCCACTGGACAGCATGATCCCTTCGAACTGGGCCTTAAGCCACTCCTGCGTGTATGCGTCTACACACCAGAGCTGCAAGGCCCCGCCTATAACTACGGGCTTCCCGTTGAAACGAGGCACAGCCTGCCCTGGAGCCGAGCCTTGGGACAAAGCTAAGTCCACAAATTTCGACTCCAGAAGTTGGCGCACCTCGTCAACTTGAGGCCCAGTAAGTAGGCAGGTTCCGACAGTAGTGATGGCCGACATATAGTCGGCTCTCACCGCTCCCGCATAGGAGCCGGGGCGTGGCCTGTCTGCGCAATCAAGCCGCGGCTTCTTGGGCTGTCCTCTCGGAGAGATTGTCTCGTTGAGGCGAGCCCTTTTCACCGCAGCCTGTCCCGCAGCCTCCACCCGCGTCTTCCCCGCCTGTTTTTTTCCGCCCCGTGCAGAGAACTTCCTAGGCGCCGGCCGGGACTCCCTAGCGGTTGATGAAGCCGTAGTTCCATCACTCACCGGGCCCCCGCCCCCGCCCAGGTCGCTCTGTGACCCTCTGGTCATTTGCGTTGGGGCAGAAGTCCCTAAAGGTGATGAAGAAGAAGCCGCCCTACGCTTTGCTCTCCTGCGCTTCCTCGAGTTCGGCTTATTCTTCCTCACCTTGTTTCCCGAGCTCTTACCACTGTCGGAGTCCCCTGCAGGCAAGCAGCCCGCCCCCTTCTTTTGGGGCAGTTTGCCGCTGCGCCTTCCCGGGCCTACGAGGGTCCAAGCTGCGTCGAAATCGTCCTTTCGCTCCGGGGTACCGAAGCAGCCGGACGATGTAGATGGCTGAGGATCTTTATCAGACCGCTCGCCAGTAAACTTGTCAAGAGTTTGGGATTGACCTTTGGGTGACCCCTTAGGCTCCTCCCTCCCTCTCGACTGACTGAGGCTCGGCGCACCATCGAGTTTTCCCGAAGGCACAGCCTTTCCTATCGTCTGCCCAGCTCGCCGCTCCTCGGCCTGGGGCCCAGCCGCAGGTTTCCCCGAAGCCGTACCACCAGCCTTGGTGCTGGCATTCGCCGTGCTTGAGGGCACAGGTTTCCCCGCACCCCTCGGATACCCCCACGGCGCACCTCCGTGACTCCTCTCCGGCACAGCCTTACCTTTCTTAGATTGTTTAAAATGGATTCCTTTGCGTTCCATGGTTTTAAAAGGAGTAGATTCATCCCCTCGGCTTCCCACCCCCCCCGGAGCCCGCAAAAATGAGAGCGCCCTTGTTCAGGGTCGCTAGGATTACCGAAGGGATATAGGTGCATTGAGTAGGCGTTACGGCGCGACATCAGGAGCTCGAAGCATGTGGCTGGATTCGCCGGATCCAAGTTAGTCCAGTTGTTCCACACACCCTTGCTCCCTCAGCGTGGCCGAATACCATCCCCCCCGCACCTCGCCTGCCGCCCTCTGACGGGAGGCGTGACCATTTCCCTTACAGTGGCTAGCTGTGAAGGCTGCCGTTTGGCTTGAAATCCGGACCAAAGGGGCGTGTTGCCTAACGGGTATATCTATCCCGACACCCGCTCGGCTCAACCTCCCAGGATTCCTTCATCCCCGCGTACGGCGCTCGACTGCGCAGGCCCTAGCGCAGGTAAGTGCAGATGTAAACAGCGTGCTGCCAGGACGCACTTACTCATCCTGGCTGTTTAGGTAGTTCGTTAGCCGTAGCTAGAGAGAAACTCCCGGCCGAAGCCGTCGGTAAGTCGCTAACCACGTTACCCGGGACACACCGGTGCCAAAGGTTTACCTTCCCGAGGAGTCTACTAGAGTCTACTCGGGACCGAAAACCCCCGGCACACACTTGGAGGTGAACTACAACGTGCCCCATATAAGTAGTATATCAGTTGTCTAGTACTGTGCTGCTTACTTTGGGACTAGATGGCGCTGCGTGAAATGTCTGATTATATTATATTACTATAGTTATGATTTATCATAAAGAAAAAACATCCAAAAACGTCCAATAGAAAGAGAAAAAAATCAGAACCGATGCCAGGTGAAAAATATGACAAAAATCATAAAAAAATTCTATCTCCTAAACTACTAAATATCGCGTAACATACATGGGGATGATTCGGATAGCCCTCAGTATAAAGCATCAGAATTTTGCTTTTGGACGTCACTCCCCCGGCCACCTTGTACATATATATCAAACTATTGTATATCTTAAAAAGGCGTACAGGACAGTTCGTAGTGGTGTATGTCTATCTCCTAAGGATAATGAATAATTACAATTTTTATCTTATACGTTTTAATACAAAATATATGTGTTTATTTGCGATGCTATTTTGCTCAATACAGTATTAATATCGTTACCCAATTAAATATTTTAGTTACTTTGGGCACTCAATGTAGACAAAAACTGCTGTGTATAGCATTATATTTAAATTAATATATTAGAAGATAGAAGATATCAAAGATTTACTTTACAGATTATAAAATGGTCGCAAATATGTGAGTTGTTAGTATGCATTTATAATATACAATTTTATTATTTTACCATTTGTGGAGGGACTGTAGAGCATCAAGGAGTAAAGATAACATCATTATGCTTTCTTTAATAAGTTTTTAGCTGTTTTGTCTCAGTACAGCGCATAGTAATTTATATTGTTGATTAGTAATAATTTTGAACAATACATAATATAATATCACTTGGTGATTTGACAACAGTAAATTATAATAATACATAAATACATGTTTGATGAGTGATATGGACACATTTAGTTTAAAGTAAGTTGGTTAATTGTGTCTTTTAGAGTGAAAGGTAGTGTAGAATGGAAATATTTATATGCCTTGTGGGGATAGGAATCTTTTTATGATTTACAGTATAATTTAAGTTGTCATTTTTATCAGTACATTGATTTATTTGGTTTTAAGTATGTTGAAAGCGAATGTCATAGAATCAAACATGAAAGGCATAAAACATACCTAATGACTAGTGGCTAGTGTGGCCGGAGTGGGTAAGGTACGAGTGAGCGAGCGACATAGCAGAGGTGGTGACGGTTGCAGCGCGATGGTGCGGTGCGCGTCGCAATCGTCGCTGGACGAGTCGTCGCAGCGGCGCGCGGGCGGCGCGGGCGCGGGCGCGGGCGGCGCGGCCGGCGAGGGGGGCGAGGGGGGCGAGGGGGGCGCGGGGGGCGCGGCGCACGCGGCGCGCTTGCTGGCGGCGCTGGCGCGGCTGCGGCGCGACGAGGCGCTGTGCGACGTGCGGCTGCAGGCGCAGCCCGAGGGCGCCGCGGCCGCCGAGGGCGCCGCCGTGCCCGCGCACCGCGCCGTGCTGGCCGCCTGCTCGCCCTACTTCCGCGCCATGTTCACGCAGTTCGACGAGCGCACGCGGCCCACCGTCACCATCCAGAGCGTGGAGCCGCAGGCGCTGCGCGCACTCGTCGACTACGTGTACGAGCCCGACTCGCTGCGCGTGGACGAGCACAACGTGCAGAGCTTGCTGTCGGCCGCCTCGCTGCTGGCCGTGGGCGGTGCGCGCGCCGCGTGCTGCGCCTTCCTGGCCGCCGCGCTGGCGCCCGACAACGCGCTAGGCATCCGCGCCTTCGCCGAGCTGCACGCCTGCGCCGAGCTCGCCGCCTGCGCACAAGCCTACGTCGAGCGGCACTTCGCCGAGGTGCGCCGCCGCCCGCCCCTCTAGGGCCCGCCCCTCCGCGCGCGCCCGCTACAGCCCGCTACAGCCCGCCCGCTTGTGTGTGTCGCAGGTGATCGAGACCGAGGAGTTCCTGTCGCTGACGGCCGACACCCTCGCGCAGCTGCTCGACAGCGATCGCATCTTCGTGAGTACTCGACGTCCGAGCGCCCGCGCCGGGTGTACGTCGTACACGATATCTTCGCGGTGACACACATTCTATGAATGTTCAGCTGGAAAAAAAATTATGTTTTTACAGTGGTAGTCTTGCTGCTGCATTGCAGCGCGAATTGAACCGACTCGTACAGTGAAATACCACCCTCTCACAGAATATCGACGTGAAATAACAACATCTATTACTGTTGTGTCTCATTCGGTGAGTGAGAGTGCTGGTGGCCCATCACCCCCTCCCTCTCCTTTTCCTCCTTTCCCAATTTCCGTAAAGGCCGGCAACGCACCCATGATTCCGCGAACGTTGCGAGTGTCCATGGGTGACGATAGTCACTCTCAATAAGGTGACCTGCTTGCTCTATTGTACCCTCTTTTATAAAAAAAAAAGTTATATTTTGATAGCTGCAGCTCAGATTAATTAGTTTACTACCGTAAAGCTGCAGTTTCCTTTTCTCAAAAATTAATTGCAGTAATGAGGTAATAAACTTGTCTATGATTTAAAACAAACACAAATAACAAGTTTTAAAATAATGTCTATGTGTACAGTAACGAGGTTACCAACCGGCTGTACTCGCTACTCGTTTGCTCAAATCTTAGTATTCCGGGTTTCTATAGTATATTTTTCAGAATAATTCGTGAATACAACACCCTCGTTAAGTCTACACACTTAGATGTTTTTAATTCTTCCTTGGCCACATTTAAACAAACACTTCATTTATAGGCACTAAGTAGTATCTGATAGATTGCTCCTTTTTACCTTAGTAAATTGTATTAATAATTGAAAAAAACCATCGCTAGGATATTAAGTATTTACAATTCATGTATTGTCCACCTCCTGTAAAGTAATCACATTCTATATATAATGTAAACGCAATAACAGACAAGCCTGTTATTGGGTGTACACTATATTTAGTTGTAATTACATGTACATTTTTATTTTATTTCTGGTGTAAAACCTGTTGGCAAACCTCTATTAACTAAAACAATAAGAAATAAAAATAAATCTCGATACACACACATACTCGTATATTTTATTTATATATTTAACTGGTTCACCAACAGGCGTACGTATGTCTAGAAAGAATATAACCAACTTTTTAGATAGGAAGCCAAGTGCAGACCCAATTACAGGCGGACACAGCTTGCGAATAGGAATAACTGTAACAATGTCAGCAATTAATTTTGCTATGTTTGCTATCTATAAATGTTTATTCATTTTTTTTTTGTAATGAGTTTTTGCGTCAATAAGCAACTTTTTGTCTCTTCCAAGTGTAAATGAAAATGTTTGTTTTCGTTTGTTGGAAAAAAAAAGTTATGGTCACGACAAATCCTTGGCAACAAGCTGTTATGGCCCAAATTAGTTTTGTATCCCTTTACATGGAAAGTTTTAAAGTTAACCGCTTTAGAATGTTGACGGAGAACAAGAAAGCCAATTTGTGCCAACAGTTGTGGACAGTCCAATAAGCCTCTAATAATCTCGTGTAAGAGCATTTGATCGGCGATGCATCGGCGGTCAGCTAAGCTGAAAATACAGTAACCATTCGCGATAACACTGTAACGTTATCATTTTACCCTGATGTAGCATCAGAAAGAAATGAAATCTCTTTTGAATGCCTTCTTTTCTTTTAATATGGCATTGATAATAAGATTTGAAGACACTAGAACAATATTCCAAAGTGGAGTAAACTATAGCAAAGTAAGTACATTTTAGTGGAGAGACTTCGACATGCTGGAGATTATCTTATAAATTTTAAGATCGTCAGCAAACGAAGAGAATTGAGAATATTAGATTTCATTTTCTAAGTCGTATATCAATGTCAAAAATAATATTGGATCCAAATGAGAACCCTGGGGTATTCCTGCCGTTACCGCAAAACTTTCAGACTTATAGCCGCATAATGTAGTTTTTTTGAAATTGAAGCGACAAGTAAGAAGAAATCTATTCTAGTAACCTTCCGTGAATCCCTACGTAATTGAGCTTCTTCAGAAGAGAGAGTGGTCAACTTGGTCAAAAGCCTTGCTTAGTTCAGAGTAAACAGTGTCGACTTGCTGGCCTTTATCAATCGCTTCAGTAAACGCGGCCACGTAAGTAACGAGCTTAGTCGTAGTAGATATCCCGTTACGAAACCCGTGTTGTTGGAACAATAACAAAGTCTGTAAGTGACTCGTTAAATATAGGGATACAATGGTCTCCAGAACTTTCCCAAAAACGGATAAAAGTGGGATAGGTCTATAATTATGCACATTACAGGCGTTTCCATCTTTTAGGCTAGGTAGTCTAAAAGATGGAAACGCCTACATTGGCTACTTTGTCATTTTTCCATACCGAGGGAAAAACACATTCAAAATTGCATTCAGGAGCCGCGAAGATTCGACGCACAATTTCGAATGAATATCGCAGGAATGTGATCAGGACCGGCGCTTTCGTTCATATTAACTTGTCTAAGTGCTTTCTGAATTACAGTGCGGCTTATGACGATATTAGCTAAGGTAACGTGGTTAACGTTATTTACACGTTATCATTTCCATCCATCGTGCTAGAGGTATAGATTGACGAGAATGGATCAGTGAAAGAAAGCTTTACATGTCGTCGAGGGGGTTGAGCATATAATTAGTGGAATAAAACTGGTCAAACATTTCATCGACAGTTTTTAAGTTATTTATTGTGTCTTTTCAATAAAATTTCACTTAGCTCATCATTAATAACTGTGTAGTTGGTCTTACAGACATTGAATTAAGTACTGTCATTTTTTTGTTTAAATTTATGTACATAACAGTAAAATACAAAAAGATCACTATGAATGTGTGTCTAGAATTAATGAATAGATTAGCGCGTGTGATGGTTTCGTTCCACGGTTTTCAATGAACTAGAGTGTGCTAAGAAGAAACAAACAGATAAAGTTGCTGAGAGTCAAGGGGCATAGCGTTTTTTCGTTATGTGATGAATTCTATGATTGTCAACTTATTAACTAAATTAGGGGGTCAACTGAGGAAGCGTGCTCGTCGCGACCCCTGCCAGCTTCTTTCAGGGCTGCAATTCTTCTTCTGTGCATACCATGCGGGACAACGGCAATGATAATGTTAGGGCGTCCCCCGAAAGCGACGTACACCGGTCTGTCCCTGCTGGTGTGTGCAGAGTGCAGTTCGGCGTTGGGGACCGCCACCCAACACGCTGTGCACCTAGCGGCGGGAAGTGGAGGGAGGAGTGCAGAGTAGCTGCGTGGAATGTGAGAGGTGGTATTGACGAGAAGATGAATGAAGTGATTGATATTATGGAAGAGAAAAGATTGGATGTGCTATGATTGAGTGAAACCAAGCGAGGCGGCAGTGAACTTGCCGACTTGCCCGGAGGAGGCACCGCTTTGTGGTCAGAGGTACCACAAGGAGATAGAGGATGCCAAGGGGTAGGCGTTTTACTGTCCTCTCGTATGGTTAATTGTATGACTGAGTATGAATGTGTAAATCCCAGACTCTGGGTACGCCTCAAGATTGGGTTGACAAGAATTTTTGTTTTGGCAGTATATGTCCCAGTGTCCTCTGTCGGTTTAGCTGAACTGGAGCAGTTCTGGGAGAATGTTAGAGAAGTTCTAGCGACGGTTGAAGAGAACGAAAGAATTGTTGTGTGTGGAGACATGAATGGATGGGTCAGGACAGCTCGAACAGGATTTGAGTCTGTCCTAGGCAAATATGGAGATAAGAGAGTGAATGATGCTGGTAAGATTGTGTTAGGACTGTGTATGGAAAAGGATCTTTTTGTGGCTAATACCATGTTTTGGCACAAAAGGATCCATCAGTACATGTGGGAAAGAAAGGGTGCGAGAAGTATGATTGATTTATTCCTGGTGGATAGCAGCAGGTAATGGACACAAGAGCGTATAGAGGAGCCGATCTGGGACGGACCACTTTCTGGTGATAACCAGAATAAGGGGTCTGTTCGCAGCATGGCGACATCGCGTAGTGTCCAAACCTGCAGCGGTGAGCCGCATTAAAAGCTGGAAACTCCAGGATGCGACCACCAGGAATGAATATGAAAGGGTATTATCCAGTAAGCTTGATGATAGATTGAAAGTGATGAGCGATGATGTTGAAGAATGCTGGCAGAACCTTAGAGATAATATGATTGAGGCTGCGAAAGAAGTGTGTGGAATGAATAAGATTGGGAACGGCAAAAAGCGTGATGTGTGGTGGGATGATGAGGTGAAAGTGGCTGTGTATAAGAAAAAGAAAGCATGGCGAGACTACCTTGCTACTAATGACTGTGGTATGAAAAATTATAATTATAAGGTATAAGCTGCAGAAAGCAGAAACGAAGGCACTAGTGAAAGAGAAGCGTGAAAGGTGTAGGGTGTTAGATGAAAACAAGATGTCGGACAACTTCGAGGAAAATTCCAAATTATTTTGGAAAGAAGTACGTAAGTACCGAAGTGGTCCGGCACCTTGCAGAATGAATAAAGTGCGTTCGAAAGAAAACAACCAGCTTACAAATAAAAAGGATGTTCTGCAGCGATGGAGTGAATACTATGGAGAACTGTATGAGAGTGGCGACTCCGTCTCTGATACTGAGAGCGATTCTAATGAATTGCCACACTCGGGCCAGGGACTGGAGGATGCCATTAGTATGAAAGAGATTGAGAAAGTGATAAGAGTTTGAAATGTGGAAAGGCTGCGGGAATTGATGAGGTGACTGCTGAGATGATCAAGTATGGTGGTCCTAGGGTCTGGGATGCCTTCTGTGCACTCTGCAACCTTTGTTGGCAGAAGGGGGAGGTTCCAGAGGACTGGCGCACGGCAGTCATAGTACCTCTATATAAAGGGAAAGGTTCCTACCTAGACTGTGCGTGCTATAGGGCCATCAGCTTGGTCAGCTTAGCGAGTAAAGTCTATACTAAAGTATTGACTGAACGTCTGAAAGGCGTTTCAGAAAGATATTTGTGGGAGGCGCAAGGTGGATTCAGGAACGGTAGGGGTTGTATGGATCAGATTTTCTCGCTTCGCGTTATCGTGGGGAGGTTTCTGGCTTTAGGTCGGAAAGTTTTCTGCGCTTTCGTGGATCTAGAAAAAGCATTCGATAGAGTAGTGCGAAAGAAATTGTGGAGACTTCTGCCTGAATATGGCGTGGAAGGCTCCTTACTGCAGGCTGTGAGGTCATTATATCGAGACCACAGGGCCTGTGTAAGAATAGACGGGGACATGTCGCCCTGGTTTGAAGTCTGTTCTGGTGTCAGACAGGGCTGCGTGATGTCTGCCTGGCTATTCGTGCTGTATTTGGACAGTTGCCTCCAGAGATTGAAAGGTAAAATGAGTGGTATGGGATGTGGTGACACAGTGGTAAACTGCCTATTGTACGCTGACGATGCTGTGCTAATAGCACCATCAGAAGCAGAGTTGCAGACACTAGTCACGTGCATGAAAGAAGATTGTGAAGTAAAAGGATTGAAAATGAATGTGAACTAAGGTTCTGGTGTTTGAAAGAGAAGCGGTACAAACGTAATGTGTGATTTGTGTAAATGGAAAATGTCTAGAACAGGTGAATGAAATTGTGTACCTGGGGAGTGCGTTTTCGAGGGATGGAAGATGTGAGTTGGATGTGGAGAGAAGGGTAGCAGCTGGCAATAAAGTGAACGGTGCTCTGTCCGCATTAGTGGGTAGTGTGAATATATCTAACACTGCTAAAATGGCCATTCACAATGCGGTGTTGGTGCCAACTTTGTTGTACGGTAGTGAGGCCTGGATATGCCCAAAATCGAGTGAAAGTATGTTAAATGCTGTGGAGATGCGGTCTCTCAGAAATATGTGCAGTGTAACGCTTGCTGACAGGATAAGCAATGATGAGATACGCAGTATGACAGGGTTGCAAAACAGTGTTATTGTAAAAATGAAGAAAGGAATGCTTAGATGGTTCGGGCACATGGAAAGAATGAGTGATGAAAGACTGACGAAGAAAATATACAGAGCGAAAGTGAGTGGTAAAAGAAGCCAAGGAAGACCAAGGCTGACTTATGAAGATCAAATAGCCAGAGTGTTAGCAGACGGAAATGTCAAAAGCACTCGCATACCTAGGCGAAAATGTGTGAGGAGAATGATGAGATTTGAGGAAGCGAAAGAGGTGTGTAAGGACCGCGACTCCTGGCGCTCCGTCCTTTCTGACTACCCCGTTGGGGATATAGCGTGAAGTTATGTTATGTTATGTTATGAATTCTTTGAATTCACACCTCGTGAATAACGTGTTAAAGAACTTCGTTCCAAAGAATAAATGCATGTGTTTGTGATATGAAATAAGATATGAATAAATGTATGCATATGTGCATGGTGAGACCGACAGTGGGCGTGCGTGGCGCAGGTGTCGAGCGAGGAGGTGGTCCTGGACGCCGTGGTGCGGTGGGTGCGGCACGAGGGGCACGAGGGACACGAGGGGCACGAGGCGGAGGGGCCGGCGCGGCGCGCGGCGCTGGGCCAGGTGCTGGCGCGCGTGCGCCTGCCGCTCGTGGCGCAGGACGTGCTCGTGGCGCGCGCTGCCGCCGAGCCGCTGGCCAGCGCCGGCGTCGCTGTCAAGGACCTGCTCATCGAGGCGCTCTCCTTCCACCTGCTGCGGCCCGAGCGGCGCCTCGTGGCCGCCGCCGCATGCGCGCGCGCGCGCCCGCGCCGCCCGCCCGCCGCGCCCAAGGTGCGCCGCCGCCGCTACCGACACTACCGACACCACCGACACCATCGTCGGGGCGCGCGCCTCTACCGCCTTCGCCCGTGTGCGCAGATGCTGCTCGTGGTGGGCGGGCAGGCGCCGAAGGCGATCCGCGACGTGGAGGCGTACCGGCTGGACGGAGCCGGCGCCGGCGCCGGCCGGTGGACGGCCCCGTGCGAGCTGCCCACGCGCCGCTGCCGCGCCGGGCTGGCCGTGGTCGGCGGGCACGTGTACGCCGTGGGCGGGTTCAACGGCACGCTGCGCGTGCGGTCCGTGGACGTGTACGACGTGGCGGCGGACTCGTGGGCCAGCGGGCCGCCGCTGGGCGCGCGCCGGTCCACGCTGGGCGTGGCCGTGGTGGGCCCGCTGGTGTACGCCGTGGGCGGGTTCGACGGCGCCACGGGGCTGAGCTCGGCCGAGGTGCTGGACACGCGTACGGGCGCGTGGCGGCCGGTGGCGGGCATGTCGACGCGGCGCTCGTCGGTGGGCGTGGGCGTGCTGGGCGGGCTGGTGTACGCCGTGGGCGGGTACGACGGCGCGTCGCGCCAGTGCCTGCAGTCCGTGGAGCGCTACGAGCCGGCGGCCGACCGCTGGCAGGCGGCCGAGCCCATGGGCGCGCGCCGCTCGGGCGCGGGCGTGGGCGTGCTGGACGGCGCGCTGTTCGCCGTGGGCGGGCACGACGGGCCGGCCGTGCGCCGCAGCGTGGAGCGCTACGAGCCGGCGGCGGGCTGGGCGCCGGCCGCGCCCATGGCGCACGCGCGCCGTAACGCGGGCGTGGCGGCGCACGGCGCGCGCCTGTACGTGTGCGGCGGCGACGACGGCGTGGCCAACCTGGCCTCCGTGGAGGTATACGACCCGGCCGCCGACGCGTGGACGCTGCTGGCCCAGCCCATGGCCGTGGGCCGCTCGTACGCCGGCGTGGCCGTGGTGGAGGCGCCGCCCGCGCCGCCCACGCCGCCCGCCTCGCCGCCGCCCTGACGCTCACCGCCCGCGCCGCCCGCGCCGCTCGGGCCGCTCGGGTACCGTCCACTTGTGCTGCGCCCGTCTCCTTACCCGCCCCGACCACCAACACTAACACTGAGTGCACATGCACGTAAATGCTCGAAAATTTTGAATTCGTTCGATCAAAATTGAACATATAGACTTTCATGTCTTAAGATATATGTGATCTTCACACATCTCAAGATGGAAAAACTTTGAAACAATTAAATAAAAAGAAAAGCAAAAATTTATATGAACTATCACTTCAAGTAATAAATAATGCAATACGTATGTTGTCGTCAATTTTACTAAATATAAACATATTTAGTAAAATAAATGTATCAATCGAAGGATATTTCCCAATTTAATAAAACACAGTAAAATTATTCCATTATTCAAATCAGATTGTATGTTAAACCCAACAAATTATCACCCAGTGTCAATATTACCAGCGTTAAGTAAAATATTCGAAAAAATAATACTCTACCAAATGCTACCAAATTTTAACATACACGGGGTTGTTTCACAGTCAACAGCACAGGTTCATGAAAGGGCAGTCAATAACTCATGCGAGAGCAAGCTTGATCAAAAACTGTACTTCAGGCTTGGGAGGGATCCCAGATGGCCATTAGTGTTTTTTATGATTTTTCCAAGGCTTTCGTTTGTATTAGTCACAAAATTTTAATTTATAAGCTTAAGTACTAGGGATTCATGGTAACACTCTGGATCTCGTGATCTCGCACATGTCTGGCCGACAGCAAAATGTGAATGTGATTGGGATTTTATCTGTCGGTTCGAAAATAAAAATCAGCGTTCCCCAAGGGTGAATTTTGGGACCTTTCTTGTTTTTAGTTTACATTCATGATCTCCCAACTATGCTCGGAGAATTATGTCAAATAGTATTATTTGTCAATGACACTTCATTGTTATTCAAACTGGAAAGAAAGTACCTAAATATTACCTGGGTGAACAGGATCCTAACAGATGGCTCGAGATGGTTTACTATACATAATTTACTATTGAATGCACAAAAAACCAAATGTATTAAGTTTTCCCTTACCACTGTATCCAGAATCCACGATAAAATAGAACTGGGTGGGAAACAATTAGAAATAGTTAAGTCAGCCAATTCTCTTTGTTTAACAGTAGATAATATGTTACAGTGGGCGGACTATATCGCAGCATTGGGTAGTAAGCTCAATTCCGCGATACACGCTGTTAGACGCATTAGGCGATTGACAGATGAGGATACGGCTAGGCTAGTGTCATTTGTATATTTTCATAGCCTAATGTCCCATGCCCTTCTGCTGTGGGGATCAGCGGCGCATATTTACTCCATTTTTATTTTACAAAGAAAAGCAATACTTGCCATCTACATTATGAATGCATGAGAATCACTAAGAGATCATTTTAAAGACATTGATGTACTCGCCTTGACGTCCTTAGACTGACTACTTTGCACTTTGCACCGAGTACTTTGCACTTGTAGAAAAAAGCAAAAAGTAAACACGCTACATTAATAGCTTTTAATGTATTAACTCAGTTATAGGTACTATAACTAAGCATGTAACAAGCTTGTAAATCAAGAATCAAATGTTATAAACATATATATTACAATTGTATAAATTACATACCTACAACATATATTAGAAACGAAGCAAGTTTTAATAGTAATATTAATAGTAATGCGGATAACAAGTCTTTGAATTAAGTAATAAGTCAACAGAGAAACTACATTATAATTTTATTATGTTTCCACACCAAAATATCAATAGTTTATCTGGCAAAATATTAGGTACTGAGTTATTAGTGGATAAATATAATACAGACATCTTGTGCCTCATCGAGACGTGGTTGGGGGCAGATAAGATATCTTTTAATTTTATAATTTTAAGGTGGCCAGTGTGCTCAACAGAGCGTCGACAGATGGCGGTGGTATTTATTTTGCGATTGCGATTTGCGATTTTGGTAAAAATTATCTCAAAATAAAAAATCGCAAAGACATAGTTGCTCGCTCTGGTGAACGTGTATGTGAAATGTCGTTTGCGGAGACGGATCAGTACATATTTTTATGTGTTTACAAATCTCCCTCGTCTGATTATTCTCTATTTTTAATTTCTGTAGAGGAGAGTCTTACCAAGCTTAGTAAATTTAACATATCAATCATAGCATGTGGTGACTTGAATGTGGACATAATAAATAGCACTAAGGAAAGAGAGATGCTAATTTCACTCTCTTTAATTCCATCATGTGCACATTTTTGATGAACCGACCAGTTACATAAAAAACAGGTTTCTAATGTTTTTGTAAATTTTTTTTCAAATCCACCTTTAGAAATTATTAGTGGTCTAGTATCCTCTGCTCATGCAGCGCGGGCACTCTTAAGCCAAAATATAGGAAAGTGGTTCTCTAGTTTTCAGTTCAGGCACTCGTTTTCATTTGATATAGAAAAAACTTTTAAACAATTTAAAATGTGTTGATCAGGTTATGTTTTCTGATTTGATGAAGCATAGTAAAATTATACCATTATTTAAATCGGATTGCAAGTCAGATCCTACAAACTACCGCCCGGCGTCGAAGTTGCCAGCGTTGAGTAAAATATTCGAAAAACTAATGCTCAACCAAATGGCACATTTTAACATTTGCAGGATATTTCATAATCAACAGTACGGTTTCACGAGAGGGCGGACATCAACTCATGCGGGAGCAAGCTAGGTCAAAAATATACTAGAGGCTTGGGAGGGGTCACGAGATCCCATTGAGGTGTTTTGTGATCTTTCCAAAGCTTTTGATTGTTTGTCACAAAACTTTAATTTATAAGCTGAAATACTATGGAATACGTGATAAAGCTCTCGATCTCGTGATTTCGTATCTGGCTGACCGAGAACAAAAAGTGAATGTAAATGGGGTTACATCTGTCGGTTCTAAATTAATGATGGGCGTTCCTCAAGGATCAATCTTAGGACCTTTCCTGTTTTTGGTTTAACCTATGTGATATAATATTATTTGCTGATGACATCACTATTGTTTAAAGTAAATAGAAAATACATAGATATTAGCGGACCTAATGGAACCTTGGCGGATGTCTCGAGATGGTTATCTGCTAATAACTCACCACTGAATACACAAAAAACAATTGTGTCAAGTTTTCCCTATCCAATGTATTCAAAATCCATAATGGACTAGGGTGAGAAACAATTAGAATTAGCGAAATCAACTACTTTTCTTGGCTAAACAGTAGATAATAAGTTGCGGTAGGCGGACCATACCTATCGGGGTTTTGGCTAATAAGCGTAGTTCGGTAATATATGCTATAAGACCCTTTAGACGGTTGACAGATGTGGCCACGGCTAGGCTGGTGTACTTCGCATATTGCCATAGCTTTGTCTTATGGCCTACTACCGTGGGGATCAGCGGGGCATATGAATTCTATCTTTATTTTACAAAAGAGGGCAATATGTACCATTTACAGCATGAATGAACGAAAGTCGCTGAAAGACCGTTTTAAGGACATTGATCTACTCTTTTCCCCCGGATCGCCGCATGGTGCTAACGTGTGCGCCTGTATTTCTTTTGTCTTCAAGTATTAATTAAATCAGTACAAAAAATTAAATTCACCAATAAAAATAGGAGTGCATAAAGTACGAAGTGGTTTTTCGATATTTGTAAAAGATTGATATAAATTGTAAGTGTAACCTCCTACTATACATGGAAGCCTAGTACATGAACCCTGTACATTGGCCGTAAAAACTCCACCCCGGCCTGCGTAGGCGCATTTGTCGCCGCCTTGACACGCCCTTTGCTGTTCAGTCTGAGACCTTGAGCATTATACCCCACCCCTGAAACGGTCAATACAGGACGACTACACCTATACAGGATCTGTGCTGCCCTGGTACGTCCGGTGATCGTTGCATTTCATATTCCAATGATTCTTCTGTTTGGAACATTACGATAAAAGAAAAAGAAAAAATAAGAAACTTCGATTTTTAACTTCACTGGATCTCTGCTGCCCTGGTATATCGAGCGATCGTGAGAAAAGTGGTTGTATGTTTATATCGAGATAAGGGTCACCCGTACCACGATACTCATGACAGTGGAGCGATAAGTGTCGTTCATACACGGATGTCGAGATAAAAGCCACAGGATGAATTCGTGCACTGCCTGCAACCATGTTGTCAGTGTTACGGATAAAATAAGTTGTGCCCAGTGCAACGGCGCGTTTCATTTTGGATGCGTCAACATCTCCAAAGCAAATTTTCAAAAATTGTCCACCAAGGACAGGTCTTCGTGGAGGTGTCCCGAATGCAAGGTTTCGCGTAGGAATACCGATGACACGCCTGTTAAAGAGTCCCCGCTGGGTATGGTCTTCTCTGTGGACGCCGCCGGCCTTACCTTGGAACATTTCTGGATGCGTATTGGTGAGCAAGAGTCTAAGATTGTCGAGAGGGTTCAGGTCAGTATATCTAATGCTATTCTAAAGTTAAAGGATGAACTTACAAGCATGCGCAACGATATACAAATGCTGCCAGACCTCATCAAATCTGTGCAGTTCATGTCAGAAAGAAGTTAAGGAGCTGCGCCTGTCGAAGTATGAACTCCGCACCGAAAACTCAAAACTGAAGGAACAATATCAAGACATCAGTGCTCGCATATCTCAGTTCGAACAACAGTCCAGAGAGAACAATATCGAGGTACAGTGTGTGCCTGAGCATTCGGGCGAGAATCTCATTTCAGCACTGGTTCAGCTTACAAGGGTTGTATCGTGCTCCATTGATGAGTGTGATATTCTATCGGTAACTTGAGTATCTAAACAACAAACTAAGTCCCCGAGGCCCAGGTCAGTCATTGTCAAACTTGCATCGGTGCGCGTGCGTGATCTCTTACTCGCATCCTGCTATCAGAATAATAAAAAAACGACAAAAACAAGCTTAACAGCTCGCTTTTGGGTATTGACGGAGAAAAACATCCAGTCTACGTTTCTGAGCACTTGTCTCCCGCAAACCGCTCTCTACAGACCCAAGCACGCGCCTTCAAAAAGGAATATAACTATAAATACATCTGGGTTCGCAATGGTCGTATTTTACTTAAACAAAATGATGGAAGCACAGCAGTCTGGGTGAAGAATAGCGAAGTACTGGATAGTCAGAATAAAGTAAACTAACTTTGCTTCTAAAGCTGTCTACTGTGCACGCAGGGTTGTGCTCATAATACTAATCAACTATGTCAAACATAAACGTTTACTACCAAAATGTTCGTAGCATTCGTGGCAAACTGGAAAATCTTTACATTGCAAGCCTCAACTGCGACCACGATATCATTATATTCACGGAGACCTGGCTTAACGATAGCGTACTGGATGCCGAAATCATAAATAACAAATACCATATTTATCGCAAAGATCGGTCCAGTCTTAACAGCGTACAGCACGAAGGTGGAGGTGTGCTTATAGCCATATGTAAACAGTTTGAATGTTGTCGAATTCCCTGCCCGACCAACAGTCACGAGGATTTATGGGTTTCAGTCAATATAGGGACTAAGACAAAGCGTCTTGACATATGTGCTCTATACATTCCGCCACCGACGACATATGTTGGCCTGGAGGAGCAACTAAACTCTATAACAGACTCAATCGCTCTCAGAAATGACAATGACCTACTCATCATTGGCGATTTTATATTGGGTCCATGGATTGGCAACGCACTGAAAATCAGCCTATTGACTACACTGCAGCATCCCCAATTAATGTTAATGTTAAATCTAACTTAGAACAATTTATAACTGACTTTATGTCACTGCACAATCTGAACCAAATTAATTTGATTCGTAACAAAGATAACAAAATGTTAGACTTAGTTTTAAGCAATGTTCCTTATATAAGTACATGCGAAGCAACAAATGTTCTGTCTGGTATTGATCCATACCACCCACCAATCGTAAATAGACAATGTTGTTGTAAGATACATACCTAAAAAAACAGTTCATAAATTTAATTTCTATAAAGCGAATTACTCTAACCTTAATCGGGATCTGAGTGAGGTGGATTGGAAGCAACAACTTGGACAGTATAAAAATGTAGATGACATGGTCAACGAGTTTTACGCAATTTTAAACAATATCATTGAGACACACGTTCCTAAAGTGTGCGCAAATTAGCGTGGGAAATATCCCGTGTCGTACAGTAAAAACTTAATTAAGTTGATCCGAGAGAAGGAAAAGTACCGCCAAAAATTCAAAAGATACAAAAACCCGATCGATGAATACGAATTCTCTACGGCTAGATCGAGGTGCCACAGGCAAATTGAGTTGTGCTATTTGGAATATCTAAATTCGATCGAGAAATCTATCACGAAAGATGGTATGAAAGCCTTCTGGTCGTTTATTAAATCTAAACGAAAATCAGAGGGCAATATTCCCAACCGAATGACTTATAATCTCAACACATATTCAGATCCCCTGAGCATTTGCAACGCTTTCGCAGCGCACTTTCAATCGGTTTACTCCATCTCTAGTCCTATCTCCACTCACTTCCTTTTTTCACACAGCGACTCATCTGCTTTAACCAACAGTTTTTATCTAACGTTAGACCCAATATCGATAACACAAAAAGCTGTAGATGGGGCTTTGGCTGGTCTAGACACGGGTAAGGGCGCTGGACCTGACGGAATTCCCCCATTTTTCCTCTCAAAATGTAGGACAAACCTATCTCTGCCCCTGAGCATAATCTACAACAACTCCTTAGGCCAAGGTGTTTACCCCGTCGCTTGGAAAGACGCGAGCGTCGTGCCAATACCAAAAGCCGGAGATCCTACAATCATTGAAAATTATCGCCCCATTTCCTTATTAGACTCCTGTAGCAAGATTTTTGAATCACTTGTGCGCCCACACTTCTCTGGTTATTTAAAACAAATTCTTGCTCCCCAGCAACACGGGTTCAGGGCTAATATGTCTACTCTCTCAAATCTCGCAGTTTACTCCGATTATCTAGCGAAGGTCATGGACTCGGGACATCAAATAGATGCTATTTACACGGACATCAGCAAGACTTTTGACAAAGTCGACCATGGCCTGTTGATTCGCAAGCTTTATCACCTTGGTATTCATAGGAATTTGCTTAACTGGCTGACTTCCTATCTTACCCCTAGATACCAATAAGTAACTGCTTGCGGTTACGAATCTGAGTGCTACGTTGCTTTATCGGGGGTGCCGCAGGGGTCGCACCTAGGCCCGATTCTTTTTCTGGCATTTATCAACGATCTATCACATATTATTTTGTATTCCGAGTTCTCCCTATTTGCCGACGGTCTAAAAATATACAGAACGGTCGGATCTATCAGTGACGCGGTCTCCTTGCAAGAGGACCTTGACCGGGTGATAAACTGGTCAAACGAAAACAATCTGCCCTTAAACGCCAGCAAATGCAAGTATATTAAATTTACCAGGAAACTAAATTCTATACCCACTAGTTATCACCTGCACAATACAATCCTCGAAGAGGTTGATGTGATAGAGACCTGGGGGTAATTTTCGACAGGAAGCTAACTTTCAACCACCATATTGATGACATCGTAAGCAGATCCTACAGACTGTTAGGCTTTTTATGGAGAAATTGTAGGAAATTCAAAAATAATAAGGCCCTGATCGCTGTGTATAACGCTCTTGTCCGGTCAACCTTGGAGTACTGTTCTGGCATTTGTAGCCCGAATTATCAAATCCACATTGACAGGATAGAAAGAATCCAGAAGCGCTTTTTATTCTTTTTAAAAATCCATGAAAAAAAATTATCGTCCCTGACTTCTTATAACCATTTCAAATTTTTAACACTACAGGACCGCCGTTGGATTTCTGAACAAACGATCCTCTTCAAAATACTTAGAGGTCTTCTTGATTGCCCTAGCTTATTATCACAGAGAAAACTGGTGGTTCCTAGATCTGGCGCTAGAATTGTAAACTACAGACCATTTCATATAAGATTGTCAAGAACCAATTTGGGTCACAACAGCTTAATTCCTAGAATGTGTCGGGAACATAATGACTGGTTCCAGTCCTTTAACATAGATATTTTTGACGTTTCCTTGCATAAATTCAAACACTTGCTATTTTCTTTTAAGTCCATGTCCCAATAATAATTAATTAATAGAGTCAAAACTCAAAAACCTTTCACATTTTAAATAATTCTCATCAATTTAAATCAAACATTCTAGCAAGCTGTGTTTGCCTGTAATTGGATCTACATCCGAGTCCAAATTGTATTACTTAATCAACCTTTTGTAAGATGTAACCTGTTGGCAAACCAAATAAATAAAATAAAATAAAAAATAAATACCTTACCCTCGTTATACATCTTTGAAAACATAATATACACTAGAAAAATTATAGATCTATTTCAAAAGAAAGGTGTTATTAATGGTATGGAAACTCGTGGTTATGATCAGCTAGTTATTCCTAAATTTAAATTTCAAAAATAAAGTCACCAATTCGGCTTCAGGGAGAATAACGGCGCAACGGAACAAATGCATCGTCTTGTTGACATTATGAATAGATCATTAGAAAGCAAAGAGTTCTGTTCGGGTATCTTTTTGGACATAGGCAAGTCAAGTCTTTGATAAGGTTTGGCATGAAGGATTACTTTAGAAAATCAAAGAGCTGGTTTCTCATCCTTTTTAGCTGATTCTATAGTCTTACCTCAAAAATCGCAGTTGTCAGGTGAAGATTAATAATGAATTATTTATCAGACTTACTACGGATAAATTCGGGTGTTCCACAGGGCAGGGTACTTGGACCAACTCTGTATTTATATATAGCGTTGATCTTCCAACTATGAATACGGACGGACAGATTTACTACTTAGATGGCTACTTAGCTAATCAAGAGCGTTTAAAGAGTTATCGTCGTAATAAAGTTTACGTTTGGTTTACAAAACAATAATGAGTGAATAGACGTTCTTCTTTTATTATGATTTATTTGCAATTAACTGATTTACCTGTGTAATGTTAACAGTTATTCACAGTATCATACATCTATACATTGTACGACATAGTACCATAATAACAACAGTTGTTATATTATCATCGAGTATGGAAAGCGTTTTAAACATGTTGAGTAAACTTCTATCTGATATTTTTATACGACTAATAAGTCCAAAATTTTAAGAAGTTGAACTTGTTTACTTATAGGCTTTTTTATAGTTTTACTTGGTATATTAAGATCTTTTTTTATTTATTTATGAGGTACACCAATAGTGTATCGTATAATGTTTTTATTACCTAATATAATGTAATAAATCACAGTTAGTATATATTCCGCTTAAAGGTGTATACAACATTTACCGTTATATAGGATAAGTGCAGTTTTATTCGTGTTCTTTTGAAGTTATACTTCTTTTGACAGTATGAAGTTGGCCATCAAATATAATACAGTATGAAGTTAGTCATCAAATATAATTATTTTTTATTTTATTCATTTCAAACGGCCAGTTTTTTTTAATATATAACTTGCCAGTTTTGTTTTTTATTTTTCCGCACCTTGTTTTTTATTTTTATTCACCTCAAAGAAGTATTTTATTTTATTTATTTAGGAAGACCTACAGCAACATATCACAATGGCAACTTATATAGGTAACAGAGAGGCAATTACAGGTCCTCACTTATAAAAGATGGATTATGTAACTTATAAAAGGTTCACACTTGAAGTCTCACGGTTCAGTTAACAGCACATTCAATATAACTATATACACAAATACTGGAACAAATAATTAAGCAAATAATGTCCTCAATTCATCATAAGCAAGGGCTAAAAACAAACGTACATATACAGAAATGAACGCCTTAACTAACAATCAAAGAAAGACGAATTGAGTAACCCTCTCGCCGCCGCAATGCTAGTGCAGAAAAGATCCAGATCAAACTTTTTAGCTAAAACATTATAATTATTGCACGCTCTTAAAACAAAAGTGTTTTTCCGATATTTTGTGGATGCAGATGGAACCTTAAGTATAGGATTTACTCTAAGAGCTTTAATTGGAGCTATGAAGTTAAGTTGAGAAAGGAGCTCAGGACAGTCAATGTCACCACGGGCTATCCTAAGGAGATATAGCAGGTCGAATGTTTCCCGTCGCTTGTGAAGAGGCAAGAGGTGATGCTTTCTGCATAAGTCTGTATACCTAGAGGAGTCGTACTTATCTTTTATACGATAACATAAGTAACGAATAAACTTCTTTTGAATATTTTCGATACGCATAATGTACGTTTGATAACTAGGATTCCAGATCTGTGAAGCGTACTCTAGATTACTACGGCCAAGACTGCAATAAAGTATTTTTAATGTCTTAGCCTTGTTAAAGTCTTTCGAGCTACGCATCACAAACCCGAGGGCCTTAGACGCTTTAGCAACGATGTTGTTTATATGAGCATCAAAAAGTAGCTTCGAGTCATGTAAAACCCCCAAGTCACGCACCACATTGACTCTCCGCAGAGTTTGACCTCTAAGTTCATATTTCAAAAGTTGTACATCCCTTTTCCGTGAAAATGTAGTTACTGTACACTTTAAGGGATTTAGGTCAAGACAGTTGATCAAGCAATAGTTTTCGAGACGAAGTAAATCAGCCTGAAGGCTATCACTGTCTTTTTGCGAAGAAATTGAAGAAAAAAATTTTCATATCGTCTGCAAAGCAAAGAATTTGGGATGTATGAATATACTGATCGATATCGTTTATAAAGATAATAAATAGTAGAGGGCCGAGCAGAGAGCCCTGAGGGACGCCACTCGGAATTGGAACCCAACTAGATATGTAATTGTTGATCACAACCGCTTGAGTACGATTATTGATGTATGAGGTAAACCATCTATGCAAATTGCCATGTATACCAATAAGGCGTAGTTTGTGAAGTAAGAGATCATGGTTTATCCTATCAAACGCCTTACTATAATCAGTATAGACGACATCGACCTGCTTGCCAACATCCATTGCGCTAGTAATAAAACTATTTAGTAAGGACAGATTAGACACAGCAGAGCTAAATGAATTTTTCAGACATGAATAAACTTGATTGTACACCAGCCTCTCAAAGACCTTTGAAACAATACAAAGTTTAGAGATCGGTCTGTAGTTGATAACCTCTGTTTTATGACCTTTCTTATATACTGGTGTTATGCAGGCTCGCTTCCAAGCTTGTGGCAAAATATAACTTCTTACGTGTTTACATGTGCACACATATACTATTTTTTACGGTTGTTTCTTTATTTTATAATTGTCAAAGTTATGCGTTTATGTTCAGCGGTAGTGCGTTTTCAGGTCCGACGCAGCGGAACCGGTCGAAAGCGGCCTGCGCCGTACCGCACGACGCGGCGCCGACGCCGAGCCCGAGGCTGAGCAGGAGAACGCGTACGAGGCGGTGCGTGGCGGGGAGTGCGGCGGCGAGTGCAGCGCGCAGTGCGGCGTGCAGTGCGGCGCGGAGTGCGGCGCGCGGCCCGCGCCCGCCGGCGCCTATTGGTGGTGGCGCGTGGCCGGCGCGCGCTGCCGCCGCCTGCCGCCGCGCCGCGCCTCGCAGACGCTCGAGTTCAACGAGCGCGAGGGCCGCGAGGGCCGCGCGCCCGCCGCCGTGCGCGCGCCCGCCACGCTCGCCGCGCTCGCCGTCGCGCCCGGTACGGTGCCGCGCGCCGGCCGCGCCGGCCGCGCTGCGCTCGCGCCGCGCCTGTGCGGCGTGCGCGTAGGCGTGGGCGTGGGCCGCCTGTCGTCCTCGTGCGGCACCATCGACGCCGAGCTGCCCGCCTGCCTGCTGCTGCAGCGCTGGTCGCCGCCCGCCGCGTCCTCCGCGCTCGCCCCGCTCGCCCCGCCCGCCCCGCCCGCCCCGCGGCCCTCGTGCTCCTACCACCTACTGCCCGAGAGCCTGCACACGCACGCGCTACACCGCCGCTACCACCGCGTACGTACTACAGCCCCGCTCGCCCCTCCCTCTCACGTCCACTCCGGCCCGCGCTCACCGCCCGCTCGCCGCCGCAGGCCGCGGCGCGCGCGTGCTGCGGCTCGCCGCCGCCGCCCTCCGACGAAGACGAGGACGAGGACGATGAGGACGGCGGGGACGACGGGGACTACGGCGGCCCGCGGCCCGAGGAGCCCACGCCGCCCGCTCCGTCCGCCCCGCCCGCCCCGCCCGCCCCGCCCGCCCCGCCGGCCGACGGCGCGCCCCGCTAGGCGCACACGTAGTGAACAAACTTCAAACTAATAAAGTAGAACAGAATACTCAAATAATTTTTCATTTACATCCTACAAATGAAATGATCCATTCGAAGAAACTACCCGAATTATTTTCTCTTATTGCTAAATGTTGTAATTACATAGACACAAATGATCGCTTACATACACAATACATCTCGATCATCACTGCAGACTTTACACTTATCACATCACTTGATATCATCTTGAAACTACTATATACATACATATCTTCAAACCGTATCCCTAACGGGGTAATCGAAGAGTACAGAGTGCCACACTTCGCGGTCCTTACACACTTTTTTCACTTCCTCATATAATAAAATTACATTATCTTGAATAAATAAAACTAGTGGTGACACTTTTATTTGCCAATAACTACAAGGATATACCTACATTTAATGACTGGGCATCCTTTAGACTAAAGAAAAGGCGTGACAAATTATATGAGTTTTATGATGAAAGGAGTAACAATTGTAATCCTTCATGTGTAGACCACGTAAAAAAATATGCACCAACATTTAGGAAAGCTTGTCGAACCGCAAAGGCTCTATACTTTAGCAAAATTATAAATCAGTCAGAAAACAAAATCAGAACTACATGGCGGGTAATAAATAAAATAATGGGTAAAGAGAAGTCTCCTGATAATAAATATGAATTGAATGTAAGTGAGAATATTATTGCGCACGATCAAAAAGTTACGGACTCTTTTGCGGATATATTTACGAATATACCACTCGAAATTACAAAATCGTCAAGTACTTACAATAGCAGGGCTGATTATCTTCTCAAAAATAGTACCGAAGCCTGTTCCAACAGCTTTGCATTTCATCGTGTAACCCAAAACACTATAATTAAAGCCTTTAAAGAACTAAATATAAAAAGAAAGCAAGTCTGACACGTTTTTGTTTATAAAACTTCACTTCAATTCTGGAGAAAATAAAACCACGAAATAAAAAAAATTAAAAGAAAAATGAGTCCAAAATACCCATTATTTTGTATTTTATCTTTGGTATTTAGGTTACCAATTTACATCGTTGTGCCAAACATTTCATCAGGTAGAATGATGAGATAAATCATCTGTGAAACAAAAGAAACAGTAGCCAACGTTTTGCTGGAATACAAAGGGATGGCAATCTACTGGGCGAAACATGCCAGGATATGCCAAGATTGCTCCTAAAGTCTTCACCAACATCAGCAAGATGCTGAGCTTCTTGAAGGACCTTAGGATGGAGGAGGATTAGGAAGATCTTTTAGGCCGTCGGTTTGTGGAAACGAACCTGTCATAAATATCTACTATAACTACAGATAAACAAACATGACGACGCTAGGTATAGGGGATTTTTTTCGCGATTTTGTTATGGAATCCTAAATTGTATTAGCTGTTCTTCTTATTCTTATAATCATCTTATTCTTAAAATTGTCTCTCAAGTAATATCATATATCACACTATAATCAATATCAGAAATTCAAAATGCTTATTTGGCGAGACACTCGTGTGCAGGAAGTGTACTGAGGTGCTAATTGCATAAATGTCACCCTCCTACGGACTGCCAGTACATATTCGCAATGACGTCACCATCACGAGGTGGCCATCACAGAACACCGAGTGCTCGGTGACGGCGGTGACGGCCACTGCCCCACTGCGCCCGCGACTGCGACCGCCGCGGGCCTGCGCCATGAGGGGAGGGGAAGGAGCGCGCGGCTACCGCTCAGGCGCTCACCGCTCAAGCACTCAGTCTCAGTGGCAGCGCGCTCGCCGCGCCGGACGGACGACTGTGTCGCGCTCCTGCAGACCAGAGGCTCGCGAACTAAGCTCACGACGCGCGCGCGCGCCTCTGCCCCGGCTCGCATCCGTGTCGGATGCAGTAGTGCGGCGTGGGCTCCGGGTTCCGTCCCTTCGGCTGCAGCCGCAACGGCCCTGCAGTGTGTATACCAAATGGTGCCAACGCATCCACGACAGTGTCACTAACTTTCAGTTAGCTTCTAACAGTACCCGCGATTCACCGACACGGTCGACGCTCTGTCGGCTATGAAACTAGTGCAAAAGGGTCTCGATAGCGTGCTGCACATATTTAATTTTATCGCTAGGGTAACATAGCAATACAGTTTTTGTTTGTTCGTAAATTAACGTCCGTCATGTCATCCCAGCAGTTGCCGCGGTGAATACTCAATAAGTTTGAGAACGATTTCCGTTTATATACTTATTAACTTATAGAGCCAATATTTATATTTATCTATTTGCATAGGCATGACTCATGGAATTAACAAATCTTCCTCACTAACTCGACAGCCGGATATAAGAAGTCGAATTTCAATCATAGAGACTATCTTTATTTATTTTTAATTTTTTATTTAATTCAATTAAATAATTATTTAATCGCATAAAAACAAAATTACATGTAAACAAAATTTTAAGCAGTAATCTACAAGAAGCAATACTTATCTCTTTAAGAGATCTCTACCAGCATCCAGCACACTTCGTTATCTTGAATAGTTATTCAAATAAATAACTGTACAAAATACGTAGTTTTATAAATACAAATACCTACTCATTATTATATCAATCAATAGTATTCATGCTTGCCGATTTATTCAAATATGAGCACTCACCTATAGCAAACTTCCTATTGTACGTGCCAGAGACGTGCAGATATCATATTTAGTTCAATTTAGCGTCAGACATACTTATTGTTAGACGAATTTTCGATGCAATCTCGATACATTGTAACGTTTGTTTATATAAAATAACCAGCACGAATCAAATTAATAAAAAATTTCAGTTGTGTTAAACTCTTTTTGAGTTGAAACTGATTAGTGATCATGACCTGAAATATTATTTGTAGTTCATAATGAAATTAATTGAAACATTTATTAAAAAATGTACTTGAATCGAAAGATTAATCAATTTCGACAGTTTTACATTGACTTTTGTCAAATTCAAACAGTAGTCCAATTAAGTTTGAAATAAATTGACTTGACTTTTTGACATAATGTATGAAATGTAGGGCCAGTGATACCTATACCAATTGAATATACTTTTACGCCATTACCTAATTAATGGTGTTTATTAGTAATTACTTTATATTGACACTATAAAACAGTGTATATATCAACACATGTGGATGCAACGCATATCGCAAGTGAAGCGCACTCACCATGAAGAAATTCATGCGCACGCGCAGCGCGGGCCCGCCGCCGGCCGCGCCGGCCGCGCCGGCCGACGGACACGAGAAGACCAACGGACACGCCAGTGAGTGCAGCTCCTTATCCTCCTAGCATTACGGACCCTTTGAGTCGTGCCAAAGATTTAGTTAACTTTCCACATAACAATTCCATTACTAGAATTAAATATATCGATATTTTAAGTGTATTGATTTATTCACGCAATTATTTTCGGAGGTCGATTTTATCAGAAACTGTGATGTATAAAACTTCAAACATAGCGATACATTTTACAACTACCTTGCACTAGTTAACATTTAATATAATAATATGAAATAGATAAGAGGCAAATATAGTAGGTATTCGAACTCGATTGAACCGCTTCTCACCCCTCCCTTTTATTTTCGTTTCAGAAAATTTTGAGTTTTATCTATTTACCAGAAAGATATAATGAAAGTCCTAGGTCTTATGACCATAACATATCTGTATGCTATATCTTTAATGGGTTAGCAACACAGGATGGAACACCAAGCATCCTGTCTTATCTAAAATGAAATTTAGAAATCGACATACATACATACATCTCTTCACGCCGTATCCCTAACGGGGTAGTCAGAGAGGACGGAGCGCCAAGCGTCTAAAATAATTTAGAAATTTACAATTTTGAAAATATCGTACGGAACCCTCGGCCCTACGGACCAGACTGCGCTCTGAGCGCTCCGACTAGCTCTTTTACTATTGTATCGGCGGTAGTTTTCAGCAACTTGAACACGTATCGCTTTAACAACACCTAAATAATCAATGTCCATTTTATTTATTTTTCGTACAAATAATGACTTTGGAAGAAAAAGATAAATTTACTTCAACTACTTATCAGCTACGACAGTTTCGTGATATTGATGGTGATTTTTGATGGTTCTCATTGTCATTCACGAAGACTTTCATTGAAATACCGTGTGGTATTGGTGGTATAGTACGCGATTCGTGGAGAAAATGAGTGTTCATTTTCTCCACGAATCGCGTACTATATTCCATCTTTATGCTAGTCTGTGCTAAGATTTAGCTGTTGTTAATTCATCACTGACTATATTTTCATACGTTTTGGTAAACGTAATCATCGGACAATATTTAGGTACTGGAGTTATACTTCACGTTGGCAAATATCCTGTGTCAGATGACTAATTATATGATATCGTATTTA
This sequence comes from Zeuzera pyrina, assembly GCA_907165235.1. NCBI lineage: Eukaryota > Metazoa > Arthropoda > Insecta > Lepidoptera > Cossidae > Zeuzera > Zeuzera pyrina. The sequence continues at coordinate 23,335,206 of OU015632.1, forward strand.
CACTGTTAGCTACCTGTATCTTGATTTATATTGAACCTTTACAGACTATAAGAAGTTGGCATTTGTAGTTTATTAAGATTAACTGATCTTGTTTTGATAACGGATTTTGGTTCTTATTTGAATGAGTCAAGAATGTTATTACTTTATGATAAGTGTCGCATATATACAGTTCGAGTGAATACTTAAAGATAACGTACATTTATTATTTTTGTCTTGACAGTTCAACAAACAACAACAAAACGCCACTGAAAATTTTCATTTGACAAGATAATAACGAAGACAAAATATTACTATTTACATCCTACTGAACGACATGACGTTTAAAGACAACATTAATCATGATTATGATCGCCTCGTAAATCGTAAGATTTATCAATAAAATTCAAAACCCCATGTCGGGCGCCAAACGTTCGTCACGCTTCAGAATGGCTATCACGGATACGTTGTATTGCAACAACAAAACATAAACTAATCCTAAAAGACAAGAGATTATGTGCAAGTATTGTATGTACTCATGTACAATGTACTCATAGTTCCACTGGCTATGTCATGGTCGTGTGGGTTACACGTGTGAACCTCACACACCGCGCGTGGTCGGCTCTCGCGGCCGCCGCGGCAGGTGCGCGGGCGCATTCCCGCGCGTATGCGCCCGCGCGCCGTGCTCTATCGTTTACTGTTAAGCGGTTCTCATTGCTAACGCCACTGAATGAACACGGTGCGCGTGTGAATTCGTTACCAGTCGACGGGGTCGAAATATGGCCGGAATAATTACTGTTTAATTTAATTTACTTTCATAGTTAAGTAACGGCACGCTCCGCTTTCGCACAAGCTTAAATGCAATGCTTTATGGCAATCTAAATGTTGAAGTATAAAAATGCTATTAACTGTTACTAGTAATTTTATAACTTTCCCGTTTCTACACTGACATTACTTTAATAAGTACGTATTTACTTCTACAGCAGCTTGTGTACATGGAATCCTTGTGTCGATTTATGCTTTATACTCTTCAGACCACAATGAACATAGCGTGAAGTGATAATGCATATTACTCAATAGAAAGCCCTTACACCCACTTAAGTATAAACATGTTAATCATAAATCAACTTCGATTTTTAGGGTTAAAAGGAATTAATGATGATGAGCAAAAATGTTAGTTTTGCATTCAATCAAGCTTATGAATTATAAGAAGTACGCAGTATGACAGCGTTGCACGACAGTGTTATTGAAAAGATGAAGAAAGGAATGCTAAGATGGTTCGGGCATATGGAAAGAATAAGTGATGAAAGACTGACGAAGAAAATGTATAGAGCGAAAGTAAGTGGTAAAAGAAGCCAAGGAAGACCAAGGCTAACTTATGAAGATCAAATAGCTAGAGTCTTAGCCGACGGAAATGTCAAAAGCACTCGCATACCTAGGCGAAAATGTGCGAGGAGAATGATGAGATTTGAGGAAGCGAAAGAAGTATGTAAGGATCGCGACACTTGGCGCTCCGTCCTCTCTGACTACACCGTTAGGGATACAGCGTGAAGATATGTATGTATGTATGCAAGCTTATGACTTAAACAAGACTGAAACAATTTGGTCTTGGAGTATCATTTGAAAGTTGTCTAAACTACGAATCCAAAAACGTATAATACCTACTATGTGATATTTTTAACATTTTTTGAAAATACACATCCTGTGCCTGTCCCCCTTCTCCCTCCTTATCTACAGAAGTATTGCTGAAGCAAAAGAACATGGACGGTGAGAATAAGGCGTAACTTACATTGAAGAAAAAAAATAACTTACATTGAAGGAAAAAACAAAAAGGGTGGCTTTATATTACGTACATTTATTTTACATCATACACAAAATAAAGCAATATTTTTAAAATAATACCTAATCTATTGAAACAACCTATTAAGTATACGTAAAAACAAACTTTTACTAGATTTTATTGTCACCAGCCACAAGTGTGTGCAAAATTTCATCTCTATCTATTAGGCGGAACTGGTTTAAAAATCAGTTGCAAAATTTGACCCACACATACTAACAAGTTGAGTTGAATAAAAGCTTGTAATAAAAGAGCTCTACAAGAAATTTTGTTTTGCGATTGGCGGTTGGTGACGAGTACTAAACGCACTACACTAAATAGCACTCATTTGGTGCAATTTAATGTATTTTGCACAATGTGCAAGTGCCACTTGCACTTGCAAAACAATTAAATCAATGTTTTTGTTGGTCGAGTCAGGCAGCGGGCCGCCAGTCTCGAGTGAGTGCGGCGCTTGCACAACAGCTTGCTACAAGGTTACGTACTATTGTTTCGAGCGAAGCCCCGAGTGATGACTAACCTCACGAATGCAGAATAGCCCTGTAGAAAATATAAAACATTACTATGTTTTCAAGGTATTTTAGAGGCTGTATTACACTATACAGTATTAACGATAAATTAGGTCGAATAAAGCAAAAATGGTACGTTTAATACATTTGTTGGAGACAGTTTGCAACTGTCGAAAATTGCATAAATTTTGAATGAAAGATTGTTGCGAGCAGTATATATAAGCACTTACATTCTTTGGGCTTCTCTATAGTTGGAGAAGTGATAGAGCAGATCCATGTAGAAATGAAACGGAATATTTTAAATATTTAAAAAAATAATCATTGAATATTACTTACATACCATTTTACTCGCTAATCCCGCCGTCAAATATCAGTAGTGCTTGCAATGTTGTGTTCCGGTATGGAGGGTGAGACAGCCGGTGACATTACTGACACTAGAGACACGACATCTTAGTCCTCAGGGTTGACAACGCGTTCTTAGGCCTCAGTCCACATTAGCATCAGGTGGAATGTTTGCTCGTTTGACTTCCCAATGGTATAAAAAAATCTATTATTGCAATTATCAAAATGACAAAACCAAATCTGTACTTTGTTTTGTTTTTGATATACATATCTGTTATTAGATAAATAATGTTTAATACATGTATATCTTCACGCTGTATCCCTAACTGGGTAGTCCGACAGGACGGAGCGTTTATGTATATACTACCTAATAACGAGATTGTCCGATTTCGATTTGTCGAACGACTTCAAACTCACCCTGTATTTATTAAGTAATTAATTAATCTGTGACTTTACGTTCAAAAGTACCTCGTAATGTGGTTTAATTAAATGAAAATTGGTCAAAATCGAGTTCTAGTGCAGTAGAATTAGATTATCAATTTACATTAATTGTGGTACTAATGATTTTTGGCACATCGATGGAGTTATGTCTGTGTATGATTACCTTAAATTCGCAACCGATTTGGAAGTGCGGAAAATGGTGAAAATTGAGAAAATCTTGGATTTTTGAATAATTCCAAAACAAAAATTGTGGTACTAGTTGCGAGAATACCACGTGTTTGGAGTACGAATACCTACCTACTCAAGCAATTTGGACCGGTTGCGACATACGGAACATACCTAAATTTAAAAAAAGTGATTTTACGTCTTTATCTCCTAGGCAAAATTTGTGGTACTTGTTGCGAACTCATCGGACACTTGTTTTAACTTAATATACTTAGTTTTAAATTTGCAACCGGTTGAGACCTACGGAACCCTAAAAAAATACTTTTTTCAAAATTCTACTTCCAGCAAAATTAGTGTAGTCAATATTATTGTTTATATTACATTTATAGGTCGTATTCCAACTGCTTTGTGATCGCAACCTCTGAAAACACTACGGAACATAGTCTATTTTGTAAATTAAATATACACTTATTACGCATATTTCGAGGGGAACGCGAGCGGCGCGGGAGACAGGGTACGGCTCGAGCGACTACGACTCGCCGTGCGGTTCATTCATACATTGTTAAATAATATTAACGCATTAGCAAGCTATTATTTCAAATTGAAAATAGGTGGACGTAGTAGACCCAAATGTCGGAATGGTAGAATGGTTTCTTTTTATAATTATGAGAAATAGGTAATAATTTTTATCTTAACAACTTTTGACAGTAGAAAAAAAATTACATCGATTAGTTTTTGTTATAAAAAATAGGCAGTCATTACTGTCGACAGAAGTGAAAACCTAAAATTATGAAATAATGTAAAAAATTATGTCCAGTCAGACATCAATTATTCCTACGTATATTTTTCTACCTGAAATGTTAGTATTTGCTAATAAACCCTAAATTTGAAATGAAAGTCAGTTTGAATATAACTAGGTTTGAATTGAACATCTAAGGCTTTTTTGTAAATTTTTCAGTTTAAAATTTGTATAATATAAGGTAATAAACAATAACTTTGCATTAGTAACCATATTTCTGAAAATTTTATATATAAATTTAAAATTGTTATAATATTTAATAGATTTTTTAATTTTAATATCCACGAGGAAAATATTATCGAGCACATAAAAATTTGTTTTACCACGCTAGTACAATAACTTATAAGCATAATGCAATAGCAGAGGTCAAATATAAAAAGAAAGAATAAATATCATGTCGTGACGCGAACTCATAAAATTATACTCAATCAAAATTTAATTTAAATTTGGTATTCTAAGTACAATGAAAGACATTGATATTCACACTGAAATCATATGTATTAAAAATCGATTTTATAGGTAAAGATCTAATAAAAAAATCGATTAAGGTTTAATGACTTTGGGTTCTACTTCTTCTTTGTTTTTGTATTATTGATGTTCTAGCTGTACCCGCGACTTCTTCCGCGTGGAAAATTTTTCCGTGACTTTTCCGAGTTAGTATTTCTTTTTCACCCTTTTATGGGTAGATTTTTCATAAAAAGTAGCCTTTGTGTTTTCCTTTAAAAAAGTCTATCACTGTCTTAAACATCGTAATCGATTTACCGGTTTAGTATTTCCGACACAAAGTTTTACCCTCGTTTCCATCCCATCATGAAAAGATTTTTGATAAACGAAGCAGCCTATGTTCGACTCCCGGTTTCAAACTAGATAGTTTGAAGTTCGATTCGATTTCGATTTCCAGTTCGATTTTGATGGCACGGAGATCCATGCCATCAAAATCGAACTGGCGGTTTAGCCGTGAAAACGTAACAGACAGACAGACATACTTTGGCAAGAATAATACTTATTATTATGAGATAGTATGGATCGTATAGCATACTATGCACATTTTAATGTACATTTTATGTTTAAGAAAAAATATTATTTTCGTAATCTGCACCGGGAGCGTCTTCAAAAATGACACCCATATCATTTTACTAAAAGAATAATGTCCTCCATCTTGGATTTTAAGATCAACGTCATTTTCGAAATCTACACCCCGAAAAACCTTAAAAATGACGCCTATATCAATTTATTGAATATAGTAATGTCTGCCATCTCAGATTTGAAAATAGACTTGTAAGCAGTACTCCGAGAAACCTCGAAAATAATACCCATGTCATATCATTTAAAAAAATGAACATGCATTATTAATTTTTTCTAATTATGACAAAGACGTCTATTTTCAAATCGACGTCTTTGTCATAATTAGTTCCCCGAAGAACCTAGAATTTTCACCCAATATCACTTTATACAAAAAATTAATTTCGGCCGAGTACCCAGCATGTGTTGCAATACCGCACATGCGCAGATCACATAATATAAAGAAACCTTCTCCTGTGTTGTCCATTACATTGGATACCGATACTATAGAAAATCTTAAACAAAAAGTCACTTCCTTTCGCGTAGCATCCGCTATATTGAATTTATGATGACGTCTAATGTTCAGTAATCTTCCTTTGCGTCTTCCATTTCATTTGATACCTATATTGTTGGTGTTGAACAAAAAAGTTAGCCATATTGGATTTATGATGACGTCACATATACAAAAACATTATTCTGTGTATTTCTTATCATTTGATACCCATATTGATGGAGGTCTTGAAAAACAGTTATTTCCTATTGTGGATCATCCGCCATATTGGCATATCATATTGTATATGATGACGTCACACATACAAAAACCATATCATTTGTTCAATCATAAATTTTTTTGAAAAAATAGCCTACATTTGCTTTCGGGCAATTACTATCTCTGTACCAAATATCATCATAATCAGTTCAGCGGTTTAGCATTTCTCATACAAAGTTTCATCCCCTCAGGGATAGATTAAAAAAAAAAAGATAGCCTATGTCCGTCCTCTGATGTCAAACTATCTATCGGTCCCGGTGGTTTAACAGTGAAAACGCAGACTTTCGTTTTTGTAATATTAGTATGGATGTAGATAATTTTTTATTTATTTCGATTCAGACAAAGCATAACGCCGTCTCAGTTTTATTTCCAAATATATTTTCATTGTACGTACTACATTTTCATTGTACATACATATACGAAAAAAGCACTTACTTCCGGTGACGTGTTGCACGGTGGTCTGTGAGATTTCGATTTTTTTTAATCTTTTGATTGAGTGGGTCGATTTCGATAAAATAGACACTATATGTTACTCAGATAGAAGGTTAATTTTTTTCAGAAATTAGATTTTTAATTCAATAAGTGGTATATGCGTGATGTGATTACAAATGAAGACAGTCTACGATTTTATTACGTGTATAGATTATTAAAAAAAAATTGATGCAAGTGGACTCTGTTTCAATTACTTAATTTTATTTCAAGCTGAGTTGTTAGACATAAATTAATTATTACTAAATTTTGCATATTGAAAGATGTATGAAAAGTTAATAAAAATAAACGTAAACTAAAATGAATATACACGTACATACGTACATATCTTCACGCTGTATCCCTAACGGGGTAGTTAGAGCAGACGGAGCGCCACGCTTCGCGAACGATACATACTTCTTTAGCTTCCTCAAATACGCGTATAAAAAGAGTTAATTGTTATTTTAAATGATGCTTCTTTAAGCTCTGTAAAAACGTTAAACTATAGTTAGGACAATAAATCGCTTTTTTTTAAATCACTGTCCTGTATAGTCAGTAAAATACAGATACGCTGAATTTTTGTTAAAACAAAAAAAATCTAAATTGTTTTTCGAAAAAAAGAAGACATAAAAAGTCTTTTGTTTAAGCAGTACGCATCACTCACCGACATCCCGATTTCAAATATTAAAAACAGTTATCATACGCAACGCTAATTTCAACGCTAGTCCCGTACCTGTACCGCCCGCCGCGCGCCGCCCGCATTCCCTTCGCAAGACTCGTAATTATACGTACTTTTTATTTACAAAAAAGACTAGGTTCCGTAGTGTTTTCAGAGGTTGCGATCACAAAGCAGTTTGAATACGACCTATAAATGTGATACGAGGGCTGCTATTTATGTATCTGGAACTGGCCAGTTACAGAACAATATTAAAAAAGTAATTAGGTATAATATTTAAAAATGGAACTCTTTGGCTGAAGAATACAATTTGTTTCATGTAGTTGTCATTTGTTTATCCTTTGTGGCGTCATTTTGGAAATAGCAAGTCTTTATCACCATGGATTTAAATCGTGAAAATTTTCGTGCTATGATTTATTACGATTTTCGGCGAGAGCTAACTCAAAACCAGTGCATCGATCCACTCAATTCGACTTTTGGGGACGAAGCACCATCGAAAACTACTGTGTATCACTGGTTTAGTGAGTTTAATCGTGGGCGGTCTGTGCTCATGGACGAAGTTAAAGAAGGTCGCCCTAAATCGGTTGATGTACTTCAAAATATTGATGCTGTGCGGGAACTAATAATGCAACATCGTCATGTTACATATCGCGAGATAGAGGCGTCTCTGGGCATAAGTATGACGAGTATATATAAAATATTACACGAACATTTAGCTGTAAATAAATTTGTTCACGTTGGATTCCGCACAACTTGAGAATTGAACAAAAACGGGCTCGTGTCGATTGGAGTGGAAAAATGTTACAAAAGTACAATCAGGGTGCGTCAAAAACTGTCTACAATATCTACACAAGTGATGAATCTTGGATATATGCGTATGATCCTGTAACTAAACAACAATCAACGGTTTGGGTGTTCCAAGATGAGCCGAACCCAACAAAAGTCATTCGGTCAAAAAGCACTTTGAAGCAAATGGTCGCTTGTTTTTTTGGTATAAATGGACATGTGGCTACAGTGCCACTAGAGGATCTTAAAACGGTTAATTCTGAATGGTACACGACCATTTGTTTGCCAGAAGTCTTTGAAGAAATAAGAAAGAACAACCGACAACGCAGAATCCTTCTTCATCATGACAATGCTAGCTGCCACACATCGGCCGAAACAACTCGGTATTTGGAAGATCAAAAGATCGAATTAACGGGTCATCCGTCGTACAGCCCCCAACGACTTCTATTTATTCCCAACCGTGAAGAATAAATTACGTGGTCAACGTTTTTCGAGCCGTGAAGAGGCTGTTGCTGCGTTCAAAATGCACGTTTTGGAGATACCTCAATCCGAATGGAAAAAGTGCTACGAAAATTGGTTCCAACGCATGCAAAAGTGCATCAATCATCATGGTGAATATTTTGAAAAGCAATAAAACTATAATAAATGCTATATGTTTGTTTCACTTTGTTATTACGGATACATAAATAGCAGCCCTCGTATAACCAATAATATTGACTACACTAATTTTGCTGGAAGTAGAATTTTGAAAAAAGTATTTTTTTAGGGTTCCGTAGGTCGCAACCGGTTGCAAATTTAAAACTAAGTATATTAAGTTAAAACAAGTGTCTGATGAGTTCGCAACTAGTACCACAAATTTTGCCTAGGAGATAACATAACATAACATAACTTCACGCTGTATCCCCAACGGGGTAGTCAGAGAGGACGGAACCTAGGAGATAAAGACGAAAAATCACTTTTTTTAAATTTAGGTATGTTCCGTATGTCGCAACCGGTCCAAATTGCTTGAGTAGGTAGGTATTCGTACTCCAAACGCGTGGTATTCTCGTAACTAGTACTACAATTTTTCTTTTGGAATTATTCAAAAATCCAAGATTTTCTCAATTTTCACCATTTTCCGCACTTCCAAATCGGTTGCGAATTTAAGGTAATCATACACAGACATAACTCTATCGATGTGCCAAAAATCATTAGTACCACAATTAATGCAAAATCATGCCTTATTTTGAGCTAATTCTACTGGACTATTAAACTCCCCCACAAAATGTTTCGTTTGGTTTTCTATACTTGATTTCCGAAAATTGTAAAATTTTCGTTATATTTTTTTTATAAAAGGGGTTTGACGTATTAATTTTGCTTTTCTAATGTACCCAGAATCCATGCTAAAATAGAATTGGGTGGGAAACAATTATAATTACATAGTTAAGTCGGCCACTTTTCTTGGTTTTTCTTTCTTTCACCTACTGTGTATGGGTAGACCATATCGGGCATTACTAAAACTAGATAGATTAAACTTTTTAGTTTCGGAGATAAGGGTGGGCAGAATGGTCGAGTTCAAGTATCCAATTTGAACATCTCTTTAATCTTATAAAATATCGTATATTATAAAATGCTATAATTATTATGTCTATGTATTACTTATTATGTTGCATAAATATGCAACATAATAATTATGTGCAAATAGCTGACGGAAATGTCAAAAGCACTCGCATACCTAGGTGAAAATGTGTGAGGACAATGAAGAGATTTAAGGAGCGAAAGAAGTATGTAAGGACCGCGACGCTTGGCGCTCCGTCCTCTGACTACTGTGTTAGGGATACAGCGTGAAGATATGTATGTATGTATGCAATAATTATGTGAGTAAACAAGATGTAAGTATCTCTGTTTTATATTTCAAGTTTGTGCGCCACATAGTTATTGAGAAAATCGACTTTGATAGATGGACGGCCACATGAATTGCCTTGTAAGGGTTCCGTTTTTTCTTATAATGTAAAGAATTTAAAAAATGACTTGACTTTCACTAACAATGGAATGGTGTTTTGGAACAGTGCAAGCTATCTAAAGACTTTTTGGCGGGAACGGGAGAAGTGAGGTTGTCATTTTATTTAGAGTTTCTATTTTTTACATTTTTAGGAGTGTTAATGTACAATAGTGATAGTATATTGTGTTTTAAAGTTCTGTGTAAGTGAAAAGAATGGAGTTGGTCTAAATAAACATGTGCAGCTGAAGTTCTCGCGCTCTTCCAAAAAGTCCTATATAACTTCAGTAATGTTTACTATCACTTTACTGGAGGAGTTTTACGATGACGATCTAGGTAACGATTCTTCTAGATTCAAGTTATTAATACAATACTTGACATTGGCAAAAGCGCTAATCTGTGCGCCATGCCATGACGAAAGAAAAACAAAAGGTATCTATCTAAAACTGGTCGTTTGTCGCAGACGGCGGCGCGGGCGGCGCGGGCGGGCACGCGGCGGGCGCGCGCCGCGGCCGCGACGAGCTCCGCTCCACGCTCTCCAGGTACGAGCCGCGTCTGTCGTCTGGCGACGTGGCCGCCTGCTCGCCTTCGCACTGTCACACGGATACGCTCACACGCCGCAGTCTTCATGGTCACAGAACACCGTTTTCGTAGTGATCCAACGAACCTATACCGAGGAGTACAATAAGGCGGAAAAATCACAGCCTCGGCCGTGGAGGACGTCCGCTTATTTTCTGACTTTTTGTGTATATTCACTCATATCTCATAGATTTATCATCGTTTTTCTTCCCCGTTCATGACGTTAGCCTCATAAAGTCGTGACTTTATGAGGTTAACGACGACTAAAAAATATAACGATTTACGCTGTATTTACAGTTACACTGACTGGCCCGTTGGCGCAGTGGCAGAACATCTGCGTTCCAAACTAGGGTCCCGGGTTCGATCTCCGGTCAAGTAAAGTTAGGAATCGAACTTTTTCAAATTGGCTTGGAGTCTGGATGTTACTGGGAGCTTCCCCAGACTTCGTTGTATGATACCCATAATAGGTACAAGCTTACTGCTTAGTTTGGGGCACACAGTTTGTGTAATGATCTGCAGCATTATTATTATTATTACACATTCACTCGAGCTTTGCCGAATAACTACGAGTATAACCATTATAGCAGATTTACATTGAGTCGCATACTAACTTCGAATCAAGACAAATCAATGCTGACCCGTACTGCCAGGTATAGTGATTTTAGGTCGGTACGACACTGATGCAGCAGTGCTGTCTAATGCTTTGTACTAACTTGAAATCAATTTACATGATGGCAGTAGGTACTAGCTGATCAGAACTGATTTGTCTTGAGTTCGAAGTCAGTATCTGACTCGATGTCAATCTGCCTTTATAAATTATGTAGAGAAAATGTCACAAGCTATCATAATAATGACAGCATAATGCATGTGACAGTGACTGTTCAGTATGATGCTCGCGCACAGCGCTTACTGTTGTATTACTGCAGCAGGTACTGGAGTGGGTCGGCAGGGGCCGTGGGCGGCGCGCGGAGCGCGGGGAGCGCGGGAAGCGCGGGGAGCGCGGGAGGCGAGGGAAGCGCGGGGGGCGCGGGGGGCGCGGGGAGCGCGGAGGGCGCCGAGCTGTGGTGCGACCCCGAGTTCGACGCCAATTGGCGCGCGCTTGGCCACAAGCGCTACGCTGCCGCTGACATCGTGTGGATGAGACCGCACGTGAGTGTCCGCACATCGCACTCTGCACACTACACATATCGCACACCGAACACTCCGCACACTGCGCTCTATACCAAAGGGGTCGGCAATTCTTTAGTGAATCCAGAATTGCTTTCTAAATATAAACGTAATATATACTAGGTAAAACACTATAACTACAATACTAATGGATGATCTACAATACTTTCCAGTCGCAACTGATTTTAATTGATCAAAATCGGAAATCGTCAATTATAGTATACGTAATGCAACGTAGACGCAACACAGACGACTCGTTTCACCAAAAAATAATTGTCCTCTCGCTTTCGAGACACAAAAAGGGTTGCAATAACAATTCATTCTTATATCATTACAGTACAAAAATCTCGATCGTTTTGCCCATTTTCATCCTAAGGGCTTCGCTAAGTATTTATTTAATTACTCAAAATCCACAGCTCTTGAAAATTTCAGTAATACAATGTCGAATACTAAAATTAATTATGAAAGGCGAACATGTACTACTCTGTCAAAATAGTACCGGGAAAAGATCATTAATACACAAAATGTTAGTTATTCATCCAAATTTATTTTATCACCTTCAAAGTATGCTCCTTCAGAAACGATACACTTACGCCAACGAATAATCCAATCATCAACACATTTTTTAAACGCTTTTTCCGGAATTGAGTTCAATGCTCGCCGCGAATTCTCCTTTATGTCTTCTACCGAATGAAAACGGGTGCCAAGAAGTGGTAATTTGAATTTAGGAAAAAGAAAGAAGTCGGCTGGAGCCATATCTAGTGAATAAGGTGGTTGCTCGATGGTATTTATTGAGTTTTTAGTCAAAAATTCGGTCACAATGATGGCCTTGTGCGAAGGCGCATTATCGTGGTGTAAAATCCAAAAATTTTCTTTCCACAAATCTGGCCTTTTTCGTCGAATTTGCTCTCTTAAACGCCGCATAACCCCCAAATAATATTCTTTATTTACCGTTTGACCTTCCGTCAAGAATTCCGAGTGCACAACACCGCGATAGTTAAAGAAAACAGTCAACATGGCTTTGACTTTTGATCGACTTTGGCGTGGTTTTTTCGGTTTCGGTTCAGTTGGAAGGCGCCACTCCGAAGCTTGTTGACTAGTTTGCATGTCAAACTCGTAAACCCACGTCTCGTCACCAGTAACAATGCGTTTCATGAATGTTGGTTCGGAATTGACTCGTTCTAGCATGTCCTCAGCGACTCTTATGCGATTGTTTTTGAAGAAAACTCAGGTCTTTTGGGGACTAGCCGAGCGGCAACATGTTTCATACCCAAGTGATTATTTAAAAAGGTACGGATCGACTCGTGAGACACAGAAAGTTCGGCGGCTATCTCTCTCAAACTTGAATGAGGATTTTCAGTCACCATTTCCTTCACTTTTACGATGTTAACTTCAGTTGCAGACGTTGATGGCCTACCAGAGCGAGGCAAATCTTCCATCACATCTCGACCGCTTTTGAACGCTTTGTACCACTCATAATCACGTGTTTTTGATAAAGTCTATTCACCGTAAGCCTTGTGTAACATTTTCAGTGACTCCGAACACGAAATTCCATTGGCGATGCAAAATTTAAGACAAACTCTTTGTTCGATGTTTTTGTCCATTATGAAATTCACAATATACACTAGAATGATATAACTAAAAACAGTACTGTATTTAATCTAAATAACAGGTGCAACTCAAACTCCGCGCCAAAATGGAAAACAGTTGTGCCAATCTAACAACAAAAAAAAAACAAAAAATTGAATTTGGAACCATAAACAAATCATCCATTCCCGATACTTTCTTGACTGAATGTATATATTTTTGCTACACAATAAACACATACACAAGTAGGTATAAATTATTGTGTTGTATACAGAAATGTACATACGTTAAATCTATTATCCTGCTAGAGAGGTAACCGAGGCGATGCGTCAATATCTAAAACACAGGAAACTGACATATTCGCACTGACTTGACAGGCGATTCTTCCGATCCTTTGGTTATAGGATTATATCTCTATACATTTTCAAATAAAATTAGAACTTAATCGAACAGAACCAGTAGATGTAGACTGTAAAGCGTCATAATTTACCGATTATATTTACCTATTCTTCGTATATTTCTTTTGCGAGATACCCACAACATTCGTCGTTAAACTCAATGCAAAAGAAAGTCTATTATCTCTGGCTACTCCTTAGACGAATATCGAGTATAGACGTGTGTATTATACATTGATGTTCAACCGGTGTCAATCGCTCGGACAACTACATGCACCAGTAGCCGTGGGAAACTAAAATTTCATTGTCTACACAAAGACATCCATACATTGGAGTACACGTAATAGCGACAATGTAGGGCGAGCGCACGTCCGCCGTGATCGCGCCCTCTCGCTAACATTGCCATTACAATATATTTTGCATTTAAAACGCAATAATGCGGTCATGTTCGCACTACTTACGGATTTCCTAACGATTACGCATTCATACCATTAGAGTACTATACACAGAGAATACTGCAATACATTTTGTATGCATGTTTGTGTGTAGGTAAAGTATCTGCATCCTACCTTCTGAAATTCTTATCCCAATAAATTTAACTACCTATATTTCTTCGTATGACGTAGATACTTATTTGCTTGTACTTTATCTTGAATACTTTATTCGGAAAAATGTGGAAAAGTCATGGCGTATATGATAGTGCAAAGAAAAAATATCAAATTCGCGTTATGTTAGACATTTTATATCATAAACAGAAAGTTCTACCAGTAGTCAAAGTCAAAATCGAAGTCAAATCAATTTATTCAAGTAAATCCAATTATTACAAGGATTTTTAAATGTCAAATCTACCGTAGTTCGGTTCCAATAGAAAACCTGGACACTGCGAAGAACCGACAAGAAACTCGGTCAGGTATATTTTTTTCATCTTCATTTTACAAAAGGTTTATTAAAATACAATATTCATTAAGCCAGTAAATGCATACGCAGAAAAGATCATTTCCAGACTATTGTTTTATCAGTGTCAGTAACTTAGTCCATGATAGCGAAACGAAAATTAGGGGTTAATGAGATGTAAATAGAGATCCATGAGATTGGATTTCATTTAGACAGATACATACATACATATCTTCATGCCCCATCCCTAACGGGGTAGTCAGAGAGGAAGGAGCACCAAGCGTCGCGGTCCTTACATACTTCTTTCGCTTCCTCAAATCTCATCATTCTCTTCACACATTAGACAAATCGTCACCATAATGTCAATTTTAGGTAAATGTAATACGTACATATATATCATCACACTGTATCCTTAACGGGGTAGTCAGAGAGGTAAAAGCATTAATTTTGTTAATAATGATAATACGTACGTATATCTTCACACTGTATCCTTATCGGGGTAGTCAGAGAGGTAAAGGTATTAATTTCGGTAATAATGACATACGTATATATCTTCACACTGTATCCCTAACGGGGTAGTCAGAGGACGGAGCGCCAAGCATTTACGTCTTTACATACTTCTTTCGCCTTCTAAAATCTCGTCATTCTTCTTACAGATTATGATAATACTGCTTATAATATGCACGTAATGTTTATAATATTTTTTTATAGTACTTCATAAACATGTGTAATTACGTAATTAGACTTTTTTCAATGTGGTCGCAGTGTGTGTGGTACTTACTTGTAAATCCTATATTCGACACAAGTAGCGAAGTCGTGTCGCGCGTAATTGTATGTATATAATCTCGACTTCCAGAGATAATAATTTTTTTTACAATAACTGCGCTATAAATTAGAAGCTTGTGGGAAGAGACAGAGGACAGTTGATGCACACGGAAGGAGACATTAAAGAAATCTTGTTATTTTCTAAAAGCGCATTTACACCTTCCAACTTGTTGGAACAACTTTCCTGGGTATGGCGATCTGAGATCGATTAATGGAAGATTCGATCATTCGATCTCGAGCAACGAATTGTTCCAGTGAATCAACAAACAGACACTCAAAAATCGTTCTACGGGTTTTTTTAAGTTTTGCGTGGAATAGATAAAAGTTAGACGACTCAAAAAAGCGCTAAATCTGGCTCCTAGAGCGTTAAGGTGACGACAGTGTTCGATATATGTAGGTTTAATTTATTAAAAAATTCCATGCTAGCTCATTATTTTATAGTTGCGTTCTTACCAATACAGAAATATAATGGAAATTCAATGTTTGGGTGTCCACAATCAATTCACTAAATCGATTCACTACTCGAGTTTGATCGATCAATTTTTCCATTAGTCGATCTCAGATCGCCATCCCTAGGAAACTTGTTCCAACAAATTGGAAGTTGTATAGGCATTTTAACACTAAAGCAATAATCAATTTAACTAAAGCAATTTCTTTCTTGTAGTACTTGCAAAGAAAATATTTTATTATTAAAGTTCAGAAAGTAGCTATATCGATACTAACATTATATACAGATAAACTTGGTTGTTTGTATGTAATGAATAAACTCAAAACTACTCAACCGATCTCAAAAATTCTTTCGCCTATGGAGAGCTACATTATCAGCGAGTAACATGGGCTGTATTTTATTTTCAAAATTATTTTCAAAAAAAATTCTACCCATGTGAAGCCGAGGCGGGTCGCTAGCTATGTATAGAAATTTTTGACAAAGAACACAAAATCCATCTTTTTAAATACGTAAATCAAACCAACAACAATGCAAAATAATAAATTGCAAAATTTTATTTCTAAATTTTTCCGTGCACTTTAAAAATTAGAGGCATATTTAAAATAGTGAGCATTTTCTCGATGAAAATGCAACTCAGCAACTCGAGATTTTTTCTGACGTTCTCTTGCATTACTGCTTGACAGTATAACATATACTTACTCATATATAACACGTATAATAAACACTGTTTCGCTGCTTCGTATATTTTTTATATTCGTTTACAGTTTATAAAAGTATTGATACAAACACATGTAGACATGACTTTAAATTACTATGTTAAATTGCAAATCTAGCGGCTTTTCATTCTGTTTTCTCATAAAGTGTACCAAAAAAATGTACAGGTTTTGACCTAGTGCTCGCTATATCTATATATATATATAAAAGACAATGTATGTATGTATGTTCCTTATGGACTCCGAAACGGCTGGACCGATTTCGATGAAATTTTCAGGGAATCTTCAGATTTGCCTAGCGGGTGATCCTGTAAAGTTTGGTAGCGATCGGATCAGTAGATTTTTTTTTGTTTTGTTTTTTGTGCCCAGTGAAACTAACGCCCAGTGAAACGGGCCGGGTTTGCTAGTCGTTCAGTTCAAAAGCACTTACTTAAGGTTGATCCGACATAGTTATTATTCTTCTCAAACAAACAAACATGAAACGCGACCGTTTTTTGCGATTACAGTGAAGCAAATACGCATGGCATGGCTGTACTGACAGCGTGAGATCGGTTATAATTATTGTAAATAAGTCTACGTCACATTAAATGCGTTACTTTGAAGTTTCTTTGTTAGGTGATGAAGCTATTAGGTTAACCTTTATATCCATGTGGGTATTTCGTAATTGATAGTTTCACGGGGGTGTAACCTCCTTAAATCGAGACTTTGGTATTATTTATTGCGAATCATTCGTTGGTGTGTTTAAATAAATCAATAAAATAAAATTTCTGATAAAAACGCCGCGTGTGCACCGGCTCGAGTGAAGACGCCTAATTAATATGCTTATGTTATGCACAGACTGCATCAAGCAAATGGTCACACATTGGATTTTGAACTTTAAAGACGAAACGTAACTAACGAATGAAAGAGATGTCGATATTCTGTGATAGCCGTCAGCGCATGTCATGGTTTGAAATACGATTTTGCTATAAATACCTAAAAATAGTGTAAACTTACTAGCTAATAAATATTGCGTAATAAAGTATTGAAAAACATTACCGTCGCCACATAAATAAGTACACATTACATCTCAAAGTTTCTTTCTTCTTAAAAACACTGTCCTTGTTTATACAAGTGGCACAACGGCTACGGTTACGGATAACAATATCCATTCATGATAAATAAAAGTAAATACATAGGAGTTACACGAGTAGGTAATTTTCATTTCCTTTACTTGCTACAATTGTACGTAACTCATCATACAAATGTAATTCTCTAAGTAATTTAATAATTTTTGTTAGTTATGTTCATAGGTTCTTACATATTTATTTTTATGTTATCTTTTGTACGTACACTTTAAATGTACTTATGTAGGTAGATACTGAGGAAATAGCAATTTTCCCGCAATTTTTTTTCTGTGGATTACCTACATAAAAACTCTAACCACTCATAATCAAGATAGAGCAATAATATACACCCTATGAAATAAAATGGGATTCGCTAGTTTGATTCTAGTTTCTGAGAATTATGTGGAAAAATATGCATATGTACATACATACGCTTATTAAATTTAGCACACCTAGGCTGTTTAGAAGCCCACATAGACTTATTATACCCACACGAGTATTGTGCAATTTCAACAATATTACTCACATACGGGTCGTATTAGCTCCTTATAAACTCCTTTTTTTAAGTCGGTTTAAAAATAGTTTCTATCTGACATTAAATAATAATTTTTTCACGACTATATATGTGTGATAATACTGTGATGAGGTCTTATAATAGTATACACTCGGACCAAGAAGATAATGGACGAGGTCATAATAAGTCGCCGCTCTTATCGCCGTGTGTCCAACGAATTTTCGTGTCTCTTTCTATCTCATTGAGTGTGACCACGAGTGAAATAGTTAGCTATACAGTAGGTATGGCAACCTCGCACTGTCAGTGTATTTCGTGTCAGCTCATAAGTCGATCATGAAATAATTATTTGCGAAATACTCGTAAATCTTAAGGGTTTTGGCTATTAGTATTCACAAAAATAAATATATGTCATGTTTAGGTGTGTATCGTTGTACAGTGACCTGCCCTAGTCACGCATATTAGTAAAATCTAGGAATTCGATCGGCGAGGACACCGTAAGGACACGCTCTTAGAGCAAATGTTCCATCCATGATGATATTTGTTCCGAGAGCACCATACACTGCAATTTAAACGTTTCTAATGTTATTAGGATGTCATATTTGTTATTTACCGTACATACATATCTTCGCGCTGTGTCCTTTACGGCCTATGAATAGAAAAGACGAAACACCTTATTCGTTATTTAATATAATAGGTGCAAGTAAAGCAAGTTATGGACACTGCATATGCCATACAGTAAGCGTACTACATAGTAATATGGTGCAATGGAAGTGGCACATAATTGCAACGTGACAATCATATTAATAATTACAAAATGCGAACAGGGAGCATGGAGAGGCGCGAAGCGCCCGCTCGCACACTGAAGCATGAAGCACGCTCGTACTTTAGACATAAACGGGCGTCGTTCATTGTGGCTTGATAAAATTATATACTATGTGTGCTTTCTTGAAGACAGCTCGATCTATTTTATTTTATTTTATTGGGGAAGCTTACAGCAACGTTTACAATGTAAATCTATAAACAAAAACATTCACAATTTTGCCAATTACAAGCTATCGCATATAAATGTTGAATATATAGTAAATGTCAATACGTCTATCAATATGTACATGTTTAATACCCTAATTAAAAATTTATTCTCCTACAAATTTATGACATGAAATTTCTTACTAGTGAAAGTTTGAGATGTCTTATACTGCTACAAAACAAATCCAAATTATTATCTTCATGCAAACTGTTATATTCGGCACAACTACGAATCAGAAAACTATTTTCTCTATATTTTACGTGACTAATTGGAATATCAAGCAACACCTTCCTATTACCACGTAGGAATCGAGTAGGTACTCTCAATGAAATTTTGCTAAGGAGCTCGGAACTATCTATTTTTCGCTTGTGAAATTTTAGCAAGAAAACTTACGTCAGCTATTTTTCTACGGTAGTTTAATGGTAACGAATCTGGTAACGAATCAGAAAACTATTTTCTTTATATTTTACGTGACTAATAGGAATATCAAGCAACACCTTATTACCACGTAGGAATCGAGTAGGTACTCTCAATGAAATTTTGCTAAGGAGCTCGGAACTATCTATTTTCGCTTGTGAAATTTTAGCAAGAAAACTTACGTCAGCTATTTTTCTACGGTAGTTTAATGGTAACAAATGAAACTTTGCACATCGGTCCTTATAATTTAAATAAGGAGTTTGAAATTTATAGCTAAGAAATCTGGTAAATTTCTTCTGAATCCGTTCTATTTTGTTTATGTGTATATTATAACATGGATTCCAAATTTGAGATGCATATTCTAAATGACTCCGGACATATGCACAATAAACTACTTTAATAGCTTTCATATTGCTGAATGACTTTGATAGCCGTATGATGAAGCCGAGCGCTTTATAAGCTTTATCTACGACATGTTCAACGTGACGGTCAAACATTAGTTTACTGTCATGGATGACACCCAGATCCTTGTTCTCGTTATTCCTAGCAAGAAGTTGATTTTTTATTGTATATTTAAAAATAGTAGGGTTAAATTTCCTAGTGTAGCTCATAATAAAACATTTTGGTACATTTAAGTCTAGTCTATTTTTTTGACAGTAAATATTTAACCTTTCAAGATCTTCTTGCATAAGAATTGCATCGGCATCATTGTTTACGACCCTATAAACCTTCATGTCATCAGCAAACAGAAGAAAATTTGAATTTAAGAAACAGGTATTAATGTCGTTAATAAAAATTACGAATAATAAAGGCCCTAATAGAGATCCTTGAGGGACACCAGATGGAATGGGAACCCAGGCTGACATAAAACCATTTAACACCACTGCTTGAGATCTGTTTTGTACGTAAGAAGTTAACCATCTGTAAAGGTCACCGCGGATTCCGAGCGATAGAAGCTTCATAAGTAATATTTTGTGATCAATTCGATCAAAAGCCTTAGTATAATCGGTGTAAACCGCATCAATTTGATTTCCTTTGCTCATGTTAACAGAAAGGAATTCATTAAATATTGCTAGATTTGAGGTAGTGGATCGTCCTCTGAGAAACCCGTGTTGTTGAGCTATAAAAGTAATCTTTATTCCTTCGTAAAGTTGATTATGCACTATTCGTTCAAGTACTTTAGCAATCAGACACAATTTAGAGATGGGTCTATAGTTTACTACTAGATCTTTTTGGCCCTTTTTGTGAATGGGGGTAATATAAGCAGACTTCCAAATACTTGGCATCACGCCGTCAGTCAAAGATCTCTTAAAAAGAATTGAAATGGGGACAGATAGTTCCTTGGCACAATTCACCAAAAGTATGGCGGGTAATGTATCTGGTCCAGCTGATTTATAAAGGTCCAAGGACTTAAGTAATTTGAATACTTCTTCAGATTTGATCTCAATATTTGCTATATCACAATTTGCCAAATTAGTGTCATCATGCGGACCATCAAAAGTAGAAATTATACTAGAATTTAAGAACGTAGATAAAAAATATGACGAAAACATTTCACTGATTCTTTCGCCGTTACCACTGGATTGGTTGGAATATGTCATGATGGCTGGATATGATCCACTTCGACGCTTACTCTTTACGTATGACCAAAACAGTTTGGGGTTTTTTGTAATTGAGTCTTGAATATCCCGCATATACTTTCTATAGCATACCTCTTCTACGTCTTTAGCCCTACTCCGTAATAAGTAAAAAGTGTATTCGTCTGATTTATTGCCATAAATCTTAAATTTATTTAAATATTTAAACTTCTCCTTAATAATTTTAATAAGAGCTTTATTGTACCATGGGGGGTATTTGGTTGATTTAACTAATTGTTTAGGAATAAATCGCTCTCGGATATTTTTAATAATCGAATAAAAATTATTTCCAGCGTCGTCAACAGTACCATCACTTAGAACAGTTAGTCAGTTTATTTTAGAAAGATTTGCACAAATATTGGTATAGTCCCCACGCGAATAGGAATAGGCAATTCGGTTTGGTATATCTAGCGCATTAAATTCGATAAATGTAGTTCGAACTAAAAGAGATTTATGATAATTATCCTCTTTTACCAACGCATCAACGCACTCAGAAACAGACAGAGTATCATTACAGAGTACAAGGTCAAGTAAACCGCCATGGTGGTTAGCAATACTGTTATACTGAATGAGATTATATTCATACAATATTTCAATAAAGTTAGCAAATAATTCTTTTGAGCAATTTGCGGGTTGCGTACCTATATTTGAGGGTAGCCAGAAAATATCACTCATATTAAAATCACCTATTATGAGAAACTTGTCAGTGACATTTTCTGATATAATATGTTTTAATTTATATAGGAAGTTGTTCAATTGCGTGGAGAAAGAATTACCTTTGTTTTGATTACACAAATAAATAGTACAAATATGGAGCTTAACTGTTGTTTTTAAACGCTTATTATGCAAGGACAGAGTCACCCATAAGTCCTCGGCACTGGATTGCCAGTCTTGATTACACGCTACAAATAAATCACGGCGAACAGCAATAGCTACTCCACCACCAAGGGTTTGACCAGTTACGGAATAATTTCTATCACGGCGAAACACCAAGTATCTGTCATCAAATAGCTCACTGTCTTATATACTTATATATAGACCTTTATAATAATAGGTCTTATAAGTTCAGCACGCAAGGGTCTATCGTCTACCAAATGCAGATTGGCTAACCATTTTTTTACTTCCAACTTGGTGGTAACACGTCATTAATTTCAGAAATTCAGATTTATTAATAATATTTCCAAAATATTCATCTTTAACATTGTTACAATATCAAAAATATTAGAAATGTTCTTTAATCGGGTGATTGTTGGTTGTGTGTTGCGCATGTGTCGCAATATTTTTAACTGGATGCACCATTTAGTATGAAAAGTTGAGAAGATTATTTTAACGGATTTAATATTGACTGTTAAAAGGAGCTAAGGAAGACTAAGGTTGACTTATGGAGATTAAATAGCTAGTGTCAGCCGACGGAAATGTCAAAAGCACTAGTATACCTAGGTGAAAATGTGTGAGGAGAATGATGAGATTT
This sequence comes from Zeuzera pyrina, assembly GCA_907165235.1. NCBI lineage: Eukaryota > Metazoa > Arthropoda > Insecta > Lepidoptera > Cossidae > Zeuzera > Zeuzera pyrina. Next base: position 23,357,791 of record OU015632.1, read on the forward strand.
GAGGATGCGAAAGATGTAAGGACCGCGACACTTGGCGCTCCGTCCTTTCTGACTACTCCGTTAGGGATACGGCGTGAAGATATGTATGTATGTCTGTTAGCTTTAAATAAGTATGTAAAGGTCACGACGCTTGGCGCTCAGTCCTCTCTGACTACCCTGATGGGATACAGCGTGAAAATATGTATATATGTATGCTTAGCTTCCGTAGAGACTGCTATTAATTAATTAACTTAATTTTAATTTATTATTTAATAGCTTCATTTATTATTGGTTTGCTGACAGGGTCACGCGGCTCACATATTATTTTTGTCTTTTTCCATAGTAGTAAAAGCAGAAATTAATGAGATTTGATGTTAATTGTCTGTACATCACGTGTCTTATCGTTGAATACGTTTCTAAACGTTGTGTATGTAGCTAAGAATTGTCTTGCTTGGCACTCCACCCTCTGTGACTGTACCAATAACGATACAGCGTGAAGAAAATTATGTTAACGACAATACACAGTGAATTTCTTTAGGGAGTCAGGGTAACGTTGTTGGTCGTATCGCGGCATGGATTTGCGAGTTGCGCGATGCTTGGTCACGCGTTGTCGGTGTATCATTCGCGGCGCTAATACATTCGCCGCACGTTCTCATTAAATATAGGCACGGTTGCGTCGGCGCGTGCGCGTCGTTTCGTTTATTAGCACCACTTATTTTGATATTCCTTCGAAGTAAGTATAAGATAGTTTGTAAGAATCATTGAATTTTTTATTTCTTATTATTATTATTTTTTATTTTTAGTTGGTGTAAGCGATGATGTCAGTCATGAGATGTCAGTTCCTTAAATCGAGCTTAAATAGTTGGTGCAAGCCAACATTAATCTCTGTCTTCTCTAATCTTTAGTCTCTTCCCTAAATAATATAAAGCTAAGTCGCTCTTTCGTCTGTCTGTTTCTGCGCTAACTTCTTCTAAATCACGCAACAGATTTTGATACGATTTTCACTATCATTTAGAGATTTTTTTTTCGGAAGGTTTATATGTATAATACATGCATATTATAGTAGAGAAAACCCAATAATTTCAATGATTAGTAATTGTGTCGTAAAAAAATATTTTCTGGGGTTTACATTACTAATGCTGACTAAACCTTACGAGATAGATCAAAATAATATACTACGGAATTGTATATCTTAAAAAGGTCTACGGAAAAGTCCCGATGATACATGTCTATCTCCTAAGGATAACTCATCGTATAACCATTTCTATCTTTTACATTTTACTAAAAAATAATGGGTTATTTACGAAGCTATTTTAAACAATAAGTATTAATTCTTATTCAATTAGATACGTTAGATACGTTGTGCATTTAATGTAGATCAAAATTACCTTTTACAGCATAACATTAAAATGAATATCTTAGAAGATCGTTCACATATATGTACTCTGAAATACCATAAAATACCAACTTTTTTCTGTGTCGGTGGTGAAATTTATCCATTTTTAGGTTGAGTAAAGTGGGCTATACACGTACTGACATGATTGCTTTCAAATTGTGTGAGAAATTGCGGTGGTAGTACGTACATACATATCTTCACGCCGTATCCCTGACGGGGTAGTCAAATGGTAGTACAATGGTAGTATTTTAGCTTACTATCCAGAGAACTGGGTAGTATGTAGTACAGAGATTGGAATAGGCTACTATTTTTTAACGACGTAATCACAAGATAGGTTTAGTGATTATGAACAAAATTGCTTATGAATAAATTCTCTCTGTCGCTCCTAGCGCTGTGCGATGTCATTTTGACTTTATGACGCCACAGCTATGTAACGCTATCTGCCTGTAGCTCATGCCCGCTCTGTTTCCACTACTGAAGTTTAAAACCCAATAACTCAATTTTTATACATGAATCAAGTTTTTTTTCCATAATTGTTTTCACAATTTCTGATTATATTAACATGATGTATACTGTTTTTGGTACATATTAACGATTTCCCATTTATGCTCAGGGACTTATGCGATACAGTATTGTTTGCTGATGATACCTCATTGTTATTTAAACTAGACAGAAAAAATCTAGATATTACTTGGGTAAACAGGATCCTAACAGATGTCTCGAAATGGTTCGCTGCCAATAATTTACTACTGAATGCACAAAAAACTAAATGTATTAAATTTTCCCTTTCTAATGTACCCAGAATCCATGATAAAATAGAACTGGGTGGGAAACAATTAGAATTCGTTAAGTCAGCCAGTTTTCTGGGTTTGACAGTAGATAACAAGTTAAAGTGGGCGGACCATATCGGGGCATTGGCTAGTAAGCTCGGTTCTGCAGTATATGCAATTAGACGCATTAGGCAAATGACGGATGTGGATACGGCAAGGTTGGTGTACTTTGCATATTTTCACAGTTTAATGTCCTACGGCCTTCTGCTGTGAGGATCAGCGGCGCATATTAACTCCATTTTCATTTTACAAAAAAGAGCAATACGTGCCATCTACAGAGTAAATGCACGAGAATCGCTTAAAGATCGTTTTAAAGACATTAATGTCCTCACCTTGCCCTCCTTATACATCTTTGAAATTATTATGTATACGAGAAAAAATATAGATCTGTTTAAAAAGAATGGCGATATGAATGGTATGGAAACCAGAGGTTGTGATAAATTGGTTATTCCAAAATTTAAATTACATAAGTCAAATGTTTCATTTTTAGGTAACTGCATTCGTTTTTATAATAAAGTTCCTCAAGAAATTACTCAATTAACAGAGAATAAATTTAGATTGGTTATAAAACGTACATTGACTAGACAATCATACTATAAAATAAACGATTTCATTGAAGATAAAGCAATAGTCTGGAAATGATGTTCTCTGCACATGCGTTTACTGGCTTAATGAAGATATTGTATTTTAATAAACATTTTGTAAAATGAAGTTGAAAAAATGATACCTGACTGAGTTTCTTGTCGGTTCTTCTCAGTGTCCAGGTTTTCTATTCGAACCGAACTAAAGTAGAATTGACGTTCAAAAATACCTTGTAATTGGGTTTACTTGAATAAATTGATTTGACTTTGACTTTGATTATAAAATATACCAGTTGTAAGAGTAGTCACCTAGTCTATAGTAGTATAAATAGTAGCCTATATTAGTATATATGGCAGTACGAAATGGAACCGTGCGCAGGAGCTGTGCTCGCGGCCAGTGTTCGCGGGCGAGGGCGCGTGGGCGGTGGCGCGGGCCGGGGCCGGGGTCGCGGGCGGCGGCGCGTGCGCGGCGGCGGCCGCGCTGGCGGCGGCGGCGCCGCGCCTGCTGGCGCGCGCGGTCCCGCCGCACTCGTTCCGCGCGCCGCACTACACCGGCGCCTTCAGGTGTGCGCCTCGTCCTCCTCGTCCTCCTCGTCCTCCCCGTCCTCACCGTCCTCACCGTCCTCACCGTCCTCACCGTCCTCACCGTCCTCACCGTCCTCACCGTCCTCACCGTCCTCACCGTCCTCACCGTCCTCCCCGTCCTCCCCGTCCTCCCCGTCCTCCCCGTCCTCCCCGTCCTCCCCGTCCTCCCCGTCCTCCCCGTCCTCCCCGTCCTCCCCGTCCTCCCCGTCCTCCCCGTCCTCCCCGTCCTCCCCGTCCTCCCCGTCCTCCCCGTCCTCCCCGTCCTCCCCGTCCTCCCCGTCCTCCCCGTCCTCCCCGTCCTCCCCGTCCTCCCCGTCCTCCCCGTCCTCCCCGTCCTCCCCGTCCTCCCCGTCCTCCCCGTCCTCCCCGTCCTCCCCGTCCTCCCCGTCCTCCCCGTCCTCCCCGTCCTCCCCGTCCTCCCCGTCCTCCCCGTCCTCCCCGTCCTCCCCGTCCTCCCCGTCCTCCCCGTCCTCCCCGTCCTCCCCGTCCTCCCCGTCCTCCCCGTCCTCCCCGTCCTCCCCGTCCTCCCCGTCCTCCCCGTCCTCCCCGTCCTCCCCGTCCTCCCCGTCCTCCCCGTCCTCCCCGTCCTCCCCGTCCTCCCCGTCCTCCCCGTCCTCCCCGTCCTCCCCGTCCTCCCCGTCCTCCCCGTCCTCCCCGTCCTCCCCGTCCTCTTCGTCCTCCCCGTCCTCTTCGTCCTCCCCGTCCTCACCGTCCTCTTCGTCCTCCCCGTCCTCACCGTCATACATTTCTTGCTTTAATTATGTTATACTAGCTTTTGCCCGCGACTTTGCTCTCGTGAAGTTCAAAGACACACAATATCTTTATAATTTACAGCCTATGTGTTATTCTGATGTATGAACTATATTATTGTAAACTTTCATCAAAATCCGTTCAGTAATTTTTGCGTGATAGAGTAACAAACATCCATCCATCCTCACAAAATTTTGCGTTTATAACATTAGCAGGAAGTAGGATTATTGATAGAACATGTCTGTAATTGAGGCTTGCCTCCGATTTCGTTTTATATTATTCGATTCAAAACACCAAACTTGCACCATTTTTTACAACTTCGCACTATACTGCAACTGATTTTCCCTGTACTGAATACTGAACTCATTAAATTATGCTCTGCATATTTTATATTTTTAATTAATAACAATAGTCTGAATGTGCTAACTGTTTTAATGTTTGATAATTATAATTTGAATATAGTTCTTGTACGATGCTAGCAGCGTACATCACGTTGTGCGTTGTCAGCGTTTATGCTGACACGCGGCAATTTTACCATTTCTTACGTCAGTAGACGTCAGTACACGTCCAATCACCAAACGGGTCGCATGTACTCATAACCATTTAAACCATACCATTTTAGATTAAGTGAGTTCATCAATAAACCGTATTATTGTGTTCATCTTTATATATTATTATTTAGGAACCATCCCTAAATATCACTGTACGGAATCACCACACCGTACAGCCCCCTTATTCACAACGCTTTGAAAACTTTCTGTAGCGGAAAGGGCCGATCGTCGAAAAGCATAAATTCAATCCGACGGATTGGAAAATGCTATTCAACAAATCTATCGAAATCTCATCGGAAAGGACTTTACGAATCCGAAAGAAAATGCATTTATGAACCATGTTACAAAATAATAGAAATCGTTTTCGTTTTGGTAGAAAGCATTAGTGTGGTTTAAACGTATCATTTTGACAATCGCAATGTATTTGGTAATATATCATAAATAATAATTATAAAAAGGAATTACTTAGTATTTTAAAAGATTAAACAGTTTTTGTAAACATTTTACTTACATTCGAAGAACTAAACGGGCTTTATGAATACGAATCTAACAGTCTGTGCTTATCGTCTGTGCGTTCAACAAGTTCAAATAAATTATACTAGATGTCGTTTAGTAAAAATTATAAAATTAATAATAACTACAATAGAAAATACAATAGCGTTTTTATTTTTGATTGTTGTTGTGTTTCTAAAAATACCTCAAAGAATGTTTAGCTATCGATTGCGTAGCTAATAAAATATGTTATAAAAATATAAGGCAAATTAATCCTAAGGCATGTATTTAAAAAGGGCACGAAATTTGTCTAGAAGTCTAGATTACATACGCGCACGCAATTTGTTTAGATTTTTGACGACAGACGTTATCGATTATACGCTATATAAATATTTATGAGAATCGCCGTCTTGGTGATGCAAGTGCCCCAATATGGTACAAATTATTAGCGTTATCCTTTCCTTATAATTTAAAAGCAATCTAAGTAGTAACCGACAATAATTGTTTGCCAAAATTATTAATTTAGTTGTCTCGGAAACGTTTTCGACAAAGTCGTCGGAAACATCCGAAGGTTTCGTCCCGAAATGAACTGTCAAATCATTTCGTTTCAGAAAGGTTTCGGATTTGTGAATATCGTTCAGACAAAATCATCGAAAAGTTTTCTGTCGGATACGGAAAGTTGAGTTTCCGACGTTAGTGAATAATCCGCTGTTCTGTTTTCAAAAAGTTATATATATTATTTGATTTCAGAATTACAAAATATATATTTTTCTTTTTATAACAAGCTTTTTCAAACAATAATAATAATAATAATTTTATTGCTAAAAAAAACAAGTATGTACTTATTAATATACAGGAAATACTTTGACTCCCACATTAGGCGCAGTCTGTATCTATCGTGGGAATCGGTATATGAATATCCATTACTTTGTGCCTTGTTTATCTATTAAGTAAATTATAAAGATAACAAGTAGCGAAACATTTATGGAGTAATTGGCTAATTTGTAAAAATTTAATTAAAATTATAATTAAATTTAAAAAAAATAACAAAATTCATTTCAAACAATATAATAAAATATAATAATAAGAAATAACGCCACTATGTCGGTCCGAGTACAGGAAGAGAGCTCCAAGGCGATCCCTTTGAAGAGAGGCGTAAGACAGGGAGATGTAATATCTCCGAAACTGTTTACTGCTACTCTGAAGAACGCCTTTAAGCTCCTGGAATGGAAAGGATTCGGCATCAACATCAATGGCGAATACCACACTCACCTTCGGTTTGCCGACGATATCGTGGTCATGGCAAAGTCGATGGAGGAACTCAGTACGATGCTTGAAGGCCTAAATCGAGTCTCTCAACAGGTAGAGGTCTTAAAATGAACATGGACAAGACAAAGGTCATGTGTAATTCCCATGTTGTACCCACCCCTATTTCAGTTGGGAACTCGGTTCTTGAAGTCGTTGACTCGTACGTCTACCTAGGACAAGTAGTCCAGTTAGGTAGGTCCGACTTCAAGAAAGAGGCCAATCGCCGAATCCAACTCGGCTGGGCAGCGTTCGGAAAATTGCGTAACGTCTTCTTGTCCGACATACCTCACTGTCTCATGTCGAAAGTTTTCGACCAGTGTGTGTTGCCAGTGATGACTTATGGCACAGAAACGTGGTCTCTCACTATGGACCTTATTAGTAAGTGTCCAAAGGAAACAAAACACAAGCAGATAATAACGTATATTGACTCACCAGAGCAGCCGAGAGAACAAAAATGTTGAGAAGACAAATGTCTCAAAGGATATAGACATTGTCGCGAAAATCTTACCAGCGCGTTTTACAATTGCGACAACGCCATCTAGTGATATTCAAACGTACTAAACTTTAAACTTTAACATCCCGCCACCCAAGGACCATTAGTCCTTTAAAAAACATGTTTGTTTAAAAATAACTCATGTACAATATCTTAATGACTAATCTAATATTCAGCATCATCCAGTGGCAGAGGACACAGTTTAGCAACTGGACGCTTAAAAATATTATCTTTGGATTGCAAAGTAACAACTCTCGTAATACCATCTGTATCTGGGTGCTGCTGCGTAACACGTGCCAAAAGCCATTTTCCAGGAGGTAATCTATCGTCCTTAACCAATACAATCGAACCTAAAGGAAGACCTGGTTGATCTTTATTCGATTTATAGCGATGTTGTAACGTGGTCAAATATTCGTTTTGCCATCGCTGCCATAAACATTGGGTCATCCGCTGAAGGAGATGCCACCGATTTAAAGGACTAAGTTTAACATCGATCAGGGAAGGTTCCGGTACACCAATGAATGGTTCGCCTATTAAAAAATGTGCAGGCGTTAGTGGAGGTTCGTCACGTGAGGAATTAATCGCCCAAAGTGGACGAGAATTGATGCAAACTTCAATTTGCGTTAAGAGGGTTGTCAGTTCCTCGTACGTAAGCCAGATTTGTCCAATAACGCGTTTAAGATGTCCCTTTATACTCTTCACTCCAGCTTCCCACAGTCCACCAAAGTGAGGAGCACTAGGAGGTATAAATTTCCAAGATGTATCGTCATTCGCTAATAATTCAGCAATCTCAACGACACTCTGAGATTGGGAATTCTTGAATGCGCGATCTAATTCGTAAGAAGTGCCGACAAAATTCGTTCCGCGATCACTCCATAATTCCTTACAGTGACCACGTCGAGCAGTAAAGCGCCGAAAAGCGGCTATAAACGCAGCTGCGGTCAGATCCGTAACCAATTCGAGGTGAATGGCCTTTGTTACGGTACAGACAAACAAACTCACATACGCTTTAGTAGTTTTTTTACATCTACCTGCATATAACTTTAAAGTAAAAGGACCTGCGAAGTCTACTCCACTTGTAAGGAATGGGCGGCTAGGTTTAACTCTAAACTTGGGTAAATTCGCCACAAACGGTACAAGTGGATTAGCTGTTTGCTTAAAACATGCGATACATTTCCGAATTACAGATTTGACAAGAATTTTAACTGCAAATCCAAAACCTTTGTCGTACATAATTCCAAGTAAGTTGATGGCCTCCATGCAGTTTTCTGGTGAGCATTAGATACAATTAGCCTTGAAAGGAAACAATTATTGTTCAGAATAATAGGATGTTTTACATCGTGTGAAACTTCTGCATTGGACAGTCGACCACCGATTCGCAGAATACCATCATCATCAAGGTAAGGATTGAGTGTGAACAATTTACTCGATTTCTGAACTCGTTCATCCCGTGACAGACGAGAAATCTCATCACTGATCTCATCAACAGATTAAGACATTTTAATACAGACATTTAGAGCCTCATTTAATTCGTGTGGACTGAGATGAATGGGTTCCGAAATGACTTCCTTAGCTATTTTGAGTTTACACAATTTTACAAATCTTAAACAATAGGCGGTTACCCGTACTAGTTTACATAGACTTGAGTATTTCTTTAGATGACAACTACTATCTTCAGTGTCAACAACATTTACATTTGTTTGAATTTTAGTTTTAGCTTCTAAAGTTGTTTCAGGAATAACTATTTGCTCCTGTACAATGTCATTAGGTTGTTGTAAGAATTGTGGGCCATTCCACCACAGTCGCGATTGACGCAAATCTGCAGGAAAAACACCGCGAGACGCCAAATCGGCTGGATTGTTAGCAGAACTTACATGATGCCATTGATTACTATTTGTGAGGGTCAATATTTCAGATGTGCGATTCGCTACAAAAGTTGTCCAAGTGTTTGGAGTTTTACGTAACCACGACAAAACTATGGTGGAATCTGTCCATGCGTATACCATTTCATTATCAATGTTTAGAATAGTTTTCAAATGATGAAGCATTTTAGATACAAGCACTGCACCGCAAAGTTCAAGGCGCGGGAGTGAAACTTGCTTCACTGGAGCAACTTTAAATTTGGCCATTACTAGATAAACCCTGACATCCCCATCATTTGCCCAAACTCTGAGATACACAGCACAAGCGACACACGAGGCATCACTGAATTCATGCAGTTCCAACCCGACTGCAGCATCAGACACCACGAGCCACCGTGGGAACTGAATGTTTTCAGCGTGCATGAAATGTTCCAAGTAAGTATTCCATTCAAATTTTAGATTTGGAGGTAACTCTTCATCCCACTCTAAGCCAGCTAACCACAATTTTTGCATAAAAATTTTTAGTATGATAATTCCAGGTGTTAGCCAACTCAGAGGGTCGAAAGTTTTAGCAATAGTTGAGAGTACAACACGTTTAGTTAGCTTGTGACCAGAACAATTCAATTTTAGATTAAGTTCAAAATTGTCAGTTTGAGAGTTCCAAGTAATACCGAGTGTTTTAACTGTATCTTCGATTTTTATATTCACTGCACTTTGATAATCTTTATCATTATCAGGGATTTCACTTAACACTTTAGCACTATTAGATGCCCACTTGTGTAACGGAAAACCACCACGAGCTAACAATTCTGTTAACCTCCTTTGTAGGAACACCGCATCTTCTTCAGAGGAGGCACCGGTCATCAAATCGTCCATATACACATCATTTTTAAAAATTTCAGCTTCACGAGGAAAGTCTTTCTGTTCATCGTCTGCGAGTTGATGAAGTGTACGGATTGCTAGAAAAGGTGCGCATGACATTCCGTAAGTTACAGTCAGAAGCGTGTGTTCTTGTATAGGTTGGATAGGGGATTCGCGCCACAATATTCTTTGATAGTCAATATCCTCTTCAGATACACGAATCTGTCGGTACATCTTTTGTATATCAGATCAGCGACTAAACAAAATTTGTGCTTTCTCCATCGTGTTATCAAATCTCTAACGTCTTGTTGCAGTGGGTAACCAATTAAAAGTTCATCATTTGACGATTTTCCTTATCAGGTGCAGCGCTTCCGTCGAAGACTACTCGTAGTTTTGTGCTTAGACTCGTCGGTCTGAGAACAGCATGGTGAGGTAAGTAGTAAGCGTTCTGTGTAGTAATATTTTCTTTTTCAGGTATCTTCTTCATGTGACCTTGAGATTCATGTGTGTTCAAAAACTTCTTATATTCCTCCTTAAAGTCAGGTTTGTGTGCAAAACGTTTCTCCATCTGTTGTAAGCGACTGACTGCCAGGGATTTAGAATCACCGAGGTTTGTGGGAAACTCATCTCTAACAGGTAAACGTACAATGTAACGTCCGTCATCATTGTGTGTATGTGTTCGTTTAAAATGATCTTCGCACTGTATTTCCGAATCCGTCATAGGTTTTTTGTGAGGAAAATTCTCTTCAATTTCCCAAAAGCGTTTTAGTAACTGATCTGTTTCAATCCTTGTGCGAGTGACAATCATATTGTGTGATTTTATTACAGCATCAGTTTGTGTAACTATTCCTGATATCAACCAGCCAAGGCGGGAGTTGAGTGCAATAAGAGAATTGTGTCTGTAAATACCTTCAAGAATTATGTATGCGTGCACATCGGCACCCAATAGGACATCAATAGAGCCTGGTTTGTGAAAGTTTGGATCTGCTAGCTCCAACTGCTTTGTTAAAGGCCAAGTCTCTTGTGGAATTTGACGTGAAGGTAACAGTGAGGTGAGTTTCTTTAGGACGTAAGCCTGTATCTCAAATTGTGAGGTGTCATTTTTTGTAGAATGGACTGTAAATGTAACCATAGATTTTGTTGTGATAACTGATGTATTTGAAATTCCAGAAATTTTGCTCACAACGGAAGTACTATCAAGATTCAACATTTGGGAAGCTGCCTCTGTGATGAAAGAACCTTGCGAGCCCTGGTCCACTAGTGCTCTAAGCTTATAAATACCATTCTTAGCTTTAACCATGATTTCTGCAGTTGCTAGGATCACTTGATCATCATAAGTTTCAGCTTTCTGACTAACGCTCAGATTACAAGAGACATTCGCTTGGTCACTTTTATTATCTTTAGTATCGTCTGTTTCAACGGGTCGTGTGTTACTTGCTGTAGATTTGGCGATGTTGGTAAAATGCAACATTGTATGATGACGACGCCCACACTTCTTACAGGCAGTGCTCTGTCTACAATTTGATACTCCATGTCCTTTCACAAGACAGTTATAACAAATATTATTTTTCTTCACAAATTCTTGACGATCTGCGACAGTAAGTGCGGCAAAATCTTTACAGTGACAAATATAGTGGTTTTGTGAGCAATATGTGCAAGTGCTTTCGACTTCAGTTGTAGCAAAACTCTTCACAGTAGTGGGTTTCTCCTTTTTTTGTAAATCTCTCGGCTGTGTGTGTAAGATGTGTCATCTCCATAGCTCGGAATCTTTTCTCAAGGAAATTGGTCAATTCTTCATATGTAGGGATCGATGTGGCATCTTCTAACGATTGTTCCCAAATTTTGTGAGATTCTAGGTCTAACTTTGAGACAACTATATGTACTACAATCGCGTCCCATGTAGTGACATCTATATTCAAGTTTTTGAGCTGTATGAGACATTGTTCAGTCGTGTCTAACATGTCTTTAATACCTTTGGTAGTTTCTGAAGTCATTTTCTTTTGGTTGAGAAAACAATTGAGGATGTTGCTTACTATGACACGCTTATTCTCATATCTATCGGTAAGTCTTCTCCATGCGTCATTATAGTTCGCTTCAGTTAGAGAGTAGTTATTTAATAACTGAGCGGCTTCACCAGTTCAGCTTGTTTTTAAATAGTGATGTTTCTCAATTTTGGATAAGCGTTCGTCGTTATGCACAAGAGAAACGAAAATGTCCCTAAAGCTCATCCATTGATTGTAATCTCCAGAAAATTGTGGTATGGATATAGGTGGAAGTTTTGGTCGTAGCTTTTTTGGTTCTGACGTTATTTGAACCTCAGTATTACTTTGTTGCCTATAAGTAAGTTGATAATCTTTTAACCAAATTTTTAATTCTAAAAAATAGTCTTCCGTCCGTGCATAATGTTCCTCAAAGTCCAAGTTCATTTCTTTTAACTTCTCGTCAGTAGTGGAACTCCGAAGAAACTCAGCATTTTCTGTGTAGGCAGACCAATAACTTGTCAAAGTTTCAAGACGTGCTTCCAAAAATCCTTGAGAAATCTTTGCCTTTACTAATTTCTTACAATTTGTCAATAATCTTCCAATATTTGCTGATTGTGTTTGTACAATCGAAAAGTTCTTCTTGATTTTTTTCTCCATATTTACAATATCCACAAAAGAAACCACTTTTCGAAGTCTAGTTTGCGAATATTGTAAGTCCGTGGTCCGTGGAATTCAAAGAATGTGCAGCAAATTATTCTAAGTTCGTGGAATGTGCGAGTGAAACTTTTCTAAGTCTTCCAGGGTCCAAAGTCCAATCCAGACTTTTCCTGCCATTGACAATTTCACACTAACAAATCCGGCTCGAAGGACCAAATATTCAAAGGAAACAAAACACAAGTAGATAATGAGGTATTGTTGTTGAGAGTTGAGAAAAGTTGAGAAGACAAGTGTCTCAAAGGATATACACATTGTCGCGAAAATCTTAACAGCGCGTTTTACAATTGCGACAACGCCATCTAGTGAGATTTGAACGTACTAAACTTTAACTAACAGTAAGCTTCAAGTAGCCCAACGAGCCATGGAGAGGGCTATGCTCGGAGTTTCTCTGCGAGATCGAATCAGAAATGAGGAGATCCGTAGAAGAACCAAGGTTACCGACATAGCCCAGCAGATTGGCAGGTTGAAGTGGCAATGGGCAGGGCACATGGCGACTGATGACCGATGGGGTCGAAAAGTTCTCGAGTGGAGACCACGTACCGGCAAGCGCAGCGTAGGACGTCCACCCACAAGGTGGACGGATGACCTCATTAAGACCGCAGGATCGCGCTGGATGCAAGCCGCTACCAACCGGTCTTATTGGAGATCTTTAGGGGAGGCCTATGTCCAGCAGTGGACGTCCTATGGCTGAAAGGAAGGAATAATAAGAAATTAAAATATTATATTAATTAATTTGTTTTTTTTAATCAAAATTAAAAATATCAATTGAGCAGCAACAGAAATTAACCTCAAAATTTAAAAAAGCTAAGTACTGAAATATTTATTCGAATAATTATCAGAAAATGGGTTGATACCACCTGACGGCCAACTCTGCCACCGCGCGCACTCATTGGTCCAATCATATAGCGCGCGCTCATTGGTCCAATCATATAGCGCGCGCTTCCGTGGCTTCCTGTTACACACTTCCGTCCCTTTTCACGAAATCACTCCCACGGATTGCAGGAAAGCAAGAGGAAAGATGTTACACATCAAAAACATTAAACTAAAAACCAAATCATGCGTTCTCGATCTAAATATGAGGAGTGGGGAAACAAAATAAAAAAACAAAATGTGAAACTATTGAAAAAATATCAGGATATGACCTTTAGTAATGCTATTGATTCAAAATGTACGACAATTTTTTAAGATATTTGTTTAATACTTTGCTATTAACGAATGAATATATCGCGATGAACAAAATGACAAAAATTTGTTATTTTTCACGCGAATAGCTCACAATAGTGCACGATTCACTCGCAGTCGGTGTTTCGTGTGGTAATGGTGAGCTGTAATTTATGTTGATATAACAATTTTTTGATCTCATTGTATAATTTTCATAATATTGAAATAAATGTTAAAATTTGAATTATCACGAGATGTAATCAATTGACACTATAGCATTCAGAGGCTGGAGTAAACAGGAATTTAACATAATTACCAAGTATTTGATGTTTTAACTTTGTCGTTGTGTACCAGAAACAAAAAAAAACGTGTGCGGTCGGTGGACCCCGTCAGGAACGAAGTTCATTAGGCTGCAGTTTCCATTTCTCAAAAGTTAAATGCAATAATGAGACAATAAATATGATTTAAAAGAAAAACATAAATCTAGTGCTTTTTCCTTACGTGATGATTTCTACTAACTCTAAGTTCCCACAAGCCGCGTTAAAGAACTTCGTTCCAAAAATAGGGAGTTTATATTGTTCATTTAGTTAAGTTTATGCTTAACAAATAGTATTACATGTAAACCAAACCAAATTATTTATTCTTTTTTCACAATTGTAAAATAAGTATAACGTATGATGACAGGGCAGTGGTACGTAAACGACTGAATCTATGAGCGACTGAAGAGCCGCGCGTTTATACGTTACGTCATTTTGCAGAAATGCAATTCAGCATTTTAGTACTGTCAAGTTGCTTTTTATAGTGTTCGCATACGACCAAGGTTCTCTGATGTTGACATAGATTTGTAACTGACAGTATACTTATACGTATGTATGAAAAGCTTATAATACAAGAAAAACCACTCCCAGAGAGATAATGTTGGTTGGATGCCAAGTTGATAAATGAATGTTCATTTTAATAGTTATATTATTTAAATGTGACATGTTTTGTACAGCATTTATATTGTTCGGTGGCCGTCATCGTCGTTACCGATGTCGTGTGCGCAGGTTCCGGTTGTGGGTGTTCGGCGAGTGGCGCGACGTGGTGGTGGACGACCGGCTGGCCACGCGCCGCGGCCGCCTGCTCGCCGCGCGCAGCGCCTGCGCCCAGGACTTCGCGCTGCCGCTGCTCGAGAAGGCCTACGCCAAGTGAGTGGTATAGTGGTAGTGGTCACGGCTAGCGGCGGCGGCGTGGTGGGCGAGTGAGTTCGCTTGCGCGACTGTCTTCGTCCGCTAACACCGGCGCCGGCGTGTGCAGGCTGCACGGGTCGTACGCGGCGGCGGCGGCGGCGGACGTGGACGATGCGCTGCAGGCCCTTACCGGCGGCGTGGTGCAAAGTGTGGCGCTGACGCAGCAGCCGGCGGCGCCGACGCTGCGACTGCTGCAGGCGGCGCTGACGCGCGCCACGCTGTGCGTGGCCTGCCCCTCGCCCTCGCCCTCGCACTCCCCCTCCCCCTCCCCCTCGCCCCCCTACGTCGTCACGGAGCTGGTGCGCGCCGCCGCCGGCCACCCGCTGCTGCGGCTGCGCGTCGCCTCCGCCTCTGGACACATCGACGACTTTTGGTAAGTGTCTCTTAACACAATATATCTATAGGGACATTTCACGTGAAGCGGACAGGGAAAAAGGGTTCAAGTTTTCGATGTCAGTTATATTTGAGTATGCTATACCTGTACAATTGTACCCGTTCTCGGTATAAATACAAAATATTTTTGCAATGGCAAGCCTGGTTCACACAATATGGGTCTTTAAAAATTTGAAAAACGGTGAGGTAATTAGTACTTCGAATGCCATTATTTAGTTTAAAAAAGATATACTTAGTGAAATAAATTTACCATGAAAGGAGTATGGCGAAATTGGGCCTATAATGATTTGAATCCCTAATAATGAAATATACCTTAAAAAAAGGTTATTTTTTGTGAATATAATGTAAATATATTGAGTTATTTGACAATGGGATATTGAAGAAATGGAATAAAATATATTTTAATTTGATCGTCTATAACGATATTCGAAAACGCACCTCATCTGACTTAGCCACAGATATAATAGAACGGTATTACAAGTTAAGGTGATATCGATTACAGAGAAATCGATTTAAGTATTTAATTCCTTTAGTTTTAGTAATTACTGCCATTACGCGGAAATAAATATCGGAAACCGATATATCGAGTTTAAAAATGTTATCGCGACGTCATGACTCGACATGACACAACATCGATTATATTTAAAAAAAAAGTTACTTCATTAAAAAATATCGATATATTATGTGTATCAATATTTTTACCCAATCCTAGATATTAGTGATCTGTGGTTTTGTGATAGTATTCTGTGTTTCGTGTTTAGTTTCTGTGATTTGGTTCTGTTTCGTATTTCGCCAGGTTGCTGTGCTCATGTTATGTCGGTAATATAGTACCTCCGTCCAAGAAAATATAGCACCCCCTGCACAGTTTCTTGATGATATTTTGATTGTATGTGATGACGTAGAGGAATAATAAAGGAATTATTATTGTTATAAAAAAAATATTTTTATTAAAACACTTCAATGTGCAATTACATATTTTACACAAGATAAATACCTATTAAATAGAAGTGATTCTTGACATTTGCCTCTGATATCCAAGTGAAATTCTATATTTATTATAGACTAAGAGATAGTTTCTATATATCGTTTAATAAATGAAATAACCTCACTTTTATGACAAAATTAAACTTCATATATCTTTTTTCTCCTATTGGCAATTAAATTGAATGTAACAAATGTTTATTTGTTTCCATTATACCTCTCTTTTAAGACCATTCTCATTCTCAGTCATGTTTGGCCCAAAATACTATGGGATTTTGCCAGTCTCCTTTTATACTTTATTTTATAACCTTTTTAAAGTCATAATTCCATTCAAAAATAATAAAAAATCACTAAAATAACATGAAAACTATTTGTAAGGTAAAAACTTATTTTACTATACCTTTTTAAACTAAAAATTAAAAAATCGTCATCTATGCTGACGCCGTAATACTGCAGCGGCTACGCTTATAACATTTTAACATACAACAGACAGTGCATTTTTAACCGTATAAGCCGGCGGACGCACTCATCAACATTATCATTCATTAACATTTTAAACATTAACATTTAGAACATTAAACAACTTATGTCCCATAAACTTCTATCTTTTAACATCGGCCAAGTTCAGGACGCTACAAACAGCATTCGAAGTACTTCATCGTTTTTCAAATTTTTAAAGACCCTATATTTTGTGAACCAGCGGGGTTATTCACAAATATCGTAAACTCGACTTTCCGTATCCAACAGGAAAGGAGACTGGCAAAATCCCATAGTACTTTGGGCCAAAGATAACTAAGAATGAGAATGATCTTAAAAGAGAGGTATAATGGAAACAAATAAATATCTGTTACTTTAAATTTAATTGGCAATGGGAGAAAAAAAGATATATGAAGTTTAATTTTGTCATAAAAGTGAGGTTATTTCATATATTAAACGATATATTGAAACAATCTCAGTCTATAATAAATACAGAATTTCACTTAGATTTCAGAGGCAAATGTCTAAATTAAATAAATCCACATTAAATGTCAAAATCAGTTTTATTCAATAGGTATAATAGGTATTTATCTTGTTCAAAATATGTGATTAAACATTGAAGTGTGTAAATAAAAATAAAACATTTTTTAAATAATAATTCCTTTATTATTCCTCTCCATCATCACATACAATCAAAATGGCATCAAGGAACTGTGCAGGGGGTGCTATATTTTCTTGGTACCTTCCCCAACCGAGGTACCATATTACGGACATAATATGAGCACAACAACCTACTATTCGTTTCCCTACAATACAATTACAGTAGTAATGTATTATTGCTGCTCTACCGTTTAGAGAGCTATCTACTAAAATATAAATGAAATATATTTTCCTATTAACATGCCTGGACTTAATTCTGCCTCGCAGAATACATTAGTATTTGATGTAAATAGCTCTCGCAGTAGATTGCTGTCTACCTCCCTGCATACTTCTATTGTGTAGGTGCCATTTGCCCTTATGTACTCTCCATAATAAGAACGTGCCTGTTTTATTTGATATGTGCCCAGAGATATTAAAATTAATTCATTAAATGTTAGCCTTGGAAAATCTGAAACCTTATCATTTTCTACAGTGATGCTACAAAAATCAGCTCTTCGTCTATTAACATTATTTGAAATTATAAATGTTGCAAATGTGTTATCTGTATTCATGTTTTCTTTTATAATCCTCATGATTTCCTCTGCATCAACACGATTCATTACAGGAGAATGAAACGCATTGGATAAGAGTGGCTGCCACCTCAAAATCTTGCATTAAGTGCTTTGAAGCAACATTAAACTAATTTTGCCAGAACAATTTGTAAAACCTTTTATATCTACCATTGACAACTTTTACAAGCCATCAACAAATGGTGACTGCCCTTGATTTATTACCTTCTAAAGTTGAAAGCTGCGTTTCACCTTCCTGTAATGTAGCTGGCACATAATTATGTTCTGTAACCACATTCGTTTAATTAGAGCAAGGCATCTCTAAAGCCCCTATCCAGTATAAAGACATCTCCTGCTTGAAAATAAGTTCGTTAAATATTATTTTCATTTTAAAATTCTCTTTTCATAATGTCGGCATCAGATGTTGTTGCTGGATAGGGGCCGAGAACGTCAATTATATAACCATCAGTTGTGACCATAAGAAATGGTTTAACTAGGTTTTGATATTTATGAAGACTATATGTATTTTTTTGACCATAGCAATAGGTTCCGTCAAAAATTACTACTGGTTTATATTCACCATTGTGATTTCCAAATAGCCCATTTGGTAACAAAAGATTTCGTTGGAGTAACTGTTGTCTAATAATATGGTTCAATCCTAAGTGTTTAGGAACTAAATGTTCAGTCAACATGTATCATGCTCTCGTCATCATTGCCTCCAGTGTTCTCCTCGGCGTTTGGAATAATGTGGATAATCTTTCATTTGAATCGCCAGTTCTTAATTTAAATAGATATGCAGCTAAAGCATTTTCAGCTCTATGCATTTGAGCCAGTTGTGGTACTTCATTTAGTATTTGTATAAATTGCTCTTTATGCAAACCAACCCAGTAACGTACAATTTGATTCTCTAAAATGTTAATATTTGAAAAGTTAACAGTGGTCATATTTTGACTTTTTAAACTCAGCATATCTTGAATATGTTTTGCAGTGAATGCATTATTATAGTTTTCTAACACTTCATCTAAAAAATCCCATGTATTACATCTTAAGTGATTACTGCACACACGATTATTTTCTGGCACATAATAATTATACTCATTCAGCAACATCTTTCTTGTAGATATAGGTATTCTATGCCTTTCATCACCTTGACATCCTTCTACAAAACATTTGGACTGTTTCAACAGCTCTTATGTAATCGAATAAAACAATAGTAGTTTGATTTCTTAGCACTTGTGATACCTCCGGGTCAGGTGGTGGTAATGGCTCTGGTACATAAGGTGCTCTAAGGCGTTCCGGGGCTGATGATAAAGATTCATCTTGAATTGTAGAATTAGATGGTCCGGAGACAAAATGACGTGAGGCTCTGTCTACTCTCTTCCAACAAGGAGCTCATATAAGACTCGTTTTTCCACCTATGATAAAAAGACAATTTGATAAAAATTAGGTGTAATTCAAAGAGGTTTCAGATAGATTGTTAAATTGTGTTAAATTTAAACACATTTTAACCACATCACTGTAATAATAATTTTATATATTATATATAGTAAATTACTTACGGTTCGACATATTATCCATTCTGAGATTATGTTATGTGTTCTATGTTCACGTTCATTGCTAATGTGGAGCAGATGGGACTGTGAACGTAGTAACGTTCGACGACAATAATTACAAACCGTCGATGACCAATAGTGTTTGTAGTTGTCGATTCTGTATGCCCTGATTGTACTACATTATTGTCCAGCATGCGTGGCACAAATGGTCGTTGCTGGTAACCTATAACAAACATTAATTTTGTTCAAGAGACATAACATTATACACGACACAAGCACATAAGAAGAATCTAAGTATAACATTAAACACACTGTTTTTTTACGTAATACAATATTGAAAATATCATTTTTTACACTTACAGTACGAGGGGCAATCCATCCACGAATAGCATTCAGAATAGATTCATCCTCCAAGTATCATTTTATTACGAGTGTTTGCTATTCCACAATTAATACAAAGACGATGATCCATGTTGCTGTGGCACTCAGTCCAAATTAACGAGTTATGTTCTAACGAGTTAGCAAGGTTCGAGGTTCCAGTAAGTAAGAAGCTCTATTTGCTTGTAAAGGCGATATAGCAAGCAAAAGTAAAAATCCAGTAAACACAACACACAAAAAATATGACAGCAGAGGCGAAATACGAAACAGAATCAAACCACAGAAAATAAACACTATGTACGAAACACAGAATACTATCACAAAATCACAGATCACTAATATCTAGGATTGGGTAAAAATATTATCACACATAATATATTGATATTTTTTAATCAATGTAACATTTTTTTTTAAATATAATCGATAGACGTTGCTATGACGTCGTTATAACATTTTTAATTTCGATATATCAATTTCCGATATTTATTTCCGCGTAATAGTAGTAATTACTAAAACTAAAGGAATTAAATACTTAAATCGATTTGTCTGTAATCGATATCACCTAAACTTGTAATACCGTTTATTATATCCACGGCTGTCAGAAGAGGTGCGTTTTCGAATATCATTATAAACGATCACATTAAAATATATTTTATTTAATTTCTTCAATTTCCCATTGCCAAATAATTCAATATTTCTACATTATAATCACAAAAAAATAACCTTTTTTTTTTTAAGGTATATTTCATTTTTAGGCATTCAAATCATTTTAGGCCCAATTTCGCCATACTCCTTTTCGATGATTTTGTCTAAACGCAATTCATAAATCCGAAAACTTTCCGAAACGACATGATTTGACAGTTCATTTCGGGACGAAACCTTCGGATGCTTCTGAAGACTTTTTAGTGTCGAATACATTTCCGAGACGAGTAAATTAATAATTCGGCAAACAATTATTGTCGGTTACTATATAGATTACGTTTAAATCATAAGGAAAGGATAACGCTAATAATTTGTACCGTGTTGGGGCACTGGCATCACCAAGACGTCGGTTCTCATATACGTATATAGTGTATAATCGATGACATCTATCGTCAAAAGTCTAAACAAATTGCGAGCGCGTATGTAATCTAGATTTCTAGACAAATTTCGACAGATTCGGCGCTTCGCCGGCTGCTGCCGTGGTACGCTCACTTTGCTCGCTCGCTCGCCAACGATAAACATTTTATGAACATGTCGTCGTGTTTGTATAAAGTTATAAAAAATTTGCCAAATTTTACCCAATGCGAAACAATCTAAACCTTAGCCTGCATTTGTCCTCACGATTTCCTCCCAAGCATTTATTATCACCATTACATCACATTAAAGTTTCAGTTATTGAAGTTGTAACCAAAATTTAATTGTATAAACTGTTAGTTTTGAAGTTTACCATTTTTTTATAGCAAACACCATTAATTTTAAAGAAAATGTGATTTGTAATGGACAAATTTATAGAGAAAACCATCAATTTTAAATATTGAGATTTGTAGATAAAATTACTAATTCTATAGCTCCATTATATATATTCAAAAATACTCTCATAATTATAGCATACGCAAAACCGATTTTTATTGTTGGTTCAAATTATAATGTTTAACGTTATAGTCTCCAAATTACTCAGGTTTATGAAGATCGAATGAAATCAATACAAACCCATTTTTAAAATATATAATAATAACAGATGTAACACTAAAGAACTGCGAAAATATACAGACATAATCTGAACTTGAACTGTATTAAATAAATAAATAATTAAACTTTATAGTGTGATGAAAAAACGTAAACTGACGTGGTCTTACTATATACATACAATTAATTAGGAACAATTAATTGAAGGAAGAGTTAATACATTTTGTGGACTTGAGAATCAGCGGGCGTTTCCCTAAAATGTTAATTGTAGCTTTAAAGCTACAATTAAGTTCAATTACAGTCGTCGGTAGTTGTACGGTTGTACGTCCATGTGACGTCACGTCCCACGGTCCGCGTCACGTCCGCAGGATGCCGTGGGCGCAGATGGTGGCGCGGTGCGCGCGCGCGCGGCTCGTGCACGTGGGCCCCGACGAGTGGGCGCGCGAGCCAGCGCTGCGCGCGCGCACGCCCTGGCGCGCCGTGCTCGCGCGCCGCCGCTGGCGCCGCGGCCTCAACGCGGGCGGACCGCCCGCCTGCGCAGGTCCGACACACACACATACCCACTCGCCGACATACACACACACCGCGCGAGCCGGCGCTGCGCGCGCGCACGCCCTGGCGCGCCGTGCTCGCGCGCCGCCGCTGGCGCCGCGGCCTCAACGCGGGCGGACCGCCCGCCTGCGCAGGTCCGACACACACACATACCCACTCGCCGACATACACACACACCGCGCGAGCCGGCGCTGCGCGCGCGCACGCCCTGGCGCGCCGTGCTCGCGCGCCGCCGCTGGCGCCGCGGCCTCAACGCGGGCGGACCGCCCGCCTGCGCAGGTCCGACACACACACATACCCACTCGCCGACATACACACACACCGCGCGAGCCGGCGCTGCGCGCGCGCACGCCCTGGCGCGCCGTGCTCGCGCGCCGCCGCTGGCGCCGCGGCCTCAACGCGGGCGGACCGCCCGCCTGCGCAGGTCCGACACACACACATACCCACTCGCCGACATACACACACGGCGCTGCGCGCGCGCACGCCCTGGCGCGCCGTGCTCGCGCGCCGCCGCTGGCGCCGCGGCCTCAACGCGGGCGGACCGCCCGCCTGCGCAGGTCCGACACACACACATACCCACTCGCCGACATACACACACACCGCGCGAGCCGGCGCTGCGCGCGCGCACGCCCTGGCGCGCCGTGCTCGCGCGCCGCCGCTGGCGCCGCGGCCTCAACGACATACCTACCTGCCGACACGACCACACGACCACACACCCCACCGCGAAGGATCGAACGTAAACGTGAATAGAACTAAGGTTCTGGTGTTTGAAAGGGAAGCGGTACAGACGAAATGTGAGGTTTGGGTAAATGGAAAATGTCTAGAACCAGTGAACGAAATTGTATATTTGGGGAGTGCATTTTCAAGGGATGGAAGATGTGTTGGATGTAGAGAGACGGGAAGCAGATGGTAATATAGTGAACGGTACTCTGTCCGCATTAGTAGGTAGTGTATTTCTAACTCAGCCAAAATGGTCATACATAATGCGATGTTAGTTACAAAATTATTGTATGGTATGAGGCCTGGATATGTCCGAAATCGATTAAAAGTAAGATAAATGCAGTAGAAACGCGATTTCTTAGAAATATGTGCGGTGTCCCTCTTTGAAATAATATAAGCAATGAAGAGATACGTAGTATGACAGGGTTGCACGACAGTATTACTGTAAAAATGAAGAAAGGAATGCTAAGATGGTTCGGGCACATGGAAAGAATTAGTGATGAAAGACTTACAAAGAAAATCTACAGAGCGAAAGTGAGTGGTAAAAGAATCCAAGGAAGGCGAAGGCTGACTTATGAAGATCAATTTGTCAAAGTTTTAGCAGACGGAAATGTCAAAAGCACTCGCAAACCTAGGCGAAAATGTATGAGGAGAATGATGAGATTTGAGGAAGCGAAAGAAATATGTAAGAACCACGACGCTTGGCGCTCTGCCCGCTCTGACTACTCCGTTAGGGATACGGTGTGAAGATATATTGTATGTGTGTAAAATATTCCATTTTTTTTAAAGTAATTAACTATTCTATAATGTATTGTGAAGAGAATAACAACATTATCCGCTATAGGTATACGAGTGTTTTTGACAGTTCCGTTAGCTAACACTGGCTTTTGATCTTCACGCGCCACGCCAACAGCCGGTTTGACTCGTCCATAAGATGTTTGACCTCAATAACAATCGTAGTCAATAATCATATCGAAGTCGTGAACGTTCATCGTCGCCGTTGCAGACACCACCGGCGCCAACCCGCAGTTCCGCATCCGCGTGCCGGCGGGCGCGCGCTGCCTGGCCGTAGTGGCCGTGGCGGCCGAGCCGCGCGCGCTGGCCGCGGCCGTGGCCGTGTGGGGCCCGGGCGGGGCCCCAGGGGGAGCGGGTGGGGCCCCAGGGGGAGCGGGCGGGGCCCCAGGGGGAGCGGCGCTGCTCGCGCTGGCGGCGGGCGAGTACGGCGTGGTGCCGCACGCGCGCCGCGCGCACGCCGACGGCGCCTTCGTGCTGCGCATCTACACGGACGCGCCCGTCGACGTGTGGTCAGTGAGCCGCTCCTTCTTACATTACAACTGCCTCCTTCTGTATTACTTAACCACTTCAATTTGTTTCGTTGGCTCAAAAGTTTAAAAAGGGTTGCGTCAGACTTGGTCGTGATTGGTCAAAAGGTAGGTCTTTCTATTTTCGATCGAACGACATATGTAACTCGTACTGACTATTGTTTGAGTTACGAGGTGCAAGATAATATAATCTATTATTTTGACGTAATGAATAATGCATTATTGAACACAGTCATTATCCTATTATCTTTATAAATTATTGTCGAGTCGTAGGCATACTGTGAAGACGAAGAAGGTTCCAGTATTGTTAAACTACTTGCATCAACTTCGTCTTCGTCATCCTCGTCGGCATCCTCAGACAATGCTTCACTATGGCGCACAATGCAAAGCAGCTCATTTGCCCTTCTGGCAGCAAGTCGCTGTGGCCGTACTCTACTTTCACGAGGGTTTTGGGCAGTCTTGCCATGCACGTAACGACTGTGCGTTTGCACACTCTTTTGGGATGTGAAATAGATCCCATAGGTTGCACATATTCTGTTTTGAATAAATGAAGATACGTGCCGCTTCGAGAAATTTGGAATCCCATCAACAGCCTTTCATGCAGGTCGTCCAGAGTGAGACAACTCCTAATCATCTCTGTTCGGCGGCGTTCATCAGCAACGCTGCCATGAATGGCAATGTTAATAATGGTCTCCAGGAGAGCAGGTTGCGAGTCAACCAAAGGGGGCTGGCCAGGACCAGATCGAGGTTTTACTGCAGCAGGATTGTTTTTGCGACGTTCAGCTTTCTCTAGTTTTCCTTTGGCTCGAATTTTTTTTGCACGCTTGGCACTGTCTCTTTTTTTCTTTAAACATTTTTCATCTTCTTTCAATTCTTTCCGTAGTTTTTCTTATTTCTTCGTCAACATCATCTTCGGCTATACCAGTGTCCCTTGCTTCAGTAAGAACATTTATTCTCTGTTGAAGCAGGTTAATTCTCTTCCTAAGAGTTTCTTGAGCCGGTTTGTTTAGAACATTTTTAGTAATATCCGAAACAACCGTAGTCGTGTGTGGTTTCGTAGACGAGATGTCCAAGTTGTCCACAACTTCCTCATCAGTAGTATCACTTCGCTTATCATGAGTATCGCTCAACTTGCGTTTGACGGCTGTGCTATCTATTCTAGCGACTCCGACAATCGATTCCATGTTAGATGAACACGCGGGTACAACATCCGAATCCTATAAACAAAGTGAAATATATGAAAATAGGTATTATTGATTCAAAAGTACATTGCCCTCAAATGATACTTTGTCAAACCGAAGTTAGCAAAATATGGCAGATGAGTAATGAAAATTAAGAGTTAGATTCAAATTTTAAATCTTTAATATTACGGTTACGAACAACATCCAGTTTAGACAAAAATCATATAACAAATGTTATTGCTTTCAGTGATGGGATTTAAAATTAACCCTGTATAGCAGGTGTGAAAACTGTTTTGAAAGTCGGATTTACCATTTTTTTTATTTAGTAAAATCGACGTAAAATTTTGATATAGGTAAGTACAATAATTTATATAATCATCCAGACTCAGACAAGGTGTACTAAAAAAGTGTACAAACGCACCTGTTTTAGTAAAATAGTACGCGAAGTATGTGGGACGTTGGGCCTTGCTCACATTAGTGTTGCTGGCGTGCTTGATGTTTTCGTAGGTAGCTAAAATAATTGTGTAATACTTATGACCAGTTTTTTTTGTATGTATGTATATATGTAATTAATATACATTTTAGTAGAAAACTTACCTGTGTAAAATAACTAAGCATTGTTGCTTTCTTCTTCGTGGCCTTCACCTTGAACTCTTGTATAACATCGTTTATATATTCTACAAATTTTTCTTTGTTTTTTAGTTTTTCTTTAGCCGTTATCCAAATTTCGTTGGCATTTTTTTGGCACAATTCTACTGGCAAGTTAGTATGATAGCATTTATATGCCAAGAACAGCTGATGATGCAAATCTCCCGCTTTCGAGGACATTACGGTATTTACTCACTCTTTAACAACACTGACAACAGCAATGTGCTTCTGTGTAAACCCTAATGAATACTGACATCGATAATAAAATAAAAATCACGTACACACAGTTGAGGGATTCCCCGAAACATAAACGAAAGGTTTGCCAACTTAGAAAACAAAAATAAAACTAACGTACATTACAATAGAGGGATTCCCCGTAAAACATAAACGAAAAGGGTTGCCGATTTGGAAGATTCTAATTCCCTAGCTTTTTTATTAAAATAAAAAAATGTTACGTAACGCGTTGTTTAAATACTCCCCCTCCCGCCCTTGTAACGCACCGTAACGTTTTACAAGACCCCCCCCTCCCCCAAATTGCGTTACGTAATACTTGAATGCTCCCTAAGCTATATTATTGTAATGTTCAATCAAAATCGGTTCAGTACTTTTTGCGTGAAAGAGTAACGAACATCCATACATCCATCCTCACAAACTTTAACATTTATAATATTACTAGAATAGTAGGATATCACAAAGTTAATATACCCAGGGGAGTAGAAGAACAAAGATAATTTATCAGTTTATCACATGAAACCGAAATCGAATTGCACCTGAGTACGTAAAATTTGTCTATGAGCGAGTGTTTTTAGAAATGTTTTGGCACTATCAAAATTATATCGATAGCTCGCAAACAATCCTAAAATCAATATGATGATGATAATAATGAACAGCGGTGAACCTCTAGCGTAAAGTAATTAACATAATGTAGCATTTGATAGCTTAAGTGACTATGCTATACTATGTTTACATTTTAGCGTGATTGTGAAAAGTAGCTTTTTTAAGTTGTTAAGGAATTTGTGTAATAAAATTTACTGTTTTTACTTCACAAGTTTATACACAATGCAGTTTCACGGTGCATACATGCGACTGCATGTTAATGAAACACGTGTTCTACAAACAAAAGCACCCATTAAAATGTACACATTATTTTACGGACTTTGGGCATACATTCCTTCAATGTCTTTGGATCGTAGATCGAGCGCATCACAAAGGCACGGTGTTATCTTTACGGTTTAGTCTTTATCAAAACGACACTAAGTTTAATAACTTACCGGGTCCTCTCCTTATGGTGACGACCGTGTACAAGAAAGGAAACCAGGGAAGAGTATACACAGGATCGGGAAAATAAAATACTGAGCAAGGAAAATATGGACAACGAGCACTCAAACTACACCGAAACACCCGAGAGAAGACCGACGCGTGTTTACGAGCGCAATAGTTTTTTTCCACTGTTTTTTAAAAACAACCCGCGCGCCGCGTCATGCGATGTCATACGAACTTTATTATTTAACAAACCCCCGCCCCAGCCAGACAGACTGGATGTGGGCATATCGGAAGCAGTAATTATGTATATACTGCTGACCTACTCGACTGGCAACCGGGAGAGAGTCGTGACAGCACGCTTCAGTACCGAGTCCCCAACTAAAACCTCTGCGATCCGCGGGATACCATCACAACCGGGGAACAATTTAACAATGCGACCCATACGCCACCGCAAAGGCGGTAAATTAGATTCCTTTAAGAGGACTAGATCACCGATACGCGGAGGGTTGATTTCCGTCCGTCCAACGAATGCGCTGTTGCAGTAGATGAAGATATTCCGAGGAGCACTGGCAGTGGAACGATTGAGAAATCTGCTGGAGCAATTCCAATCGCGATAACCGAGTTGCAGCCACATCGACGAAAGCGTATTCCAGTAAAGAGGTCAAAGGACTACCAATTAAGAAATGTCCCGGGGTTAAGGCTTCCAGGTCATTTGGGTCCGAGGAGATCGGACAAAGTGGTCGCGAGTTCAAAACTGCTTCCACCTTGCAAAAGACTGTTTGTAATTCCTCAAACGTGAGAACCGTTTCACCAATCACACGACGGAGATGAGTTTTGGCAACTTTGACAGCTGCTTCAAATATTCCCCCCACGATGGATACCCAGGAGGATCAAAAATCCAGGTAATGTCCCGCCTGGACAGCTCCGATCCAATGTACGCGTGATTATCTTCCAAAAACTGAAGTACCTCATTTAGATACCGATCTGCGCCCTTAAAGTTCGTACCGCAATCTGAACGTATCAAGTGAGGGAGCCCACGTCTACTGACAAATCGGGACAAACCAGCAATAAAGGCCTCTGTGGATAAGGATGACACAAGTTCCAGGTGTGTACAGCCTTTGAGAACAAGCACACGAAAACACAAAGGTATGCTTTCACTTTCCGAGCATTACGAACACTTGACGTTTTCACTAAAAACGGTCCAGCAAAATCTAAACCAACCTTCGAAAAGGCCTAGCTGGCCGAACACGATCAGGCGGTAGATCATCCATTTATGGTTGAGTCAAAGTCCCCTTTAAACGGTACCAAGGAATAAATTTAAAGATCACACTCCGAGTTGCTCGTCTGGCGGACAAAATCCAGAAGTCTCGCTGCAGACAAGCTAGCAATCCATTGAGACCAGCATGACAGTTTTTAACATGACCGTCTGTGATCAACAGTTCAACGAAATGTCCGCCCTTGGGCAATAGGAGAGGATGTCGAGCCTCATAAGGCAATTATGCGTGGCGCAGTCTACCTCCCACTCGCAAAAGACCAGATTCGTCTATAAACAAATTAAGACGAGCGAGACTCCCACGTAACTTAGCGCGACCTGAGAGCAGGTGATCGATCTCATTTTCGGCTGACTGAGCCTGTACCATTCGAACACAAGTCAGTAGAGCATCCTGACGTACTCCGACCTTCGTTGTGAAGGATTCCGTAGGTTGTGAATGAACCTCTTGATCCAGCAGGTGACACTAATCAGCTTGTCCACAACGAGCGCTGAACCGGTTGAGCAAGAAATTTGGTGACATGTCAAGTACCACACCGACAGCAAAGACCTTCAAACCTGGAAGAGGGTCCACCGATTCAAAAATAGAGTTAGGCCACGAGCTTTCAGGCGATGCCAACCAGTCCGGGGACCGGAGAGGTGATTCAAGAGCTTCGAAGCGATTAACCCACGAGACGCACAATCAGCCGGATTCTGAACACCTGGAACATGACGCCAGAGCAGGGTTG
This sequence comes from Zeuzera pyrina, assembly GCA_907165235.1. Classification (NCBI taxonomy): domain Eukaryota; kingdom Metazoa; phylum Arthropoda; class Insecta; order Lepidoptera; family Cossidae; genus Zeuzera; species Zeuzera pyrina. The sequence goes on from OU015632.1 coordinate 23,386,910, forward strand.
CCGGCGAAGACTGAATCTGAGAAACTCGATTAGCAACGAAAGTTTCTAAGGCATGAACGGGCGCCTGTAGCCAACATATAACAATTTGACTGTCCGTCCAGGCAAACTGAAGACATCGGATGCCACAAAATCCGCACTCATGAGCTCGATGAATCCGGCGGCGATGGAAATACAAGTCTCAAAATTGAGAAGGGTCGGTAACGCCGGGGTTATAATCCAGACGACCACCGCTAAAGCGGCAGAAACGATTAGGAGGGCCGCTCCCCCGGTGCAGGAACCGAAGAAAAGGCTGCCTCGGGTGGCCCTTAATAACATTGCAGGGGACCCAGAGGAGAGCACGTTGCTGCACACGTTATATGAGCAGAACTTCACAGAGGACAGCGACTGGACCCTGGAGCGCATTATGGGTGAGGCCAAAATCGCATTCAAAAAGGGGCATAGGGGTGGAAGCACCACAACGGTAATCCTCGAAACCTCACATGAGTTAAGGCATGCACTTATCAGCAAAGACCGGATATACATAGGTTGAAATGCAGTTCGTGCGAACGACTTCTTAAAAGTGACATGCTGCAACAAATGCCAGCTGATAGGACACCCGGAGAGGTACTGCAAGGCGACTCAACCCCGATGCGGAAACTGTGGAGCGCTTGGACACAGGAGCGCCGAATGCACGAGTGAGACAATATCCTGCGCAACCTGTAAGGCGTTCAATAAAAGAGATGCTATGGGACATAAAACAATGGCAAAGGACAGCCCAGCCCGTATTAACGCAGAGGAGCGCCTGCTAAATATAACCTATAATGGATAGAAGCCCTCATGACATAATAGTGGGCCAGCTGAACCTCATGGGGTCCAAGGTCGCAACGAAAGAGCTACCGGCAATAGCCTCAGAGTTAAATCTCGATTTAGTGCTAGTCCAAGAGCAATATGGCGAGGCAGGCATCGATTATCTCCTACAAAAAACCATGGACGCCAAGGCAGGACTGCTGGTGATGAACAGGCGGCTAACAATCACAGTACTGGACCATCTAAACAACTCCCACTGCTTCGCAGCTCACGTATCGGATCCAACAACCGGAACGGACATATACGTAATATCGGCCTACTTCCAGTACTGTGACGATGTGTCTGTGCATATAGGGCATTTAGAACTGGTTTTGCGTCAACTCTCAGGCAGAAAGATCGTTATCGCAGTGGACAGCAACGCGCACTCCCCGCTATGGTACTGCCAGCCCCACCAGTACACAGGCAGAGGTCGGGACGCGGAATACCTTGGAGTACAGGTGGAAGGATTCATAAACAGCAATGACTTGAAACTCCTTAACCGTGAGGGACAGCCTGCAACTCACGTAAATATTGGGCGCAGGACAGAGACCAACATCGACCTCACTCTAACTACGCGGGGTGTGCGAATAGCCGCAGACAGCTGGACGGTACACGTCGGCGCCAGCAGCAGCGACCACAGACTGATCGTGTTCACTATACCACCATCACACAGCACGCAAATGGCCACTAGTGTATACGACGCAAAAGACGCGATTAGGCCCAGAAGATACCGGGCGGCTGGAGTGAACTGGGAGCTCTTCGAGAGCACTGCACCACAGGGTGGGCTCTATTAATTTTAACATGAGTGCCTCACAGTTGCAAACGAGTACTCGCGAGCACTGTCTCGAACCGCGGAGGATGTGCTGGGTGAACCCAAAAGAACCAAACAGCGTGGATACGAATGGTGGAACCCAGCGCTTACCACTCTCCGACAGCGACATGGCAATGCCCGAAGACGCTGGCTACGCCACAAAGGACCATCAGATCCACTGCGCGAGATAACAGAGAAACGCTTCCGCGAGACTAGAACCGCTTACAGGCAGGCAATGCAAGTAGCAGAGACTAACTACTTTAGGAATATTGCAGAAATGGGTAACAACGACCCCTGGGGCCCAGCGTACAAGCTGGCCTGTGGGAGAAATAGACCACCTGAAAACGTTATTAACGGTATAGCTGTACTCAATTCCGGATCATTGGACTTCGAAGCATCCGCACGGAACTTGATGTACACCCTCTGCCCGGACGACGAAGTCGAAAAGGATTCCATATACCATAGACGGGTCAGGATCTCTGCCGCCTGTATCCCTAGCGGTACTGACGCCCCCCCCGATAACTAAGCCTGCCCTCGATCTTATAATAAAATCTCTCCCTAATAGGGCACCTGACCTGGACAGCATAACGGTCAGAATGATAAGGTGCGCATGGAAGGCGAGCTCTGTGGAACTATTATGTCTGATAAACAAATGTATAGAGGAGGGTGTCTTCCCCAGGATGGAAGGATGGGAGACTTATAATCCTACCAAAAGGGAATGGTAAATGCCTCTCAGACCTGAAGGCGTATAGACCAGTGACGCTTCTCCCGGTTCTGGGGAAGATTCTGGAAAAGGTGATATTGTACTGCACGCCTGAAATTTTTAGGCGTATCTCTCCGGCCCAGCATGGATTTATGAGGGGACGCTCAACCGTCTCTGCCTTGGAGGAAATCCTTCAACTGTCGAGAAATACCGACGCAAAATACTCCCAGCTGGTACTCCTCGACATCTCGGGTGCCTTCGACAATGCGTGGTGGCCGATGATACTGACCAAGTACAAGCAGGGGGGTTGCCCACCTAACATCTACAGGATGTTGGTGGACTACTTCCGGCAAATACGGGTCGGTTTATTCGTCGGTGACCGGGTATTGTGGAAGGACTCGACTATGGGGTGTCCGCAGGGCTCGGTCCTTGGACCGGCCTTGTGGAACTTACTCATGGACGACCTGCTGGGGGTACCTAAGCCTGCGGGGGTCAGTCTGGTAGCGTACGCGGATGATTTAACTGTCATAGTTGAGGGGAACTCCAGGGCCGAGTTGGAGAGGAGGGCGGCAATAATAATGGCGGAGGTAGAAAAATGGGGGGTCAGAAACCGACTGGTATTTTCACCTGCGAAGAGCCAGACGCTCACGTTCAAAGTTAGATTGCAGAGGCCGCCCCAGATCAAACTACACGGAACTAACATCAAGGCGGTAACGCGGGCAAAGATTTTAGGCGTGACTCTGGACGACACGGTTTCGTTCGTGCCGCACGCCGCGAACATATCAGAGAGAGCTGCCAAATGTTTTGGAAAGATGTCAAGAGTTTCGGCGACTTCCTGGGGAGTGAGGTATCGAACCTTACGGCTGCTGTACATGGGTACCTTCGTGGCAACTCTGACGTATGCTGCGGCTGTGTGGCACGAGCGATCAAACCTGCATGTAATTAGGAGCACCTTGTTAAGGAACCAGCGGCCGGCCATGCTCCTTCTGACAAAGGCATACCAAACCACCAGTACGGCGGCGCTCGCGGTCCTAGCGGGCGTACTGCCGGCACATAGGGAGCTGGCAAGGGCGGGCCAGTGTGATGATCGGCAACGGAGAGGTTATCCCTTAAAGGAATTTGATGAAATGAAGCGCGAGATATTTGAAGGGGTAGTCGACGGTTGGCAAGAGGATTGGCAAACAATAGACAAGGGCAGGGACCTGTATAAGTTTTTCCCGGACGTTAGAAGGCGCTTGGAAATGACCTGGATAGAGCCGGATCACGTGGTCTCTCAGATTCTGCTGGGCCACGGTGCCTTTAGGGGCCGATTGAGAGACCTTGGTCTGTCGGAGACGGGCGATTGTGATTGTGGATCGGGAGAAGATTACAGAGACCACATCTTGTGGGAATGTCCATGGTTCGCTGGAGCGAGAGACACTATGATCGGCGGACTGGAGAGGGAGCACCCAGGACCGGTTTTCTTCAGCGACTTAGTAAGAACTGCTAGAAACTTTGCGGCGCTTCGGGGTTTCGCGCAAACGTGGCATAAGGCCACCACAGAGAGAGAGAGGAGTGGAAGATTGACAGAGTAGACAACGGCAGTAGACGAAGTACTGTGATGTGACGTAGCAGCCCCAAGAGGGGAGAGTGGTGAAATAGATAAAGGGACGGACATAGAGGAAAACAACTTGTAGGGGCCGGCCACGCGCCGAGGTGTCGTAAGGCGTGAGCCAAACGATGTCTTCAGGCGTCCCCCTCGATTCGGCCTTGATAACCTTGATGGTTCTAGGCCATGGGAGGTGGTGGGTGTCCGCCCAGGCAGTCACAGTGTCAAACTGAACCCATTTACCCAACGTGGAGACGACATGGTTCAGAAGTCGGGTCAACAAAGTTGCTCCCGATAACTCCAGTTTAGGAATCGTCAATTTTGTTCGCAAGGGCGCGACCTTGCTCTTACCGACGACTAAGCTGACGCGGACGCAACCGTTGCGGTCAACAGTGCGCAGATAGACTACCCCAGCGTATCCACATTCTGATGCATCATAAAACCCGTGAAGACTGGCGCGGTAGCGACCTGGCGGTAAAATAGGACGAGGCAAGGAGACGCGATGAATTTCTGGTAGCGTCGAAAAAAACCGTAACCAATCTGACAACAAGTTAGCTGTCAAAGGCGCATCCCAATCGAGGCCAGACAGCCATAACTCCTGTAAGAAACATTTAGCCCAAAAAACCACAAGTGTTAACCAACCGTTTGGATCGAAGACCCGCGCCACTGTAGATAATACCAGCCGCTTAGTCCATTTTTTCATCGGATTGGACTCCTCTTCAGAAAATGTGAAGATATCCTGCACTGGCCGATACTGCACTCCGAGAACCGCAATGGAATCGGGATTGTCCGTATTCTGAAAGAGGTGAGGCTCCTGCTGATACTCTGTTGGAAGATCTTGCAAGAGAGTAGGGGAATTTGATATCCATTTGCGCAATTCATAACCACCTGCTCGAAGAATACCAATCAATTCATTCCTCAGGACCAGCGCCTCCTCTTCTGACGATGGACCTGTACAGATGTCATCGACATAAACATCTGAAGACAAGATGGCAGCGGCACGTGGAAAATTTAGCTGTTCACGATCCGCTAAATGGAGCAACGAGCGAATAGCCATAAATGGACTCGATTTCAACCCATATGTGTTCGTATTCAACTCATAAACCATTATTGGAGAATCTGGATTCTCTCTCCACAAAATGAGCTGGAAGCGGCGGTCTTCTGGGTGGATAACCACCTGACGGAACATCATTTTAATATCCGCGACAAATACGAACTGATGTCTACGGAATCCCGTTAAAATGTCCGAAATGTCGTTTTGAGCTTTGGTCTTGACAACAAGCAATCATTCAACGAGACACACGTAGAAGTAGGCGCCGAACCGTCAAACACGACACGAATTTTACCGTTTTTGAAAACCGCGTGATGAGGAATAAAGTAATGTTCCTCCTTTCTCCAATCTAGCTGCGACATTGACATATGACCTAGTGCTTCATATTCACGTAAAAATCAACATATTTTGTACGGAATTCCATGTCGCGACGCATGCGACGCTCCATAGATAATAACCGGTTCTTGGCTATTATCTTGGAGTCGCCCTAACGCTGGCGCGGGGCTAGACGAGTGAAGAACCGACCAGAAACGAAACATCCGGTGTTGGCAAGAAAGAAAGCCTCACACTCATCGTTCTCTGGTGGTAAACGTGTCACGGGGGGCTCCTCAACTTCCCAAAAACGTTGTAAAGATTCAGCGAGTGAGAGCGATACCTGTATCACGGACTCTGACGACGCCTAAGTGGCGAAATGTAATGCTGGGCCCATAATAACATTTCCAAGGTCCGTTGGTACCGCGACCAACCCACTTGGTTGCAGTAACTTCGCTTTATCCAGATTGAGCAACCCAAGAACATCGGATCCAATCAACAAGTCAACTGGTCCAGGAGGGTGGAAGTTAGAATCCGCCAGTGGCAGTCAGGAGGTAAGGCGCATGACGTCCGGAGGCAGCAATACCTGAGGATGATGACCCAATATATTCCTCAGAACCATAGCTTTAATCCTGTATGACAGTCCGAGATGGAAACGTGAGGAAAAAGACAACGAAACTGAACCTAAGACGTTGTCAACCCGAACCCCTCCGACTCCACAGATATTATTTCTCCGCAGCTCGATGTCCAAACGGAGACACTTCACCAACCACGAAGACACAAGACACCCGGCTCAGGAATCCAAAACGGCGCGCACGATACATCCCAATCCGCGCGGTGAGTCAGCCACAACCTGCGCTGTGGGCAACATAACGGTGGGAGGTGGTGAAGAGGATGATGAAGCGGTGGGCACGAGTCAATCAATATTGACTCGTGCCCACCCAGATGAACGGTCTTGACTGGAACGCAAATGAGGTTCTCGACGCTCCTGACGCGTATCCCGAGCGGCCCAATCGTTCGTCGGCAGTGCGTCGTAGTTAGGTGACGGTGTCGTTTGACATGCATACTGCATAGACGGTACGCGGTAGCTAGCCCAATTCGCGTTCTAAGCGCGGATGTTCAACGATCGGCGGTGACGGCTGCCTATACGGAGTCCCGCTCGCCTGCTCTGCAATACTTACCTGAGCATGAGTAGAGGGAGGGGGACATGGAAATGCGACGACATCATCCGCCCACCTCAACCGCCGATGTCGCGGCGGGGAAGAACCTTGACGCACCTGAGCCGGGGGCGAAGGAGTGCGATCCCGTTCCTGTAGTGACCCCCCGCCCGTGCTAGAGGAGGATCCAAAGTTTGAAAGGGACTGAGGCCCGGTTGTCGTAAAACCATCCCTATACCGATCTACTGTGCATAATATGGGGTGGTGCGACCCACCACAATTCGAGCAAGATCGTGGGTCTAAACATTTGTCCGCGCTATGTGGCTGTAAGCAATAAAAACAAAGTTGCAAGCGGAGAGTCAGGAAACGCTTCCTGGATAACCCGCTGCGAAGAAACCGCTCGCAATTTAATACGAGGTGATCCGCATTTTGACATACGCGACACTGGACTGTTCGACCGACAGAACGCGAGGTGGACGAGAAGGTCCGGAAAGTCCTTGAGCGTTCCTGACTACGCGAGGCGCATAATTGTCCGACGGTACCGAGCGAGCACGAGACGGACCCGGTTGTGGATCAGCTGGCTCATTGTCATAGTGTCTGCTTTCACCTTCCAAAAATCCCACTAAGACATCGAAGGTCGATCGATCTCGTGATCTCGTATTTATCTGGCCGCGAGCTGAAAGTGAGTGTTAATGGGGTTTTGTCTGTGGGTTCAAAGTTAAAAATGGGAGTTCCCCAAGGATCAATTTTGGGACCTTTCCTGTTTTTGGTATATATTAACGATTTCCCATTTATGTTCAGGGACTTATGCGAAACAGTATTGTTTGCTGATGATACCTCATTGTTATTTAAACTAGACAGAAAAAATCTAGATATTACTTGGGTAAACAGGATCCTAACAGATGTCTCGAAATGGTTCGCTGCCAATAATTTACTACTGAATGCACAAAAAACTAAATGTATTAAATTTTCCCTTTCTAATGTACCCAGAATCCATGATAAAATAGAACTGGGTGGGAAACAATTAGAATTCGTTAAGTCAGCCAGTTTTCTGGGCTTAACAGTAGATAACAAGTTACAGTGGGCGGACCATATCGGGGCATTGGCTAGTAAGCTCGGTTCTGCGGTATATGCAATTAGACGCATTAGGCAAACGACAGATGTGGATACGGCAAGGCTGGTGTACTTTGCATATTTTCACAGTTTAATGTCCTACGGCTTTCTGCTGTGGGGATCAACGGCGCATATTAACTCCATTTTCATTTTACAAAAAAGAGCAATACGTGCCATCTACAGGATGAATGCACGAGAATCGCTTAAAGATCGTTTTAAAGACATTAATGTCCTCACCTTACCCTCCTAATACATCTTTGAAATTATTATGTATACGAGAAAAAAATATAGATCTGTTTAAAAAGAATGGCGATATGAATGGTATGGAAACCCGAGGTCGTGATAAATTGGTTATTCGAAAATTTAAATTACATAAGTCAAATGTTTTATTTTCAGGTAACTGCATTCGTTTTTATAATAAAGTTCCTCAAGAAATTACTCAATTAACAGAGAATAAATTTAGATTGGTTATAAAACGTACATTGACTAGACAATCATACTATAAAATAAACGATTTCATTGAAGATAAAACAATAGTCTGGAAATGATGTTCTCTGCACATGCGTTTACTGACTTAATGAAAATATTGTATTTTAATAAACCTTTTGTAAAACGAAGTTGAAAAAATGATACCTGACTGAGTTTCTTGTCGGTTCTTCTCAGTGTCCAGGTTTTCTATTTGAACCGAACTAAAGTAGATTTGACGTTCAAAAATACCTTGTAATTGGGTTTACTTGAATAAACTGATTTGACTTTGACTTTGACTTTGAAGGTGGGGACATCCGCGGCAGCATCTCCGCCATGTAACTGCTCGAAACGAGTCCTAACGTCGTTCGGTAATTTATTTAGTGTAATGTGCAATAATATAAATGACCACTGATCAACAGGAAACTTTAACCCCTTCAGAGCATTTGTGGCCACCAATACTGGGTTTAGTAATTCCGTACGCAATTGACCGAGCGACGTCAACCGTGGAATATTTAAAATCACTGCGACGTGCAAATCGGCTCCTACGAACGTTTTGGAAACGTCGAAACAATAAGTCGCGCGCGATTGCATAATTGACGTCGCGCGCTATTGCATAATTGACATCGCTTAAGTCCAGATGTCTGACCAGGGAGAGGGCCTCGCCCTGGAGTGATGTGAACAAATACCCAAGCTTTTGTGCATCCGATAAATACCCGCCTACGATGCACAATGCTATCAAAAAGAGTAATGAAGCCCTGCTACTGGTCAAGAGAACCCTCACAATTAGGGATGACTAACGCCGGCAACCAATCGACTAAAGTCGGTTCAGCCATCTTCGCCGAAGGAGTAACGGCTAAATTCGCAACGGCCTGTTATTTCGTCCACGGCTGCCATAGCAAAATCATAATCGGAGGTAGCAGTCTGTATGGTTGCTGGGTCCTGAGAAACCGACAGGATCCCTTGGAATACTCTTTCCAATTCCGACACTCTGTCCTGCAGCTGTTCAGCCCTACGCTGCAAGGCTAACGATCTATCAGGCCTTTTTATCAAGGCCACAGCTGAGCTAAGCCAACGAACTAAGTTGGCTAAGTTCGCCTTCAATTCGGTTATATTAGTAGCCGGCATTTTACTAAGACCGAAAGTAACAAACGTAGAATTAAATAAACCGAACGATTACTACAGTGAAAGCAGAACCCTAATCGTAACGACACGAGTACGATCGCAATATAAGCCTAGCGTGTCAATAGAATATTAAAATAAAAAATATAAAAAACGACGGATTACTGAAATATCTAAAATAATTCAGGGAACTCTAAAAACAACCCGACACAAATACAAAAAAAGACGATTACTATTAAGGTAAGACAATTTATTTTATTCTATATTTATTTATATCTACCTACGTCACCGTAACATTTGAAACCCGGACCGAAAGCATTAAACTATACGTAAGCTAAATCAATTATTATTTATTAATAAATTCGAGACGCGGCACCCGAAGACCAGAGGAACGTAACCACGCGAGCTGGTTACCACTTGTTATCTTTACGGTTTAGTCTTTATCAAAACGACACTAAGTTTAATAACTTACCGGGTCCTCTCCTTACGGTGGCGACCGTGTACAAGAAAGGAAACCAGGGAAGGGTATACACAGGATCGGGAAAATAAAATACTGAGCAAGGAAAATATGAACAACGAGCACTCAAACTACACCGAAACACTCGAGAGAAGACCGACGCGTGTTTACGAGCGCAATAGTTTTTTTCCACTGTTTTTTAAAAACAACCCGCGCGCCGCGTCATGCGATGTCATACGAACTTTATTATTTAACACACGGTCATGTGTCAAGTTCTACATTGAGCAATAAAGTAATTTCTGTCTACCGCACTTAATTAACTGATACTCCACACCATCAACTAATAACTAACCTGTGCTATCAATGTTACAAAGTCATCAAGTACATTTTACACGTCAGGCTTAGTTTTCAAGTTATTCTGCCATATTTACGTCGTTTTGCGTCAGTTGTTTTGAAAACTATTAAGAAAAATAGTTATAAATAAAACATTGTTCTACAAAGAATAAACAAGAGGTAATTTCATCATACCAAAACCAATTCAACATTTCTTAGTACGATTTTGTGGTTTGAGACAACATCATTGACCTCGGAAAAGAACAATTTGTTTAAGATTTTGGCAGCGATGTTGAAAGTTCTGGCGAAATGTGCCTGTAAACATATGATGTCACAGGTCACTCGAAATTTACATTCACCTGTAGCAGGAAATAATTTTTAACACATCGTAATAGCCTGTATACATTAAATCCGCTGTTGGACGAAAGCCTGCCCTAAAAGGCGTATAAAATGCCGTTATTCAAAGGAAACAAAACACAAGTAGATAATAACGTATAATGACTCACCAGTGCAGCCGAGAGAACAAAAATGTTGAGAAGACAAATGTCTCAAAGGATATACACATTGTCGCGAAAATCTAACCAGCGCGTTTTACAATTGCGACAACGCCATCTAGTGATATTCAAACGTACTAAACTTTAAACTTTAACATCCCGCCACCCAAGGACCATTAGTCCTTTAAAAAACATGTTTGTTTAAAAATAACTCATGTACAATATCTTAATGACTAATCTAATATTCAGCATCATCCAGTGGCAGAGGACACAGTTTAGCAACTGGACGCTTAAAAATATTATCTTTGGATTGCAAAGTAACAACTCTAGTAATACCATCTGTATCTGGGTGCTGCTGCGTAACACGTGCCAAAAGCCATTTTCCAGGAGGTAATCTATCGTCCTTAACCAATACAATCGAACCTAAAGGAAGACCTGGTTGATCTTTATTCCATTTATAGCGATGTTGTAACGTGGTCAAATATTCGTTTTGCCATCGCTGCCATAAACATTGGGTCATCCGCTGAAGGAGATGCCACCGATTTAAAGGACTAAGTTTAACATCGATCAGGGAAGGTTCCGGTACACCAATGAATGGTTCGCCTATTAAAAAATGTGCAGGCGTTAGTGGAGGTTCGTCACGTGAGGAATTAATCGCCCAAAGTGGACGAGAATTGATGCAAACTTCAATTTGCGTTAAGAGGGTTGTCAGTTCCTCGTACGTAAGCCAGGTTTGTCCAATAACGCGTTTAAGATGTCCCTTTATACTCTTCACTCCAGCTTCCCACAAGTCCACCAAAGTGAGGAGCACTAGGAGGTATAAATTTCCAAGATGTATCGTCATTCGCTAATAATTCAGCAATCTCAACGACACTCTGAGATTGGGAATTCTTGAATGCACGATCTAATTCGTAAGAAGCGCCGACAAAATTCGTTCCGCGATCACTCCATAATTCCTTACAGTGACCACGTCGAGCAGTAAAGCGCCGAAAAGCGGCTATAAACGCAGCTGAGGTCAGATCCGTAACCAATTCGAGGTGAATGGCCTTTGTTACGGTACAGACAAACAAACTCACATACGCTTTAGTAGTTTTCTTACATCTACCTGCATATAACTTTAAAGTAAAAGGACCTGCGAAGTCTACTCCACTTGTAAGGAATGGGCGGCTAGGTTTAACTCTAAACTTGGGTAAATTCGCCATAAACGGTACAAGTGGATTAGCTGTTTGCTTAAAACATGCGATACATTTCCGAATTACAGATTTGACAAGAATTTTAACTGCAAATCCAAAACTTTTGTCGTACATAATTCCAAGTAAGTTGATGGCCTCCATGCAGAGTTTTCTGGTGAGCATTAGATACAATAAGCCTTGAAAGGAAACAATTACTGTTCAGAATAATAGGATGTTATACATCGTGTGAAACTTCTGCATTGGACAGTCGACCACCGATTCGCAGAATACCATCATCATCAAGGTAAGGATTGAGTGTGAACAATTTACTCGATTTCTGAACTCGTTCATCCCGTGACAGACGAGAAATCTCATCACTGAAAGAAACAGATTAAGACATTTTAATGCAGACATTTAGAGCCTCATTTAATTCGTGTGGACTGATATGAATGGGTTCCGAAATGACTTCCTTAGCTATTTTGAGTTTACACAATTTTACAAATCTTAAACAATAAGCGGTTACCCGTACTAGTTTACATAGACTTGAGTAGTTCTTTAGATGACAACTACTATCTTCAGTGTCAACAACATTTACATGTTTGAATTTTAGTTTTAGCTTCTAAAGCTGTTTCAGGAATAACTATTTGCTCCTGTACAATGTCATTAGGTTGTTGTAAGAATTGTGGGCCATTCCACCACAGTCGCGATTGACGCAAATCTGCAGGAAAAACACCGCGAGACGCCAAATCGGCTGGATTGTTAGCAGAACTTACATGATGCCATTGATTACTATTTGTGAGGGTCAATATTTCAGATGTGCGATTCGCTACAAAAGTTGTCCAAGTGTTTGGAGTTTTACGTAACCACGACAAAACTATGGTGGAATCTGTCCATGCGTATACCATTTCATTATCAATGTTTAGAATAGTTTTCAAATGATGAAGCATTTTAGATACAAGCACTGCACCGCAAAGTTCAAGGCGCGGGAGTGAAACTTGCCTCACTGGAGCAACTTTAAATTTGCCCATTACTAAATAAACCCTGACATCCCCATCATATGCCCAAGCTCTGAGATACACAGCACAAGCGAAACACGAGGCATCACTGAATTCATGCAGTTCAACCCGACTGCAGCATCAGACACCCCGAGCCACCGTGGGAACTGAATGTTTTCAGCATGCATGAAATGTTCCAAGTAAGTATTCCATTTAAATTTGGAGGTATCTCTTCGTCCCACTCTAAGCCAGCTAACCACAATTTTTGCATAAAAATTTTTAGTATGATAATTCCAGGTGTTAGCCAACTCAGAGGGTCGAAAGTTTTAGCAATAGTTGAGAGTACAACACGTTTAGTTAGCTTGTGACCAGAACAATTCCATTTTAGATTAAGTTCAAAATTGATAGTTTGAGAGTTCCAAGTAATACTGAGTGTTTTCACTGTATCTTCGATTTTTATATTCACTGCACTTTGAAAATCTTTATCATTATCAGGGATTTCACTTAACACTTTAGCACTATTAGATGCCCATTTGTGTAACGGAAAACCACTACGAGCTAACAATTCTGTTAACCTCCTTTGTAGGAACACCACATCTTCTTCAGATGAGGCATCGGTCATCAAATCATCCATATACACATCATTTTTAAAAATTTCAGCTTTACGAGTAAACTCTTTCTGTTCATCGTCTGCGAGTTGATGAAGTGTACGGATTGCTAGAAAAGGTGCGCATGACATTCCGTAAGTTACAGTCAGAAGCGTGTATTCTTGTATAGGTTGGATAGGGGATTCGCGCCACAATATTCTTTGATAGTCAATATCCTCTTCAGATACACGAATCTGTCGGTACATCTTTTGTATATCAGATCAGCGACTAAACAAAATTTGTGCTTTCTCCATCGTGTTATCAAATCTCTAACGTCTTGTTGCAGTGGGTAACCAACTAAAAGTTCATCATTTAACGATTTTCCTTATCAGGTGCAGCGCTTCCGTCGAAGACTACTCGTAGTTTTGTGCTTAGACTCGTCGGTCTGAGAACAGCATGGTGAGGTAAGTAGTAAGCGTTCTGTGTAGTAATATTTTCTTTTTCAGGTATCTTCTTCATGTGACCTTGAGATTCATATGTGTTTCCATCTGTTGTAAGCGACTGACTGCCAGGGATTTAGAATCACCGAGGTTTGTGGGGAAACTCATCTCTAACAGGTAAACGTACAATGTAACGTCCGTCATCATTGAGTGTATGTGTTCGTTTAAACTGATCTTCGCACTGTATTTCCAAATCCGTCATAGGTTTTTTGTGAGGAAAATTCTCTTCAATTTCCCAAAAGCGTTTTAGTAACTAGATCAGTTTCAATCCTTGTGTGAGTGACAATCATATTGTGTGATTTTATTACAGCATCAGTTTGTGTAACTATTCCTGATATCAACCAGCCAAGGCGGGAGTTGAGTGCAATAAGAGAATTGTGTATGTAAATACCTTTAAGAATTATGTATGCGTGCACATCGGCACCCAATAGGACATCAATAGAGCCTGGTTTGTGAAAGTTTGGATCTGCTAGCTCCAACTGCTTTGTTAAAGGCCAAGTCTCTTGTGGAATTTGACGTGAAGGTAACAGTGAGGTGAGTTTCTTTAGGACGTAAGCCTGTATCTCAAATTGTGAGGTGTCATTTTTTGTAGAATGGACTGTAAATGTAACCATAGATTTTGTTGTGATAACTGATGTATTTGAAATTCCAGAAATTTTGCCCACAACGGAAGTACGATCAAGATTCAACATTTGGGAAGCTGCCTCTGTGATGAAAGAACCCTACGAGCCCTGGTCCACTAGTGCTCTAAGCTTATAAATACCATTCTTAGCCTTAACCATGATTTCTGCAGTTGCTAGGATCACTTGATCATCATAAGTTTCAGCTTTTAGACTAACGCTCAGATTACAAGAGACATTCGCTTGGTCACTTTTATTATCTTCAGTATCGTTCGTTTCAACCGGTCGTGTGTTACTTGTAGTAGATTTGGCGACGTTGGTAAAATGCAACATTGTATGATGAGCCCACATTTCTTACAGGCAGTGCTCTGTCTACAATTTGATACTTCATGTCCTTTCACAAGACAGTTATAACAAATATTATTTTTCTTCACAAATTCTTGACGATTTGCGACAGTAAGTGCAGCAAAATCTTTACAGTGACAAATATAGTGGTTTTGTGAGCAATATGTGCAAGTGCTTTCGACTTCAGTTGTAGCAAAACTCTTCACAGTAGTGGGTTTCTCCTTTTTTTTGTGAATCTCTCGGCTGTTTGTGTAAGATGTGTCATCTCCATAGCTCGGAATCTTTTCTCAAGGAAATTGGTCAATTCTTCATATGTAGGGATTGATGTGGCATCTTCTAACGATTGTTCCCAAAGTTTGTAAGATTCTAGGTCTAACTTTGAGACAACTATATGTACCACAATCGCGTCCCATGTAGTGACATCTATATTCAAGTTTTTGAGCTGTGTGAGACATTGTTCAGTAGTGTCTAACATGTCTTTAATACCTTTGGTAGCTTCTGAAGTCATTTTCTTTTGGTTGAGAAAACGATTGAGGATGTTTCTTACTATGACATGCTTATTCTTATATCTATCGGTAAGTCTTCTCCATGCGTCATTATAGTTCGCTTCAGTTAGAGAGTAGTTATTTAATAACTGAGCGGCTTCACCAGTTAAGCTTGTTTTTAACAGACTTCAAAAAAAGAAGGAGGTTCTCAATTCTTCTGTATGTTGTTTTTTTTTTGTATGTTTGTTACCTCATAACTCCGTCATTTATGAACCGATTTCAAAAATTCTTTTTTTGTTTGATAGGTAATACTTCAGAGATGGTCTCATTTAAATTTCACCGATATTAGAGCTTGGACTTTGAAGATACACTAGATAACACGACCTGGTTATAACCTTTATTTATATTGACGATTCTCTTGTATATCGTTGCGCTCCGGAATTGGAATGAAATTAATTGCAGACCTGCCCTAGATATTTATTTAGGTCAAGACCACTCAAAAGGGAGAAATAAAATTTTTTTATTAATAAAAATTAAACCGTCTTCAAATCAATGTGCAACAACATAAAGTCTATTAGTTTGGTGGGCTTGGCACCGATTTCAGTAACTGCCAAATTTTATTATATGGTATGTGTATCGTATTTATAAAGTTATTTTAATTGTACTTGAGTTTTGATTAGTAAAGGATAGTTATTTTATAGTTTTCAGTGTTTTTTTTGAAAGCGGTTTAATTTTTTTTAATAAAAATTTTTTAAATAATGATGTTTCTCAATTTTGGATAAGCGTTCGTCGTTATGCACAAGAGAAACTAAAATGTCCCTAAAGCTTATCCATTGATTGTAATCTCCAGAAAATAGTGGTATGGATATAGGTGGAAGTTTAGGTCGTAGCTTTTTAGGTTCTGACGTTATTTGAACCTCAGTATTATTTTGTTGCCTATAAGTAAGTTGATAATCTTTTAATCAAGTTTTCAATTCCAAAAAATAGTCTTCCGTCCGTGCATAATGTATAGATTCCCCAAAAATAGTCGATATTACACAGAGAGGCGCACTGAATAAAACTACCAGTCAGGGTCCAAAAAAGGTTAAATGTATTCGGTTCGAAAAACACTTCATAAAATTCATGACAAATCTTAACAGCGGGATGCAGCTTAAACGCTACACCCGTTACAGCGACATCTATTGAAAAACTTATTAACTTAATTAGACTAACTTAAACTTAATTCTACACTTAAACACATAATGTTCCTCAAAGTCCAAGTTCATTTCTTTTAACTTCTCGTTAGTAGTGGAACTCCGAAGAAACTCAGCACTTTCTGTGTAGGCAGACCAATAACTTGTCAAAGTTTCCATTCGCGCTTCCAAAAATCCTTGAGAAATCATTGCCTTTCCTGATTTCTTACAATTTGTCAATAATCTTCCAATATTTGCTGATTGTGTTTGTACAATCGAAAAGTTCTTCTTGATTTCTTTCTCCATGTTTACAATATCCACAAAAGAAACCACTTTTCAGTCTAGTTTGCGAATATTCTAAGTTCGTGGAATTCAAAGAATGTGCAGCAAATTATTCTAAGTTCATGGAACGTATGAGTGAAACTTTTCTGTCTTCCAGGGTCCAAAGTCCAATCCAGACTTTTCCTGGCATTAACAATTTCACACTGACAAATCCGGTCTGATGGACCAAATATTCAAAGGAAACAAAACACAAGTAGATAACAATGTATGTTGACTTTCTTTCATTTGATCTTGTGCACATTTTTGATGAACCGACCAGGGTTACATACCATTCGGCGATGTGCATTGATAATATTTTTATGAATAAGAGCAGAATTAGAGAGCACAAAATTATTAGTGGTATTCTATCAGATCATCAAGCTCAATTAATTAAAATAGATTGCATGAAAAATAAATTAGAAAGAATAATTGAGTTTAGACCATTAGGCGGGAATCAGTTAAAACGTTTTACCAACGACGTAACAAAATTAACAAACATCGTTCCCTCTGTTGGCGATCCAAATATCATGTATAAGAGTTTTTTGAAAAATTTAACCTACATATTTAATAAAAACTGCCCAAAGAAGAAAAAAAAATTCTGACAACAAGTTACATTTCTCTGATTGGGCGACAAAAGGTATTAGAAAAAGTAGGGACAGACTTTATGAGTTGTATGACGAAAAATCATACACATCGGATGAAAACTTTCATAGCTGTGTCCGCAATTACTCAAAAATATTTAAAAAGGTATCAAAGTACGCGAAATCAATTCATATCGCCAATAAAATCAGTAAGGCTAATAACACAGTAAAAGCGATATGGAACACTATTAACACAGAAGTAGGGAAACAAAATAAGAAAAACGAAGACCTCTCCAATATACATTAATAATAAAATCGCTACTAATAAAAAACAGGTTGCTGATGGTTTTGCTAAATTTTTTTCAAATGCACCTGTACACATTTCTAGTGGTCTAGCTTCTTCTGCACATACAGCACAGGCACTATTAAGCCAAAATATAGGAAAGTGGTTCCCTAGTTTTCAGTTCAGGCACACGTTTTCATTTGAGATAGAGAAAACTTTCAAAGAATTAAAAAAAAAGAAAAGTGAAGATTTGTGGGGATTATCTGTTCATGTACTGGCTAATATAATGCCAATAGTAACACCGATTTTAGTAAATATATTTAATAAATGTGTTGACAAGGTGTGTTTCCCGATTTGATGAAGCATAGTAAAATTATACCAATATTTAAATCGGGTTGTAAGTCAGATCCTACAAACTACCGCCCAATGTCGATATTGCCAGCGTTGAGCAAAATATTCGAAAAAATAATGCTCAACCAAATGCTGGCACATTTTAACATTTGCAGGATTTTTCATGGTCAACAGTACGGTTTCACGAGAGGGCGGTCAACAACACATGCGGGAGCAAGCTTGGTCAAAAATATACTAGAGGCTTGGGAGGGATCACGAGATGCCATTGGCGTGTTTTGTGATCTTTCCAAGGCTTTTGATTGTGTTTGTCACAAAACTTTAATTTACAAGCTGAAATACTATAGAATACGTGATAAAGCTCTCGATCTCGTGATTTCATATCTGGCTGACCGAGAACAAAAAGTGAATGTAAATGGGGTTACATGTGTCGGTTCTAAATTAATGATGGGCGTTCCTCAAGGATCAATTTTGGGACCGCTCCTATTTTTGGTTTACGTTAATGATCTTCCATTTATGCTTAAAGACCTTTGTGAAATAATATTATTTGCTGATGACACATCATTATTATTTAAAGTTAACAGAAAAGACATAGATATTAGCGGACAGAATAGGACCTTGGCGGATGTCTCGAGATGGTTCGCTGCCAATAATTTACTACTGAATGCACAAAAAACCAATTGTGTTAAGTTTTCCCTATCCAATGTACCCAAAATCCATAATGGACTGAAACTGGATGGGAAAGAATTAGAATTAATGAAATCAGCTACTTTTCTTGGTTTAACAGTAGACAATAAGTCACAGTGGGCGGACCATATCGGGACTTTATCTAATAAGCTCAGTTCGGCAATATATGCTATTAGGCGCATTAGACAGTTGACAGATGTAGCTGCGGCTAGGCTGGTGTATTTCGCATATTTCCATAGCCTTATGTCTTATGGTCTGCTACTGTGGGGATCAGCGGCGCATATGAAATCTATATTTATTTTACAAAAGAGGGCAAATCAATTTATTCAAGTAAACCCAAATGCAAGGTATTTTTGAACGTCAAATCTACTTTAGTTCGGTTCGAAAAGAAAACCTGAATACTGAGAAGAACCGACAAGAAACTCAGTCTGGTATCATTTTTTCACCATCATTGTACAATAGTTATTTAAAAATACAATATCTATAAAGCCAGTAAATGCATACGCAGAGAGGATCATTTCCAGTCTATTGTTGTGTCTTCAATGAAATCGCTAATTTTGTAGTATGCTTTTCCAATCAGTGTGCGTTTAATGACAAGTTTAAATCTGTTTTCCGTTAATTGAGTAATTTCTTGAGGAATTTTATTATAAAAACGAAGACAGTTACCCAAAAATGAACCACTTGACTTTTGTAGTTTAAATTTAGGAATAACTAGCTGATCACGACCACGATTTTCCATACCACTAACAACGCATTTCTTTTGAAATAGATCTAAATTTTTTTTCAGTGTACATTATGTTTTCATAGATGTATAACGAGGGTAAGGTGAGTACATCAATGTCTTTAAAATGATCTCTCAGCGACTCTCGTGCGTTCATACTGTAGATGGTACTTATTGCCCTCTTTTGTAAAATAAAGATAGATTTCATATGCGCCGCTGATCCCCACAGTTTTACACGTATAATTCAGAAATAATAAAGAATTCAGAAAATATACTGTTGATTCTGTGTCGTTAGTGTAGGTACAACCAAGTAATTTTGACAGTGACAATATTTCGTGTAAGTAGCAAACGTTATTAAATCTTTGACATGTATTTATCACTCGATTATTTCGTTTTTGTTATGCTAAACGCGCACGAAACTATTTCATGATTTGTAGTTTTTTTCGGTGAAAACAAGATGACAGCAGTAACAAATTGTACCTACCGATTTTTCTCTAATATATGTCTGCGGCTCACCAGGCGATAATAATTCGGGTTTCATCTCTAAATTCAAGTCAAATTAAATAATTTGGAAATGACGTCACAAATTAGTATTACCATTTTAGGAAGTATTTCTTAAAAATTATATTTATTTTAAACTGTCCAACATTAAAATTGATTTATCATTTTATTTTATCCATTTATTTTACTTATTTGTCTTATTCATTTATTTTATATATTTATTTGTTAAGTAACAGCATTAGTCATGCAGTTCATTTTCGTTCATATATTTTATGAGTTAGTTTATAAGTAGCACTTGTTTTTTCGAGGAGTTATTATTTAGCAATAACATTAATTATATCTGCAGTTCTATTTATTAGTTAAATTAGCAACAATGACCCTGCAAACATCGTGTAAATAAGATTATGTTGCAATTTCGAGAGCTTTTATGATAAAGCAGAGAAGAATGCAGATTACAATGATTATTTAAAGTGTTATTTAATTACAATAGGGAAGTGAACGACGACAACGCGATCCTGCGTGACGCAGCCGCCGAGTACCTGGACGAGCAGGCCGCCGCCGGCGGTGGTGCCGGTGGTGGCGGCGACGTCCCCGCGCCCTGGGACGAGGACGAGGTGGGTGCGTGCGAGTGTGCGAGTGTGCGAGTGTGCGGGCCGCTCGCCGTCTCACGTCTCACACGGCGACGTGTCACGCGCCGGCACGGTGCGCAGGTGGAGTGCGCGGCGCTGGCGGCGGCGCTGCGGGCGCGGCGCGGGCCGTGCTGGGCGGGCGGCGCGCGCTGGCAGCCGTCGGGCGAGCTGTGCCGCGCGCTGCTGGCGGCGCGCGACCCGGCGCTGCGCGGGCGCATGCCGGCGCGCCAGCTGCCCGCCGTGCGGCACGCGCTCGCCTACTGGCGCGCGGCGATCGCGCACTGCGCCGGCGGCCACGGCCACGGGCACGGCCACGGGCGGCGCGTGTCCTCGTACGGCGCGCGCGGCGTGCTGCGCGCGTGCGGCGTGAGCGTGTCCAACAAGGTGCTGGAGGCGCTGGTGGCGCGCTTCGAGCGCGGCCTGCGCCTCGCGCCGCAGGACCTGCTGCTGGCGCTAGCGCTGCTGCATCTGGCCCACGGTCGGCGCCGCGACACACACACACTCACAAACACGCACGCACACCACGGCGCACGCCGCGTCACACTCACACTCACAATCACACACACACAAACACACGCTCACACACGCTACAAAACACACACACGCTCACGCCACGATGTGCATACGCGCATACGCAAACTCACAATCACACTCAAAGTCGTACTCACAGTCACACACACACACTAAGTGACACGCGTGCGGGAACACACACACACACACATCATACGCTTGCTTTGAATCTCATTCGTTCCACTAACCGTTTTACCTTATTCGTTTCCAGAGCGCTACCGCAACCTGGAAGCCAGATCGAAGTCCAATCCGATATCCCTCGAGGAGGTGCGTACTTCCGCCAGCGACAGTTAGGTCGCTGGTTGTTTCATTTAAACACCTCATCGACTCTCACGTTATGATTATTACATCGCAAACAAAATCGTATGACAGAAACACATATCCGTTCCAGATGATCCTGATGACAATTCAAACGTGAACAATGCACTACCTCACGACTTCCCGGGCCCGCGCCAACCCTCGTCGTGCACCTATGAAACACCTCTGCTTTCTGATTTTTTTTCTTTTAAATACGGAAAAAACCAATCGGAACTAACACCTTGCTTCAACTTTTAATCCTATATCTTATATATATTATATTCTTATCCTAATCGGACTGCGAAACCTTCTCACAAAAACAGAGTGCGAATTCAGGGAATTAAAAGTTCCCTGAAATCGCAATCAGAAGCGACATAGCCGACGCCTTCTCCCCTCACTCGACTTGTTCACACTACTCTACCAGTATTATTCTCTCACTCGTCCAAAACTCCACCGCCAAATAGCTTGGCAATCGATCTATGCTATTGAAGTACTTACATCATATTTATAAAAAAATGTGAGTACCAGTTTACAATAACAATCAAAACGTAATTTACGGCGTACAGAAAAAAAGTAAATACATACAGGGCAAAACTCTACAACTAGCTATTGCCCGCAACTTCATCCGACAGGAATTAAAAAGTAGTCTATGTCGTTTCTCAGAACTTAATCTATCTCCATTCTAAATTTCATCAAAATCGATCCAGTGATTTAGCCATGAAAGCCAACCAAACAGTCACACAAATTTTCGAATTTATAGTAGCATCATTTATATAGCATTAGTACGGATTATTCTGATTCAAGATGACACTGATCAATACTTAATCTATAAGTTAATAGTGGCACTGAATGTCAATTTGTTGCGGTTAAATTCTCTACTCTTCCCAAATAGGAAATTGACGTGAAGTATTTATTCCATTTACTACTTCACACACTCGGACCAAGTACACAATAGACGAAGCATTTGCTCTAAAAGCGTGTCTTTAGTGTCCTTTTTTGTTGACCGACATTCTAGATGTTTACTGATGCGCGTGACTAGGGTAGGCCGCAGTACAACGATACACACTTGAACATGATATATTTTTATTTCTGTGAATACTAGTAGCCAAAACTGTAGATTTACGAGTATTTAGCAAATAATTATTTCATGACCGATTCATAAGCTGACACAAAATACACTGACAGTGCGAGGTTACTATACTGTAGTTAACTGTTTTACTCATGGCTACGTTCGATAAGATAGAGACAAGAAAATTCGTTTGACACACGGTGGTAAGAGCGGCAACTTATTACGACTCCGTTCATAATGTCTCTTGGTCCGAGTTCACACACAAACTACGTACAAATGAACGTTTAGGTATGACTTTTTGGCGGGAACGAGAGAACTGAGGTTGTCATTTTATTTAGGTTTTCTATTTTTTATATTTTTGGGAATTTTAAACTACAAAAGTGACAGTATATTGTGTTTTAAAGTTCTGTGTTAGTGAAAAGAATGGAGTAGGTCTAAATAAATATATATAGTTTAAATTCTCGCGCTCTTTCAAGGAGTCCTATTAAACTTCAGTAAAGTCTACTATCACTATACTGGAGGGGTTTTACGATAACGATTCTACATAATAACACAATACATGACATTGGCAAATGCGCTAATCTGTGCGCCATGCCTCAAAAGAAAAAAAAGTTTAGGTGACGCTGACGCTACTGTCCTTTTTTAGACACAGTGTCTGTAATTACGGTTATGTGTTTATTTTATTTGTTGTTGATTTGTATTTACTCTCGGTAACCAAAGACATCCGTCCAAACCAGCTTAGACTAAAAAGTACAAATATATTTATGAATAAGGAATTATAATAAAGTCGAGCTTCGTTGTTCGCCATTTAAGGCTTTTAAACGATTACTGCAGAATACAATGTATTATATTTATATCTTCTCTTGTATTCATAGTTTTAAATTTCGACCTAAATACCTACGTAAACCAAATATAAGTCCGTTTCAATACAATTTTTCAAAAGAGTAAACAATCTTCTTGAATAATACGGGTGTTTTAAAATAATGCATATTTATATAAAGAATATAATTAATGTAAAAATATCTTTATTCATAGTAATAATTTACATCAAATTCATTTATTTTAACATGACTTACGTCGAAAGGTGAACGTGGGTTAACGGGCAGGTTTTAAAAAAGTAGGTATACAGAGGTACGCGCGCTAGAGCTAATGTGACAGAACTGACTTTATTTGTTTTAATAATTGCTTATTTACTAGTGTTTGAACAATAGGTCTTTAATTCTTATCTTATTTGGATATCATAGTACTGATAATACTTTCTAATTATATCCCCGTACATTAGGGTCATCCCATTAAAGATTCATAATATAATGTTTATTACAGTAATACAACGCTTTGTTCATACTTATGGCTAATTATCGCTACGTAACTCATGTCTTGTTTAAAAATAAACAGAAATTTTTGTTTACCTTTTCGGCAAATTGTATTCAAACGGACCTTACATATTACCTCCAGACCAAACAGGTCACACTACACTACATGTATACACGTGGGTATTGCCTTGTTAAGAGTAATTGAGTACGACTTATGAATTAATATAACGACATTTATGTTTATAATCTTTAACAAAATGTGATATATATGTGTATTATTGTTATGATAATATTTTAGAACGCATCGAATATTGAATTATTATTGTTATTGAAGTATTAATAAGTTCCTTTAGCTATTTATTGTAGCTGTATTGCGTGAAATTTAAGTGACTTTGTTGTGCAATTGAAATTACACAGGGCCCTGATTTATTATTGTCTAGTGATAGGTAGGTATGACCATGACATCCAATTTGTACTTTAATATACCTACTCATACAATGGTTCCGCCACAGACAAGGTTCCGCGAACACTTATCGACGTATCGTCTATCCGGACTATTGCGGACCGACCCAGCTATACTCGTATTGTCACACAATGTGCCTCGGAGTTTCGAATATTTTATCGTTTTGATTGTACTATGGATTCTGCATGATTAACTGAACGTGGAACGACACCCAGACAAAATCAATTTAAAACAATTCATACTCAACCTGGCTGAGACTCACTAAACAGATAAGTACATTAAACTCTAAACCAAATATCTAATTTATAATATAAAAAATAAAAGGTAATACGTATTTTCTTTATTTTGCTGTCCATTGTATAATATTTACAGTAGTAAATTAGGACTCTGTGCATTTACCAGTTTAATTTGATTGGTTCGCATGTAACGTGTTGTTATGTAATATGTAAACGTATATGTTTGGTGCTGATATGCTGATGTAACATTTACTCGTATATCGTATCGTAACGACATTCCACTTCATACGATATTTTTTATTGTTATTACTTACCAAAAGCCTAGCTATAGCTATAGAATAATGTTATTAATAATAAATACTGTACATGTATGTAATTTGTTGACATATAAGATAGAATCTCAATGGAAGCTATGTTCGACAGCAGGTTTATTATTCAATGAATAAATGCGTTTGTAAAATAAAGAACAGTGTTATTTCAATACCTACCTTTCTTTATAATTATAACTTGAACAGAAATATATTTAGGGTCAGCTGCTTTGCGGAAGTTAAAGAGAACCTTTATCTTGTTACCAGTCCCGAAGTCAAAATGGCGTAGTCAAATCATTTTACGGGTAGAGGAAGCAGGGGCAATGCCGTTTACTTAAAAGAAAAAAGACATTTTTTTTATAATATTTTGATCTATATTAAAAGTATGAATGTTCAGTAGACTTTTTGGCGGGAAAGGGAGAAGTGAGATTGTCATTTTTTTAGATTTTCTATTTTTTACTTTTTTGGGGGTTTTAAACTACAAAATTGATAGTATATTGTGTTTTAAAGTTCTGTATAAGATAAAAGAATGGAGTACGTCTAAATAAACATGTCATGTAGCTGAAGTTTTCGCGCTCTTCCAAGAAGTCCTATAAAATTTCAGTAAAGTATACTATCACTTTACTGGAGGTGTTTTACTATAGCGATTCTACTTTATTAATACAATACGTGACATTGGCAAATGCGCTAATCTGTGCGCCATACCATGAAGAAAGAAACTATTCAGTAATCAATATTTTAACACAAACCGTTTTTATCTATCACTTTTAACCAGTAATAGCCATTTACAAAAACAAATAGGGCGCCATTGCCCCTGACTATGGGTAATACGGCTCAGGCAAAGGGGTAATAACGCTCAAATTTGTTTACTTCAATAAAACAAATGAAATCCATAAACTGTAATCTAATAACATATAAGAGAGATCAACTTTAATCAACTAAATTAAAACGTAAAACCACAAGTGGCCATTAATCATTATCCTTACCAACAGTAACGATTTTCATCTTATAGACACATAAGTCATGTAAGTCATGTATGTAATCTTCTGCAGAATTCCATCTAGACAACACAGCGTGAGCCCGCGTATGGTACAGTGATAACACAATTATTGTCGAATTGCTATCCTCCGCTTTATTTTCAAAAGTATCAGAATAAGAAAAATTTAAATAAAAAATTTCATAAATACTTCGTATTTTTTTTTAATAAGTACGGAAACCACATTTTAAATTTTTAATGAAATAAAACTGATCCCTCTAAATGAGATTATTTCATGAAATGACATTATTTGATTTCTAAAAAATTTGTACTTAATTTCTTTTGTAATTTAAAATTCGGAATAACCAATGTAAAATCTTTATAAATACTGCTACGAGTAGATAGTATTACGAAGTACATTCAATAGTAGACCTTAATGCTAGCAAGCGTGTTTAGGTCATAGCTCTGCAAAGCCTAGGTCTCGAGATATAAGCACGAAAAGTTACGTGTCTAGCACCATTTAAAAATCGACCTTACGGCTTGGACATAAGGTTCAACTGTAACAAAACGTTTATGTAATATTATTGTGATGTCATTGCAGCGACGTCAGATCCTTAGATATAGCGACACTATTATGTAATAGCGATGTAGCCATTTATTTTGTTGGTTTATTATTTGTACATTAATAGAGTTGTGTAATGAGATTAAGAAAATGTTGTATCAGTGTGATAACTGGTACCTATAGTGTGGTATGACTGGTACGTATCGTTGAATTAAGTTTGGTTTCATTCGCTGGTAGGTGTACGGTAGTTCTATAGAGATCGAAGCTAAATCAATTTATAGAACTAAGCCAATCAGTAAACTCAACTGCAAGGTATTTTTGAAAGTCAAATCTATTTTAGTTTGGTTCGAAAATAAAATCTGGCTATTAAGAGAAATTTACAAGAAACTCGAGTATTGTTTATTAGGTATGGTTCCTAAATTAGAGACGAATAAAACAGAGCAATATTGTTTATTGATGGTTTTAATAGTTTGTATGTATGTATTATTTATGAAAATGGTTATTTTGTTGTATGTTATTATATAAAAAATGATTAAAGAGAAAGACAAATTTCGTAGGAGGTTCAAGCGCTTTGGAAATCCCATTGATGAGATTGAGTACCGTATAGCTAGAACAAGAGTCCATTCTCAGGTTGTAGCTTGCTATAATAACTATAAAGACAGTATTGAAAGTGAAATTTCTAAGAACAACTTGAAACCATTTTGGTCTTTTATTAAGAACAAGAGTAATGGAAGGGGATCCATTCCTAGTGAAATGATATTAGTTGATAAAACTTATAATACACCTCAAACGATTTGTGAAGCTTTTGCCAACAACTTCTCATCGGTATATGCCTCTAATAACCCTTATTTTTCAACAAAATGGGATGTCCCTGAGCCAACATCTAACGTATTCCACAATACTCTAGGTTCAATCTATATTGATGTGGCGCTGATTGAAAAAGCCCTAAAAAGCCTAAAGATGTCTCTTGGTGCTGGTGCTGATCAAATCCCCGCAGTTTTTATTAAAAATTGTTCCAAGTACTTAGTTAAACCCCTACATACTATTTATAACTTTTCTTTATCCAAGGGAATCTTTCCCACTGCATGGAAGTCTGCTAATGTTGTTCCCATCCCCAAAGGTGGCTCTGCAGGCGATATACTAAACTATCGTCCGATTTCACTTCTCCCGATTTTCGGCAAGTTGTTTGAATCAATTATATGCCCTATTTTAAGCAAGCATATTTCTCCTCTTCTAGTGCAAGAACAGCATGGCTTCCGAAACAAAATGTCAACTTCCTCTAATCTAATTCTTTATACAAATGACCTATCGAAATCCCTTGATAAAGCATTACAAATAGATGCAGTATATACCGATATAAGTAAATCTTTCGACAGAGTGGCACACAATTTACTTCTGTATAAATTGTCAAAATTTGGTATACATGGGTGTCTCCTTGATTGGTTCTCCTTCTATTTAACAGCAAGAACACAAAAAGTTGTAATCTGCGGTCACGAGTCAAATAGCTATGATGTTACATCGGGAGTTCCTCAGGGGTCTCATTTGGGTCCAATACTGTTTTTAATATTCATAAATGATTTGGGTCAACAAATAAAATATTCAAAATATTCGCTCTTCGCAGACGATCTAAAGATATATAAAGTTATCAACAGTACTAAGGATTCTTCTCGATTACAAGAGGACCTGAATGCAATAAGTAACTGGACTAAGATAAATTTTTTGCCTTTAAATATAAAAAAATGTAAACATATAAAATTTCATCGTAAGCGCAACTTTCTAAGAACATCCTATACTATTGATAACTGCATTCTTGAAGAGGTTAGCTATATTAGAGATCTTGGTGTCATCTTGGATGCAAAATTATCTTTTACTTTGCACTTTGACAATATAATAAACAGATCGCTCAAATTGCTAGGTTTCATATGGCGTAACTGTAAACACTTTAAAAGCAACATTGCTCTAAAGGCAGTCTACTTCGGACTTGTAGGGAGCATATTAGAATATTGCTCATGCATCTGGAACCCGCAATATCAGTGCCACATTGATAGGATTGAAAAAATCCAAAAGCGCTTTCTTTTCTTCTTAACAGTTTACGCAAAAAAATTACACCTGCTTAATTCTTACGATTCGAGATTGAGTCATTTTAAAATGATTTCTTTAACAAATCGCCGTTGGATTGCTGACCAAATTCTTTTGTATAGAATGTTGCATAACCTGGTCGATTGCCCTTTGTTGCTTGAAAAAATTAAGTTCTCTGTCCCTCGTTTTGGGTTGAGACCAGCTAATTACCATCCCTTTGCTGTCAGTGTCTCGAACACTAATGTTGGCCGTCATAGTGTTATTTCTAGAATTTGTAGGGAACACAATAGTTTCTACAAATCAAAAAGAAGTGACATACACTCTTTATCGTTGCCAGCTTTCAAGAAAGCGGTATTCTTATACAAGAAAAGCCTAAGCCAATCCACTTAATTTATATACGGGGACTTGCTAAGTTATAGCTGAGCATCTCATTTCAAATGGTTATTGTAATGTTGTGTGATTTTAGTTTAACACTCTAGTCATAAATATCTGTACTAAATGAAATGTCGAGTTTGCCTATAATTGGGTTTACACTATGTTATGTGATATGAAATTGTTTAACTTTAAGTCTACAGTGTAATATCTGTTGGCAATCCAATAAATAAAATAAATAAATAAATGTTAGGGTGATATTGATAGCGTGTACTGTTATTAGTGTTACAAGGTAGGGATATATACCTTGATGGTGATGGTGATGGATTAGAAAAGGGAACGAATGGTTTAAAAGAAAACGGAAACAATGAGTTATAAAAATGTATATCCTATTTTAATCTTAAGCTTATATATTTATAAATAGGTACAGTAATTTTTTTAGAGAGCTCGTGTATGATCGAATTAAATATTTGGTTTGGAAGACTTTGGTACGGTGGCGGCGTGGTGGTGTCTCGCTCTAGTCGCCGTCGTCGTCGGCGGGTGCGAGCGAGCGGCACGCCGCGTCGTTCTGTCGCCCGAGAGACAGCGTGCGGCCCGGGACGCGCTCGAGCCGCGTGCGCGCGCGCCGCACGCGCGGCCCGCCGCCGCTCGCCAACGAGCTCAGCGTGCCGTTCTGGCGCAGCTCCAGGTCGGGCACGCGCGCGCGCACGCACAGCGTCGTCGTGTCGTAGAAGTCGGCGTCGGCGGCGATGGTCAGCGCCGGCGTGGCGCTGCCGGCTGCCGCGGCGCGCACGTCGGCCCAGGCGACACGCGCGCGCACCACCACCGCCGCCGCCGCGGGCGCGGCCAGCGCGAGGCGCGCGCGCGCCGTGCGCGACCACAGCGACACCTGCAGCTGCGCGTCCAGCGCCAGCAGCACGGCGACGTCGGCGCGCGCGCGCAGCGCCACGCCGGCCGCCGAGGGCAGGCGGCGCGGGCCCGCGGCCGCGGCGCGCGCGGTGCGCAGCACGGGCGTGGGCGCGCTGCCCGCGCCGGCCCACACGTGGCCCAGCAGCTCGCCCTGGCTGGCGAACAGCGTCACGGGCGGCAGGCGCGCCGCGCCCACGCTCAGCGCCAGCCCGCCGGACACGTCCTCGTCCTCGTCGGTCCCGTCGGTCCCGTCGGTGCCGTCGGTCCCGCCGCCGCCGGCCAGCAGCGCGCCGAGCCCGCTGGTCCACAGCTCGAGCGCGAGCGCGGGCAGGCGCCGGCCGCGCGGGCCGCGCGCGCCCAGCCGCACGACGCCGCGCCGCAGCAGCCCGCCGGCGGCCAGCTGCAGCGACTCGAGCTCGCCGCGCCAGCCGGCCCAGCCCCAGCCCGTGCCGCGCACCAGCACCGACGACGTGCCTGCGCGCCACCGGACACCGAGCACTCGTTACACACTCATCTCACAAACCCACTTATTGAATACTAACAACCCACCCCAGCCTGGCATGGAAAGAATTTTTATTGAAGATAAAATACAGCCTATGTTACTCAATGAAAAAGCTTAGCTTTCTATAACTAAAAAATTTTTTCAAATCGGTTGAGTAATTTTTGAGTATATCCATTACATACAAACAGTTTATCTCTTTATAATCTTAGAAAGTCGTGACAGCTCTGAAATCAAAAGATGCTGGATCCGATGATCTTTCACCCATATTCATTGGGCTTTGTTCTTCTGCATTCGCCAAGCCGTTGACGTGTCTCTTTAACAAATCTTTAACTGAAAGTGTCTTCCCAGATTCATGAAAAACAACTCGTGTCGTACCCATTCATAAACCGAACGATAAATCCTACGTTTCAAATTACCGTCCTATTAGTATTTTATGTTATTTTTCCAAATTATTCGAAGATTTACTTTACAAATTTATTTATAAACATATCTAAGTAACCGACAACATATTTTTCTAAAACATCGTTCAATCTTATCTAACTATTTTGTCTACGCTAATTACATTTACTCTAGTTCGATTGTGGATCTCAACTGAACTCCATCTATATGTATTTTGCAAAAGCCTTCGATCGAGTGAACCATTACATACTTTTACGAAAAATATATTACATGGAAATACAAAGCGATCTATATAGATGGATAAAATCCTATTTAGACAATCGTACACAACATGTCTCTATTCATAGCTACAATTCAAACTTATTCACTTCTAAAACAGATGTGCCTCAAGGTTCTAAACTAGGACCTTTATTATTTATTATATTTATAAACGATCTACTAGACCAGTTTGAATGTGAATACTTGACGTATTCTGATGATGTTAAATTATACAGATGGATATCATCAATCGCGGATTGTTTAACTTTACAAAGAGACTTGAATAGAATGCGTTACTGGTGTTCAGTGAATAATGTCACTAAATTTTAAAAAAAGTTTTATAATATCTTTCGCTAAAAAAAATACTCACAATATTTGATTACGAGATAAATGGCTCACAATCGAAAAAAGTAAATACAATAAAGGATTTAGGTAGTTTGTTTGATAGAAAATTATCGTTTGGGGATCGATCATTACGAAGTAAGTTATAATTAATAAAGCTAATCGACTTTTAGGATTTACAATTAGATTTACCAAACCATTCAGAAGTTCGTCTGTAATGATTGATTACTTTATTCTTATCGCAAGTTCGAAGCATAATTGAATATTTTTCAACAATAGTCGTTTTGTGACTCGCTAACTTCGATTCTACCATTTTCATAATTTTTGTCTGTCCGTCTGTCTGTCTGTATGTCCTTTTATAACTGAAGAATGGCTTGACTAATCTTGACGAAAGTCGGTACGTAGTAAGACCATGTGATTGCGCTCATGATAGGTTACTTATTTTTTAGAAAATCTACTCTTAAAGGGGTGAAAAGGGGGATGAAACTTTGTAAGGGAAATAGTAAACCGCTGAATCGATTATAAAAAAAATTGGCAGGGAGTTAGTTTGACATCAGAGAACAGACATGGGCTACTTTTTTTTTAATCGAAAATGTACCCCTAAAAAGGTGAAAAGGGAGATCAAATATTGTATGGGAAACGCTAAATTTTGGTAATGATAAAATTTGGTGCGGTAATAAGACTTGTTTTATCAAAAACAGATAAGCTACTTTTTTATCAAAAATCTGTGAAAAAGGGAACGGGAGGGCGGAGGACGAAACATTGTACGGGATATCCTAAAGCGCTGAACTGATTATGATGTAGCATGGATATAGAACGGACGGACATAGGCTATTTTTTTATTAAAAAACTACCCCTAAAGGGTTGAAAAGGGGGATGAAACCTTTAATGGGATTGAAATAGGGAATGTAACTTTTTAACCGTGGAACCAATTATGATGTTAGGTATAGAGATAATATATGCCCGGAGACAGACGAGGGCTAGACGTAGGCTTTTTTTCATAAACATTCTTTAAACATACTATGTACACATGTACATACAATTTAACCTAATCCGGGACAGCCACGAAAAAATTTTCCGCGCAGACGACGTCGCGAGTTCAGCTAGTTTAAAATATCATTTCATTTTATGAACCAAATAAATTAAAAAACAAAACGTTTTTAGTTGTTTCACTAAAAAAAAAATACAAAGAGAATAATGTGTGAATGCAATTTCAGGATCTGTGGGGGTTGTACGGATCGGATTTTCTCGCTTCGCGTTATCGTGGGGAAGTTTCTGGCCATAGATCAGAGAATTTTCTGCGCTTTTGTGGATCTTGAAAAAGCATTCGATAGAGTAGTGCGAAAGAAACTGTGGAGACTTCTGCCCGGATATGGCGTGGAAGACGGCTATTCGTATTGTATTTGGACAGTTGCTTCCAAACTATGAAAGTAGTATGAGTGGTATGATATGTGATGGCACAGTGGTAAACTGCCTTTTGGATGCTGATAATGCTGTGCTTATAGCACCATCAGAAGCGGAGTTGCAGACACTAGTTACGTCCATGAAAGAAGACTGTGAATTGAAAGGATTGAATATGAATGTGAATAAAACTAAGGTTCTGTTGTTTGATAGAGAAGATGTATAGACAAAGTGTGATATATCGGTAAATGGAAAATATTTAGAACAAGTGAACAAAATTGTATATCTGGGGAGTACGTTTTCGAGGGATGGAAGATGTGAACTGTATGTGGAGAGACGGGTAGCAGCCGGTAATAAAGTGAACGGTGTTCTGTCCGTATTGGTAGGCAGTGTAAATGTATCTAACTCGGCCAAAATGGACGTATATGCGGTGTTGGTGCCAACTTTATTATACGGTAGTGAGGTCTGGATATGCCCGAAGTCGTGTGAAAGTAAGATAAATGTAGTAGAAATGAGAAATAAATTTTCAGTTATAGAACACACCCGCTATATAGGATTTATGATGACCTTACATATACAGAAACTTACTCCTGTGTATTTCATTTCATTTCATACGTATATTGTATGTGCCGAACAAAAAAATGCATTTTAAATAATGCGTACAAATATATAACAAATCCACCAATGCTTACATATAATGTAATTTCTAAAACAGTGAACACTGATTTTCCTCCTAAACAAGCAACAAAAATATCTACTAAATATTTAATATGTGAATGTCGTAATTAAAAAGAAAACGCACAATGTGGAATTGAGTAGTTATTGTTCTAGTTCTCACATTAGGATATATGGTAAGTAGTGTTCTACACGGGGCTTCTATACTTCCATATACTCCACTTTTTTGGAAATATTGTTTATATTAAATTGAATTAAATGACAAATTAAATGATTCTTAATTTTATTAAGGGATATTTTACGTTTGATTAAGAAATGTATGAAGCTAAAATTGTTTTCACAAAAAAATAAATAGTAAATGGTTTCTAAGACAGTTAACCTGTACTTTTTATAGATTTCGTTTTTTTTTATATTGTGTTAGTAAAAAAAAAATCTGTCTAATTTTTTTTCGAAGAATTGTAATATTGCGAAAAGGAGGAGGTACGCACCGGCCGGCGCCTGGGCGTCCCAGTTGTAAGGGGTGGGGCGGAGCGCGCGCAGCGCGGCCCCGAGGCGCTCGCGGTGCGGCTCGTGCGGCTCGGCCAGCAGCGCCGCCAGTCGCTGCCACAGCACGCGCCGCAGCTCGGGCGGGCCGGCGCGGGCCGCCTGCGCCACCAGCGCCGCCAGCCACGCGGGGTGCGCCGCGCCGCGCTGCAGCGCCACGTCCAGCGCCGCGCCGCGCACATCCAGCGGCCGCGACGAGTTGAGCGCCACGCGCGCCAGCGCGGCCAGCGCCGAGCCGTCGAGCTCGTGCGGCGGCGCGGCGCGCACCACCTCCACGGCGGCCGCCGCCGCGGCCCGCGCGCCCGCCGTCGCCACGCGCGCCGCCGCCTCCGCCACGTCCCCGCGCCGCAGGTTGGCCAGCGCCGGCAGGCGCGCCGCGCGGCACGCGTCGTCGCGGCACGCGGCCAGCGCGCGCAGCGCCGCCTCGCGCGCCGCCAGCGAGGCGCGCTCGGCCCCGGGCGCGGGCGCGGGCGCGGCCCGCAGCGCCGCCGCGGCCGCTGCCGCCGCCAGCAGCGCCGCGTGCCGCACGGCGCCGCAGCGCGCCTCGTCGGCCAGGCGCAGCGCGGCCAGCGCGACCGACTCGTGCGGCGCGGGCGCGGCCGCCAGCGCCGCCAGGTACGCCAGCGCCAGCTCGCGCGGCGGGTCCGCGTCGGCCAGCTGCAGCGCCGCGCGCGCCGCGCCGAACGCCGCCGCCGTGCCGGCCGCGCCCATCGCCGTCGCCAGCCCGCGCCTGCGCACACGCATACACACACGCGCACATCTAACGACCGCCCCACTGTATTATTGCCTATTTGCAACCAACATAAAAGAACCAAATATCAGCACACGATATCTGTTATTAAAACAAAATTTCTGTTAATGTGACGTCTTCCTAAATCCAATATGGCGGATGTTCCATAACAGAAAATAATTTTTTTATTCAGTTGGCAATATGGGTATCAAATGAAACGGAACATAAGAGGAGGTTTCTGTATATGTGACGTTATCATCAATCCAGTATGGCAGCGTTATCATCAATCCAGTATGGCAGCGTTATCATCAATCCAGTATGGCAGATGTTCCACAAAAGAAAATAACTTTTTTGGTCAACACCAAAAATACGGGTATCAAATGAAATAGATTACGCATGGAAAGGTTTCTGTATATATGATGTCATCATAAATTCAATGTGGTGGATATTCCATCACAGAAAATAACTTTTTTGTTGAACACAAACAGCATAGGTATCAAATTAAATAGAATACGCATGGCAAGGAATATGGCATATGCTCCGCGATAGGAAGTAACTTTTTCAAGACTTCAAACACTATAGATATAAAACGAAATGAAGTACACAGGAGAAGATTTTTGTACATTTGACGTCATCATAAGTTCAATGTGACGTATGCTCCACAATAGAGTAAGTTATTTCAAGATCTCCTCCAACAATACAGGTATCTCGGGTAACCTTAGTAACTCGGAGAGGTCACGGAAAAAATTTCCACGCGGATAAAGTCTCCGGTACAGCTAGTATAATATTATTTAAATAGTACCACGAATAATTCATTTTACGATCATAGTCCAATACACGCGCAATTGTAATACATGATATCAATTTTATTACAATTAGGCATTGGCCGCGCAATGATTGCATAGTCGCCGCTGTATGCAAATTATGAACGTAATAAGGACGCGACGCGGCCGCACTGCCAGTGACAATGGCAGTGACAGTGGCAGTGGCAGTGGCAGTGGCAGTGGCAGTGGCAGTGGCAGTGGCAGTGGCAGGCTCCACTCACAGCAGACGGTGGTCGCGCGCGGCGGTGCGCTCGAACAGCTGGCGCAGGCGCGGCTCGGGCGCGGCGCGCACGGCCCGCACCAGCCGCAGCACGGCGCCGGCGCCGGCCTCGTCCGCTCCGGCGCCGGCGCCCGCCATCGCCCCCATCGCCTCCATCGCCAACACCGGCCCGCCCGCCTCCAATGCCTCCTCCAACGTCTGCGGACGATACCACACACCACTCCTACATGATTCTCAACCACCCGTATAATTTTTTTTTTTTTTTTTTTATTATTTATTAGAGATCAAACAGCCACAAACAAGTTATTATAAAAACAATACAATGTATGTTTACAAAAAATAAGCCTATAGTCTCCTTAATGATTAACAAGAATATGTATTATAATGAAACCGAAGAGCTCAAATCATACGGCACGTCAAAACTATGAACTATATTCTGACCTACCGTACGACGGCACTGAATGGAATATTAATTAAGTAGGTAAACTGCTATGTTACAACAATAATCAACAGCCACAATAATAATTTAACTAACAGTTACAACAACAATTTAACAATTTCTAAAGTTAAGATTGCTTCTGGCTAATGGGCTTCAATAGACATTTTCTCTTTAACATATTTTTTGAATGTAACAAAGGAAATATTAAATATGTCAAAGTCGAACAATTTATCATTATATAAGATTCTATCCAACGCAAGAGATCACCATGTATACCGAGTTGCCATAGTTTTAGTAATAACGTGTTGTGATTTATTTTATCAAATGCCTTGGCGAAATCAGTATACACGGCGTCCACCTAGTATTTATTATCCAAAGCATTTAAAATAAACTCGGTAAAACTAAGCAAATTAGTCTCCACACTGCGTCCTTTATAAAAACCGTGTTGATTAGGAGCAATGTAACGGCGTACAGCAGAAGCCAATTGACACAATTTTTTCAAGAATCTTTCCCATTTGACACAGTTTAGATATAGGTCTGAACTTCTCTATATCACCACTAACCACTCCTTTAGGGATTGGTGTAACCCACGCTCGTTTCCAAATATTTGGGACGTGAAACTCGTTTATTGACTTGGAAAACAAAATACTAATCGGTAAAGTTAATAAAGCAGCACATTTACTAATGAAAACAGGGTGTATCCCATCCGGCCCTGCACCTTTATTAATATTGACAGATTTTAAATATTTGTACACAATGTCCGGTGTTATCTCTATAGTATGCATGTTTAACACTGCATCAGGAAAACCCTGCAGATTAGATAAATCTAATGGATTTTGGTTTGGCTTTTCAAAGACTGAGCCAAAATGGTCATTAAATTGGTTACAAATATCTTCACCGCCAGTAAACGTAATACCCCTATATGTCATAGTATCTAGTAGTGAATTACGTGGAAATATGGATTTGATATAACTCCAGAAGAATTTGGGATGGCTTTTTATTTTTTGCTCAGAGAAATCTATATATTTATTATAACACTCACGTTCTAATTTCCTTGCCCTCTTACGTAAGATTTTGAAACTTTGGTAGTCCAATCGATTATTAAAAATCTTCCACAGTCTATGGTATTTTTGTTTTTCTTTTAATACTTTCCGCAAAGGCAAACTATGCCAAATAGGAAATGAGGGGATAGATTTTCGTGCACGTAACGGTACAAACCTGTGGATCAAGTTATTCAATATATCATAAAATAATTCAATTGATTTTTCCATGCACAAATTCGAAAACACGCTTTTCCAGTTTATTTCTGACAATTCTCTATTTATATCGCTATAATTGCCCAGCTCAAATTTGTATCTGTAAGTGTCTCTAGCCTTAAGAGGTTTAAAATGCTTTAAATGAATATCAATCAATAAGGACCTGTGATGTACATCTTCATGCGTAAGTGGATTTTTACAGTTGTGAACGTGGCATTCAAAACCTGACAGTACTAAGTCCAGTATATTTCCTGTCGTATTTCGATAGCAGTTAAACTGTTTCAGATCAGAAAATGATAAAAATTCACTAAGGGA
Organism: Zeuzera pyrina; assembly: GCA_907165235.1. NCBI lineage: Eukaryota > Metazoa > Arthropoda > Insecta > Lepidoptera > Cossidae > Zeuzera > Zeuzera pyrina. The sequence continues at coordinate 23,424,346 of OU015632.1, forward strand.
TTGAACAGCAAAATTACCAGTAGGTGCCAAATACAGGTCTCGAGAGGTAGCATTGACAGTCCATGTGGCATCAGAAATATTGAAATCGCCAGCAATTAAAAATAAATCATTTGGCATTTCGATTATTAATTTTCCGGCAATCTCAAAAAAGGAAACGAGAGCTTCTTTATATTTGGGTCCTTGGGGTAGGTAGATACAAGCTATATTCAAAAAACGAGATCGTGTGCAATCAAGTGGCAACGAGACCCAGATACAATCGGCGGCGGCAGCGGGCGGCAGCGGGCGGCGCGGGCCAGGCCCGGCGCACCGGCCTCAGCCGGGCGCGCACCGCCACGACCACTCCGCCGCGTGCCGCCTCGCTCGTGTCCACTCGCCGCGGCCGAGCGGTCGCAGCGATGCACTATGTACCTAGCATCAAAAAACTCAGCGTCGTAAAAATCACTAGTTAACCAACTTTCTGTCACACATATAAAATCATAATCTGAAAGAGCAACCTGTGAACAAAAACTGTGCGACTTAGTACGCAATCTCCGTACATTCTGATAATACCCACTAAGAACTGCACTAGCCATTTTGAAATCCTAGAATAATATTATACAACATTGAAACCTTCATACTTTTAAAAAAGGCGCATGAAATAGTAAAGAAACTTTCGCCTCGCAGATGCAAAACTTTAAGTTCGTTTCTTAATTTTGTACATTGAAATGCCATTATAAACTGTTTTAAAATTCGCAATCTTGTAATTTTAAAAAAATTTCTTACAATTAAATTGAAATAACAAAAAGTTCCAAAATCGGAAGAAACTGTAATAACTGTATACATCAAAAAGCAATCCTCACAGAATGAAGCCCATACATTGCTTATAAATGCTAGTAAGAAATACAACTGGTAAGTATTTTGTCACTTTATATTTAGGAGATCAGATTCCCTATTAATGCATAATACCCTCGATGTGCCATTTTTACGCATGAAAATCCTACAGTCCCTGACCCATAGATGCGAATACTGCAATTCTGATTTTAACTGCCTCGCGCGCTTTAATAGTTGCTTTTTACTGGGAATCAGGTGATCGTTCAGATACAGGCCAGTCGCCGCTCCAGGCAGCCCAATGTCGGCGGTGGTAAGTCCCCGGCGTGCGCGCACTGCAGTCAGCAAGATGTCTTTACTCATGCGGCGGGCAAACTTAACCACAATAGCCGGGGCGCGGGCAGCAGAAAAGCCCGACGAAAACCCATCGGACCCGTCCCCAGCAGGAGCGCCATAACGCCGTACTCGATGTATGGAATCAACTTCGGTCTCGCTAAGTTTAATTCCCACTTTGTTGTAGATAGAATGCAATATGGAAATTAAGTTCTCTCCTTTAGTGACTGGGACTCCTGATACCTCAACGTTGTTCATACGCGAGTATTGGTCTCGTAATTCATTTTCGACTTGGAGGCTGGCTAATTTTTCCTTAGTTGTATTTAAATCCGTTTCTAGATGCGTAATTTGAGAAACTTTATTTTCAACAATGATTAGCCTGTCCTCGAGATCACTGAAACGACTTTCCATTTCGGTAAGCTTAGCGTTAATGTCTTGTATTCCCACCACAGTTTCGTGTATCTCCGATTTAACGGTAGCAAATTCTCCTCGCAAGGCCTTAATCTCACTCAACACCTCCAAAATACCCGGGTTCACTCCAATCCCTGGTGACGGCTGCGCAGACGATCCTGCGGGAGTGCTGCGACATGGGACGCAGCGCCAGGACGCCTTCTTCTCCACACTCATCTTACGATAGGTGGTTTCGGCCATACCAGCACAGCCAAAATGTAAGGTCCCGTGACAAGTGCCGCACTCCACGTAATCGACGGCAGTATCGTTGCACTTCCTACAAATCATATTTATCTCTTTCGGTGGTATATATAATAACAACTAAAAAAAAAAAAAATTTTGGAGATCCGTGATACACTTGTTTGATAGCCTCCCAGAGACAAACTCCGTGGCACGTGTGCGCGTTATTTATTCTAAGCACAATACAAAATTAAAACTGGTTTATCAGTAGCGCACGGAATAATGACCCGTTCGTAGTGTACTTAGCCGCGCAAATCCTATGCAGCAAGCATCCGCCAATAGCCACGTACCCGCACATCAATGGAACAGTAATTATAGTATTTTTGTTAATTGTCACCAATTTAGCACTTGGTTTAGATAAACACTAGTAACTACGTAGACTATTACAAACCATTATATGTAACAACAGATTTCACACGAAAAACTATCGAATTGGAACAGATTTGAATAAAAATTTGAAGAGCAAATACCAAACAGAGTTGAGAGCTCAACGTCTCGGTCAAAGATGAACACCTATATAATATAATATAATAACACACACTTCAGTAAATACCGTACACTACACTTTTATAGATCATGGAAATCGTAATACGAAACACATATGTAATTAACCATAAATACTATTACAATGAAATATAGAAGATAACTTAGGACCTGCAAGTTATAAAAGACGCACTAATAATTACTTAACCGTTAATTTAAAAATGAATACAGTGGTAAACTCAATACAACTTCTTAGGCAATACGCAAAGGGAGGTCACAGAAAATTTTATTAACCAGGAAATGTTTACTATCGAGCAATATTTTAATAAATAGAATGACCAAGTTTATGCTCGAAACTCTAAACAAGCTTCTCAATTAGTCAATAGGGTACAACATGGACATTACCCGCCTTCAGTGATGATTTGGTAGGGTGTTAACTATCAAGGAGTGACTGAGCCATATTTTTCTGAAAAAGGTATAAAACATAGGCCCAGGTATATCAAGATACGATTCTTGAGACGTTAGTTAAGCGTCTTAACAACATGTTTCATAACCAAGAATGCTCCTTTCAGTGAGACTCAACACCGGGTCATAAAGCTCAATCCACACAAGCGTATCGTAATGAAAGTTTCCAACTTCATCAGAGCCGAATACTGGCTAGTATCCAGCTCTGATGAAGTTAGACATTTTCATTACGTCTTCTAGTCCAGATCTTAATCCACCTAATTATGATTTATGGTCACTCGCCATAATAATTCGCAGTCTCTAAAATATTCCATAAGATTGGTAGTGGCGCATTTTCCCATAGAAAAAGTGCGTGTTTCAATCGATAGCTAGCCACGGCATTTAAAGAAAGATCATTTTAAATGAGCTCCATATTTTTACTATGTTATTATATTAATGATAAACTAACGCACACGACCGTATGTTATGTAATAAACGATGTTGTCCTTGTAAGAGTATTTACGACTAGACTGGGTATAGTTGTTTTTATTTATACCTACTATGCACAAATGATAATTCCAATTATACTTATGTCAACCCTTAGGTTGATAATATGTATGTTTAACTAATAATACGCTAACATTTCCCTAATGTCATTGCACAACCATATTGATGTGTAAACACCGTATCAGTAATTAAATATCTGCTATTGCAATGAAAACACAATAATGTCGAGTATATAAGTAGCTTGGCGCTCCGTTCTCTCTGACTACCCCATTAGGGATATAGCGTGAAGATATGTATGTATGTATGTACATAAGTAGCTTGAAATATTACATCAATTATGAAAAGTGAAGGAACAGTGCTATGACGTCCACTCGCCAAATTTAGTTTTTAATTTGGCGAGTGGACGTCATAGCACCAAATGTGTTATATACTAAGTATTCAGCAGTATTATTTTATCATAATGCAGTCATAGAAGAAGTACAGAGATAGCGGTGACAAAGAATATATATAAAAGAAGGCTGACGACTCCCGCATAACGGAATTGGTTACGGGTCGCCAGATACGTAGGGTTGTTGCGTTGGATATGAGATGAGATGCACACAGCATCTTGTTTGTATAGTATATAATAATAGTAGACAAACAATGCCCACGGATAAGTTCTTCATGTTTGTTAAATTAAATATTTTGTAGTTATGTTGAAGAATGATAACTCTTGATTCAAGTAACTAAAATTATTTAGGCATCTAAGGAGATTATAATATGTTCATTTATGCGATTTAGACATTTTCGTATATGCGATGCGACGATGTGAAGAACTAATTAAAAACAAACGGAAGAGGACCCCTACTGGCGCTACACTCATTAATCATATTCGCCCAAAATATTGCCGTTGTGTGCATTCCACGGCGCGTGCGTGCGTGCGCGCGTACGTACAAACCGCATAATTATGCTAGTTTATGCCGCATAATTATGTTAGCTAATTCTATGAAGACATCCTATTATTACGCTTATACTGTGGCGCTGATTCCGATGTGATACAATATATTTCACTATCATCAAGTAACAAAGAAATGGCACAGGAACATTTAACAAGGCATTTTTTAAATAGGTAAATATCAAATGAACTAGCTACAAAACGGACATATGTTATCTTCAGTGAGGGGGTGCAATGGCGATAACCCGTGCCGAGAGTGAGTACGCGTTTATCGCAGGTCGGTTGAGTCGAATGAATTTTCGAGATAGCCACGAGAGAGCATGAAATAGCCTTACTAAAAGTGACTAGATGATGTAGGTGAAACGCTCGCAACTAACGAGAGGCGAGCGACTTTATGATAACAATAATACTTAATGATAACAATAGTAATATGATCCTTTTTAAATAAAATCAAAATATAGCCAAAAGAGCAACCATTCATCATCACTCATGTCACTTTAAGAATGCCAGTGCCATGGTAGCAATATTAAATTCTAAATATAATTAACTTACCTTTAAATAAATTTTGCATAGAGCTGTGGCTGCAAAAAGGGCTTTTATGCAATTTAACGTCTTTTTAAAAAAGAGTTCATGTCGATTCTACACTTTAGAATTTTACTTTAGATTGACATAAGTATATTAATTAATAATGAGTATATTAACAGATTGAAATAGTTAAATAGATTCAAAATTATATCACTTTCTAACGTTAAATTATAATTAATCGATGTTATTTTAAATTTAATCTAAGGTTGCCTGGAGATCGCTCTATCGATAAAGGCCACCTTTTTGTGTAGTTTTTATTTTTGGTGCAATAAAGTGTATAATAAATACATACATACATATCTTCACGGTGTATCCCCAACAGGGTAGTCAGAGAGGACGGAGCGCCAATCATCGCGGTCCTTACATACTTCTTTAGCTTCCTCAAACCTCCTCAAATCATTCTCCTCACACGTTTTCGCCTAGGCATGCGAGTGTTTTTGACATTTTCGTCGGCTAACAGTTTGGCTATTTGATCTTCATAAGTCAGCCTTGGTCTTCCTTGGCTTCTTATACCGCCCACTTTCCCTCTGTAGATTTCCTTCGTCAGTCTTTCATCACTCATTCTTTCCATGTGCCAGAACCACCTAAGCATTGCTTTCTACATTTTTACAATAACACTGTCGTGCAACCCTGTCATACTGCGTATCTCTTCACTGCTTATCCTATCCGCAAGAGTGACACCGCACATATTTCTGAGAGATCGTATTTCTACTGCATTCATCATACTTTCACTCGATTTCGGGTATAATAAATAAATATTACAAACCGGCTGGTCGTCGTCGAGATCGAGGTCGGTGTCAGCGGAGGCCAGCGGCAGGCGCGCCGCCGCCAGCGCCGCGGGCAGCTCGGCCAGCGCGGCGGCCAGCGGCCCGGCGGCGGCGGGCGCGCGCGCCGGCGGGGGCGGGGCCCCGAGCCGCCGCAGCTCGTGCAGCGCGCGCGCCTTCACCGCGCCGGCCGGCGGCGCCGCCAGCGTCAGCAGCTCGTCGGCGTGCACGGCGGCCAGCGGCCCCCGCGGCCCCCGCGGCTCGCCCGGCTCGCCCAGCTCGTAGCGCGTCACGCGCCGCACGCTCAGCCCGCCCCACTCGCCCCACTCCCCCCACTCGCGCGCGCTCTCCGCCTCCCACTCGCACCGTCTCTGCGGACCACCACGGCACGCGCCTCACTCACTATACCGATCGAGGCTGATACCCATAAAACTTGCTGCTCACATCAAGTCTTTTACAGAGGTCTAACTGGCCTGGCACAGGTGTACATATCTGTCTACCAAACCGCATCTAATCAACCATGTTTTACCACATCTATTAAACTACACAGGTCTATCATACACAGGTACAGGTGCACCTATGCAGTCAGACCTCCCTCGTAGACCATACTGTACACAGCCAACTTAACATCGTTCAATACCTCACCTTGATCTTGCGGAATGTGTGCGATGACACCATCTCGTACAGTGCTTCGCATGAGCCAGACACGTCGGTTTCGTTCCGTTCGCCATTAAAGACTTGAAACTGAACGACAGACAATACCAGTTATAATCTTTAAGCTTTGCATCAAAGCAAAAATAAAATTTTCCAATATAATGAAATGACTTGTGTTGTGTGATTCCTATCCTCACCTGAAAGAGGCTTATCAAAGCTCTCTTGTAATTGAGGACATCTACCGGCTCCCGAGAGTCGAGATACGCCGACTCTATGATGCCTCCTTTCCAATGAGCATAAAACGTGGTATCAGGATATTCATCCCATATGGACTTGTACGGCAGAAATTCTGCACTTACATGCTTACCACGCAAATATAAGGTTGGAGATTGTAGCTGAAATTATAAGACATTAAACATTTCTATACCTTCTAAAATATTACATACAATACAAACATTGGACCCGCAGTTTTTCAAACATTTTGCGAAGCAATGTTATTTACAAATTTGTCGGACTATAGAATACTGCCACAAATCCCTTGCAGTCCGAAACATTTTTGAAAAGGAGTACCTTACAATCCAAAAAATTTTGTACATACACACTTATAAAAAAAATAGTGATATCAAGCCTACAGGACTTAGTGAAAGATTTGACACATTAAATGTACAGTTTTTTTTTTTGTAAATATAGTGGTAGATAATTTTTGGCAATGCCTTGTTTCGATTAGACACTGCGGTATGCTAACAAATATATAGTTATATATGTACATACTGTTATTATCATTAGGCAAGTCCGATTATAGAAGATGTCATATTAGACATGGACCGGATTACTGGGGTTTACTAGTGTCATTGCTTTTTGCTTACGTCTTGCAAATATTGACAGACTTGCATGCAATGAACACTGTAAAAGGAACACTAATATTCCATAACTCATCTCATTTAATTTTAATTTAATTTAATTATTTAAGATAATGTTTCATTTTAAGTTTATAAATATTAACATTGAGACATGTATGTACATTTTTGTTATTAATAAATTTATTTACTTATTAAATATAATTAAAATTTTAAATTTATTTCCACGAATATGAATGTAGACTATATACCTATTATCTTTCAAAATATATTCCATTTATATTTTAATAAGTAAATAAGTTCAACTGTGTTGATCTAATACTAGATAAATATGAAGAACTATCAGATAAACACAGTTGAAAGTTACAATACATGTACTATATTTTTTTGGGCGAATATGAAATGGACATTACTGATAACAGGACTGAGTCACATCTCACCATTATAGTTTTAGTTAACAATGTTTGTAACATTTCAATATATTCAAATAAAACTATACCTATCAAAAATGTTTCTACTATTCTGTAATTATAATCCAACATCCAATCATCTATAATTTTATCTAGTTGGCAAGAAAAAAGTATAAGTAGTTCGATTTTAAGATATTATTTTTCATTCATGTGTCAGCACATACCAACTCGAAATTTGGCATAGTGATACATCTTGTTTATCTACATATTTGGAATTAAATTAACATTTTAATTTATTCATAGTATAATTATGTATTCAAATGCAACTTGATCATTCTCCCCCTTATCTAAAACACTTCTGAAACTACTATTTGAATAATTACAGAGAATATAAAGCTTAAGAACTAGCATTCTGGGATGACTTTTATCACTGTAATTGTTTCATCACTTTTAAAAACAATTGATGTCAAATTTATCATATGGTAGTAAGGCCTGGAATGGTCAAAATTTAAAACAAAAGTAAGTTGAATGTGTTAGAAAAGTGATCTTTCTGAAGTTTGTGTGGTATCATTTTTGCAGACAGAATACACAATGATATTATGCAAGATAAAGGCAAAAAAAAGAAATGCTTTAGATGGTTCAAGCATGACTGATGAAATCTACAGAATGAAAGTGAGTGGTAGTAGGAGCCCAGAAAGACCAAGGCTCATTTATGAAGATCGAGTGGCCAGAACAGATAGAAATGTCAAAAACACTGGCATGCCATGGCAAAAGTGCATGGAGAATAATGAGATTTGAGGAAAGCGTTCTTCACGTATGTAAGGACGACATTAGTGCTCTACACTCTCTGCCTACCCAATTAAAGATGTATACAGCAATTAAATATATGTATATCTTATTACATTAGTATTCAAGGAATGAATATTATGTACCAGTGTGATCATGTAAGGGTCTTATTTTTTTCTTTTTTTCTTCTTCTGTTACTTGCTTAGTTGCGAGAAGCTCGCTATTTGATTCAAGCTTGCTGCTTCTTCACCTTTCTTATTTGCATTATTCTCTTCGGAATGTACTCAGATTCACTTTATTTGGTAGTACATAAAATATTGATGAATAGATGTAAAAGATATATTATAGTGTATACGTACATACACATACATAAATACACACATACATACACAACAATACATACATACAAACACACACACACACATATACGGGTTCTATTATAGTTTAGAAACTAAACTATCTCAAACTTCAGATGAACACATTAATCAATTATTTAACAACTTTTTTTATTTCAATATGATATGGCAGAGTACAGACAAGCAGAAAGAGGTGAAGGGAAAGTGATACTCTATGGAACAAATAATTCATAGCGTTACTCTTAAACCAAACATGTGAATGCTCCGAGGCACAGATTTACCACTAAGAGATACATATCGGCTTTCATACATCACAAATTGTGAAGACTGAAATAAATATATAGCATATGCCTATAATAGAAAGGCATGAGAATTCACATAATATGTTATCTCCACTAATATGCTCAATGATTTTGACTGTTAAGCTGTTGTGTATGACAGTCATAAAAACCAAAGAAATTTCATTTGTTAGTACTTTTAATTTTAATTATTTTTGAACTTCACATGTGAAAAATTAATATAAAAATATTTGTTAATATGTGTGAGATAGACTTATGGGCATGATGGTAGGATGCAGTATTTCAGGCTGTAAAGGCTGGTTTGACAAACATAGGTTGACAAAGCGAGAAAGACTAGTGGCCACATTAATCTGTGCTCTGAAGTAAAATGATATACAATACACTGACAGATTCCAAGTGAATAATACAAATCCAAAGAAAATGTCATATTCGAAGAGGGCTAATTACCCGAAACTTGAGCAGCAGGTCTCCGTCGTCGTCGTCTCCGCCGTCGGCCCAGGCGGGCTCGACGTCGAGTGTGGCCTTAATCCGGTAGCCGACCTCTTTGTCGCGGCGCGCCGCCTCGTTGAGCTGCAGCAGTGAGTCCACGGAGAACTGCGCCGGCGCACGCAGCAGCCGCGGCCGCTCCTCCGCCGCCGCCGCAGCGCACAGCGCGCACACCAGCGCGCACGCCACCGCGCCGTTCGTCATCGTGTACATTTTTAGTTTTTTACATCGAACATTTACGACTATATTACAATATAATACTTTTGTAAAAAACGGTCACAAACGTCCAACTAGAACACGAAACACAAATTAATACTGCCTGCTGATAATTGCTTACTCAGGCAGACTGTCAAAATAAGTGTCAAACTTTTATTCAAAACTTTATAGTTGCTGTCAAAAGTTTACACTCGAAACTTTTACGTTCCGTTTCGTAAACAACGATTTCTGTGAACCATGGACTTCTGAGTTTTTGGCGGGATTTTATGGGGAGCGGTTTTGCATTTATTTTAAATATTTGCAAATTGTTTCTAGTGGATATTGTGAAGTAAAATTGGAGTAGTTTTGAGTGCGAAGTTTCTACGTTGTTTAGAATTATGTGAAATTATTAAAATAAGTGCTTATTTAATAGCGTGATGTTAAGAATTTTTTTTAGTGGCTGAGGGTGGCTTCCACCAACTATTTCAAATAGATATAAAGAATTGAAATCTCGCTAATCTGCCTCAGTGGATCCTATTAGAAAGACTACTTACCTTAAACTTCAATATATTTGTCGTTAGAAATTCCAAGAAATAATCAAATGTATTACGTCGACATTTTAATGAAATAATATTTATGAAGAATACATCCATCTATTACTTATTATTACATTATATTTATTACATCCATTTATTACTCATTCAACAGAGAGCGCTCCTGAACAAAGAGCGCGCTTACCCACATTCTACGCGAATTTTAAAATAATACACTTTAATTACAATTATAATTTTTATTTTAATTAAAGTTTATTAATAAGTACAATCACAATTAAATTAGTTTTTTTATAACTTCAGAAATAATTTGTGCTAAGTGCAGTGACGAAGTAACGGACCATGTTGTCTGTAATAATTGTTCGGGAATTTTCCACTTTGGATGTGCCGGAATAGCCGAGTCCAGCTACCGTAGACTGGGCCTTAAGAAGAAGGCAGCCTGGCGTTGTACGTCGTGCCGTGGGACCGCGTTGCCCGCTGTCGGCCAGAGTGCCGAAATCGTCAAAGAAATTAGAAGTTTCAGAGCCGATTTTGGTTCATTGAAGGCAGATATAGATACCATCAAAGATGATTTAAAGTTAGCCTCCCGAAGTATATTGGATTTGAGCATGAAATGGTGTGAATTAGAATCCCGTTTTGAAAAAATGGAGGTACTCCTAACCGCCGTTGAGGGTAAGATTGTTATTCTTCCGTCATTACAGAAGAAACTTGAGGAATTTAATGCTGTCGTTGTTGATCTGAAGCAGATAAATAATTTGCAAGACCAGTTTTCAAGACAAAATAACGTGGAGATCGTCGGTATACCTACACAAAAATGAGAACTTAACTAAGCTTGTACGTGACATTTCTGCCAAACTGGGTTTCTCCTTGAATGACACTGACGTGGACTCCATACACCGTGTGCGCCCATTTGATGGAAGTGGATCCAAGCAGTCCCAGCAGCAGCCGCAACTGGCGCGTCCCCCAGCGATCGTTGTGCGCTTTACTCGTCGCTGTCGAAAGGATGATGCGTATGCGCCGGACCCTTACTACTACAGATATTGGACTATCCGGGGGTGCCACCAGCATTTACATCAATGACAACCTCACTCCAACAAATAAGTTGTTACTTAAAAAGGCCCGCCAATTTTGTTTCATATTACATCATTAGTGCTTCCGTACGATCACACTTATAATCTGTTTACCTATGTCACAAAATATATATTAGCATATAATAACAATATAATAATGATAGTCCACATATTTATACAATTTGCAAAGCTTGTTATTTATGTAATTACATCTCCAACTTACCCACATACATATCCGACTTATTACTATCATCCAAGCCTAGCAAACGAAATAATCCGCTAATAGCTTTCACATTGAGTCTAGTTTCCCTTAACTGGTTGTATAATATCGATTTAACCATTTATTACCAGAACGTGAGAGGACTACGTACCAAATCGCACACCTTTGTAACTAATATATTGCTGTCTGACTACGATTTTATATGTCTAACGGAAACCTGGTTCACACCAGCATTCAGTAGCGCCGAGTTTTTCTTTATAGTAAATAATATAATGTTTATCGTTGCGATCGGGCATGCGCCCGCGGCGAGGAGGGCTTCGGTGGCGACGTGTTGATAGCGGTGCGAGACGGAGTATGTGCGATGGAGCGCCCCGAGTGGCGCAGCGCGCCCGCTGCTGAGGAGCTGTGGCTGAGCGCGCCGGTGGGCTCGGCGCGCGCACGTGACCGACGCGTACCTCCCCGCAGCGACGTCCGTGCCGCCGCTTCTGGTCCGTCTCTCATTATTTCATGCTGCTATCTACCACACAATCCTGAATATTTCAATGCATTACAGTTTTTTCCTCCGAGTGACTGACCTTTGGTATAGATTTCTAGACGATACCTTTCTACTGGTGGGTGACTTTAATGTTTCATATACCTCATGGGTCGGCTCGTATGACACAAATGGAATGCTTATATCACCTTCCGAAGATATGAAAGTAAAGTTGCTCTCAGAATTCATGAATATAACTCATCTCGGACAATTTAATCCATGTGTCAATGGGAACGCTCGTATATTAGAGTTCGTGCTCAGTAGCCATCACTGCTAACTGTCTGCATGTTCAACGCCCCTAGTGCGTGAGGATGCTCACCACATTTCGTTAGTTTTAAATTTATTTTTTCAGGGATTTGACGTAATTAGAAATAACCCGACTCACTATAAGCTGCAATATCATAACGCTGATTTTAATTCTATAGGTGAAGGCCTGGACGGTCTCGACTGGAGTACACTAAGACACTTGACGACCGAACAGGCTGTCACTGATTATTTAATTTACATATTCCCAAGGAAAAAGTAGCCACTTCATCTTTTTACCCGCCCTGGTATTCTCGTCCGCTCATTAAGGTGGTTAGAGAAAAATTAAAAATACATAAACGGTGGAAAATTTACGGAAACCCTTTGGATTACTTGGAGTTTAAAATTCTTAAAGACAGAGAAAAAAGATTAGAACAAGAGTGCTATAAAAGTTACGCGACATTCTTGTAAGTATATGCTATTCTTCATCCATGAAAGAAATATCTTTTCAATGTCTGCAGGTACTGGTTCGTCCCACAGTAATTTTAACTTTTTTTTTTGTCTATATGTAAAATCTTATATGTGGACTGTATCTTGTTCTAGGTCTTTGGTTCCGTCGTAAGAATTAAATTAAACTTGGTTCGACTATGTTTTTGTAAGGTTTAATCCCGTTGACTGTTCTGTAATCTCTTCTGAGAGTAATTTTTACATTCAAAAATGACAAGAAAATTAAAATTACCCTCATATATACATACTCAACATTTGACATGACATGACAATAATAAAAAATAGAAAAGGTGTTTAAGATTTTGAACATGCTGCCGGTGTTGAAGACTGTTAGTCTTCAATACTGTTTAATGGAAGTGGGCAGATGTTGTTGAAAGCGCGGCGTAAGATGCCCTTCTTCGTCTTGATGTCTGCGATACGGCTGATGCCATCTTGCCCGGGCAGGACACGAACGATGCGACCGAGGAGCCACATTAAAGGTGGTAGCGCCTTGTCCTTGACTACCACTAGAATGCCTTCTTTGAGCTCTCCCTGTGAATGGCGCCATTTCGTTTTCTGCTGAAGCCAAAGAATGTACTCATTAGAGAAACGGTTCCAAAAATGTTGCTTCAAAACTTCAATCCGTTGAAAACGTTGTAGAGACGTCACTCTAGTGCTGGTGATCTGTGGATGAGGCACAAACGTCATAGACCGTCCTATGAGGAAATGAGCGGGAGTCAAAGGATACAAGTCAGAAGGGTCGTCTGAAAGAGGCGTGAGGGGTCTGGAATTTAAAATTGCTTCCACTTGAATCAGAAGTGTAGACATCTCTTCATATGTCAAGTGTGTCATGTCGAGAACGCCTCTGAGATGGTGCTTAATGGATTTAATTGCTGACTCCCACAGCCCTCCGAAGTGGGGAGTATAAGCCGGTATAAATGAAAATTCAATGCCTTGTTCAGCCACGCCGGTTGACAGAGATGAATTGAGGAGCCTCGACAACTCGTGAAACGTACCTTGAAACGTTGTTCCGTTGTCTAAATACAACGTTTATGGTTTACCGCGGCGAATATGAGCCTGTGTAATGCAGCAATGTAAGCCTCTTTAGCTAACTCTGAGACAAGCTCCAGATGGACCGCCTTTGTTGCTATACAAAAGCACAAATGTATGACTTCACAAGACTGCTGCCTCTGCCTTTGCGGTTCGTTATCATGACTGGCCCGGCGTAATCGACACCAGTGTTAAGGAAGGGAAACTCGAGCTCTACGCGCTGTTTAGGTAGGTTACCCATTATGGGTTGGACTGTCTTCCCCTTGAACCTACAACACTTGACGCATGAATGTACTGTGCGTTTAGCTAAGCTTCTTCCACCCAACGGCCAATAATTATGTCTAATTGTAGCCAACAATAATTGTGGACCTGCATGCATGTATGTTTTATGATAATGGCTAAACATAAGTTGTGTTAAGCGATGCTTGCTGCATAACAAAATAGGATGTTTGATATTAAATTCGTAATGTGAATTGTTTAGCCTTCCACCTGCACGAATGAGATTATTCTCATCGACAAACGGAGATAAAGAAAGGAGTCTGTTTTTGGTGGCGAAACTCTTTTTTGATAAAAACAGTTCGCATTCACTAGGAAACGAATCTTGCTGAGCTATACGTAGAAGAAGAAAAAATGGAATTTTTTAACTCTTGCGAAGACAAATTGCCCTTTTGTTTGTCTTTATTACGACAATTTTTGATAAAACAAAGAATGAATGCAAATATGCATTGCAGCTTTGAAAAACTCGATATGCTGTTGATCACGTGAGAAAAAATATTTGTGTTGGAGATTTCAGTGATATGGAAGGATTTAGTCAATATTTATGGTAATGTTGACATCTTTTTTAAGAATGTTTGGCTACTGAGACTGATCGAACTGCAGGAATTGCACATCTGAACACTACTACGATTTTAGAAATGCTGTCGGCGTTGTAGCCGTAAGAATTTACGCTTTCCCTGCTTCTCACAATAGAGTTCATCATGTGTCATATGGTGTTTAATCGAACAAATTCGAGAAACGTTTGTGTTTTTGTCTGTGTTTGTGTTTGTAGATGTTTCGTAAGAGAACATACATGTTTGTGATTGTGATTCGTGTTTGTGTTGATAAATTGAGCCTGAAACTAGCCACTCAAACTTAGTTTCAAACAATGTAGGATTGTGTTTACCTAAGTGTATGCGATTTATCCCTAGTACTTTCCAAAATGTTTCAGCACCTACTAGGATTTCAATAGGTGAAGGTATGTTAATCTTAGGATCTGCTAAATTTATACGTGTCGGTATTTGTATGTGTTTTGTTTTCACGTACGTGTTAGGTAACAGAGTTGTTATGTTTGGCAGAACGACACATTCAATATCTGTTCTATAGCTTCCATCGTAAGAGTCCAACGTAATAGAACATGCCTGCGAGCTTTTTGATACATGATTGTCGATGCCAGTCACTCTAGAATTAACGAGTGATGTATGAAGTTGGAGCCTACGACAAAGATCCTGAGTAACGAAATTAGAAGTACTCCCATTGTCCAATAGGACTCTAACTGCTTGAGAATTTCCCTCACTATCCCGCACATTTACCACAGCCGTGGAAAGCAAAACATGAGTGTTATTACGATTAATTTGTGAACCCCTAGCTGACAAAGCAACAGCTTCTTGATTGACTGGTTGTGATTCCTGGTCTTTATGAAGCAGTGTGTGGTGTTTAATTTCACAGTATTTGCAGTGACCCAATCGACATTGTGATTCTGAATGACCTGAAGAAAGACAATTCAAACAAACCTTGAAATATTTAGCTTTCTGAATACGAGTATCTACAGACATTTTCCTGAAAATTGGGCACTGATAAAGATTATGGTCTTTTTTGCATGTAGGGCAATGAGATTTCTTGGGTTTATTCTCTACTGTAGAGACGCCGAAGCCTTTCGGTTTGTGATATACTAATGATGAATTATGTTTGTTTTTATTGTGCTTAGACTCCTCCAAAGACTAAGAAATCGGCTCTACTAGCAAGGAACTTAGTAAAGCATGATAAGCTAGCTGGATCTGAAAGTCTATTTCTATACTCTTCCCATTCTCTAGTAATTATGCTATCTAGCTTGTCTGACATCAGGTAAACTATTAATGTATCCCAATGATCTGTGGGTTGGCCTAGTGATGCTAATGCCCTTAAATTTTTATTAGTGACGTCGATCATGTTTCTAAGTGCCTGACTCGACTCATGTTGAATCGGTTGAAAATTGAATAAATATTTGACATGATTATTGACTAACATCTTTTGGTTGTCATATCTGTCAGACAATAACTGCCATGCAATTGCGTAATTGTCTGCCCTGAAGTCTAAACTTTGAATAATTAACGCAGCGCTTCCTTTCAAAACAGCACGCAAATAATGAAATTTATTAATTGCGTTGATAGACTGATTATTATGAATTAATGAAAGGTAACCAAATGAAACGCTAGCCAGTCATGATAACTGCCGTCAAAGTGCGGTAAATCTATTTTAGGCAATCTTACAAAATTATGTGCTACACCAACAGAAGATCCATCTTGTGAGCCTACCTCAGATTCGCGGCGTTTCAAGTTCTTGCGATTGGTTTCAATCATAACGCGAGCAGCAGACACGAGAGGATAGTAGTCGGATTCGAAGCTCTTCCGTTCTTCAATCTGTTTTTGTACGAACTCAGTGGTGTCCGACAACGTCTCCATTTCGGTCTGTAAAATATCGAATTCGTCGATTAGCCCTTCAATCCTGTCAAGGCGTAACTGAAGCTCAGTGAGTTCATTCGGTAAGCTGTAAGCAAGCTTTTTGTGATGAAAAGAAGCTATTAAAAATAGTAAGCTTTCCCTTAATAGAAGCGCGTTTCCGTGTAAGATCAGCTATTTTAGTATTAGGCATTTTTAATGACTAAAAAATTGCGAATGAGATAAGGTTATAAAGATTTAAAGATTATTTAAAAAAATGTATGTAAATGCCTATGGAAAACGCCTATGTAAAAAAATGCAAGGTAAAAAATTTGTAATACAATAACAATTGCTAATAAAAATAAACAGGCGCAAGTAGAAAAATTAATGCAAAAAATTTAATTTAAAGTGCATTGAACCGCCAACCGTCGTCGACAAAGCGAACAGCTGACGACGTCAACAGCTAAAAACAAAAAAAATAATTATATATTATGTTACCCTATTGTGATTGTATGTGATTGAAAAAGTGAAATGAAGTGAATTATAAACACGATTTGAATAAATGGTTTGGCAAGTGGGTGATTATGAATTACAGTGAATTAATTAGTATGTGTTTACGCTATTTTGAATATGTTGTGAATTACTATGGTATGACAGTTTATGACAACAAGAATGATTATCTAACTACCGACACGAATGGAAGCGAAGTAATGGTGAATTTTTATGAATGATTAAATTGTGAAATTTATGATCGAGCACTAGTATTTGAAATGAATAGGTAAGGAAATGGAACAGTCTCACGGCTTGTGCGATCCACTTCTCCACGTTTCTATGTGTGTAGGCAGTAGTTGAGGCTGTTGGCTGACGCTGATAGTGTGTGTCCTCTTGCTGTATGACCTTTTAAAGTTTTACGCTGTAGCCTTGTGATCGGCGTAACTGACTGTTGGTTACGTCGGTGATGTGATGATGAGTGACGAATGGGTTGCGTCGTGAGTGCTGGCTCTGTTCACCCGTCGCTGGAAACCCTATGAGGGGTGCGATACAAAGTGTCAGCCGGTCACCGTTGCACGTCGCTGCGATTGCCCAATGTCGTAGACCACGGCGCGGCCTGTGATGCTTGACCTCGAAGAGTGTTAAACCTCGTCAATCCAATTTCAATTCTTGGTCGGCGGTAAAGGACCATGTAAAATTTTATATGTGGACTGTATCTTATTCTAGGTCTTTGGTTCCGCACACAAGAATTAAATTAAACTTGGTTCGACTTTGTTTTTGTAAGGTTTAATCCCGTTGACTGTTCTGTAATCTGTTCTGAGAGTAATTTTTACATTCAAAAAATGACAAGAAAATTAAAATTACCCTCATATATACATACTCAACATTTGACGTGACATGACAATAATAAAAAATAGAAAAGGTGTTTAAGATTTTGAACATGGAGTTCATCTCGGACTCTCATAGTGCGAGCATGGAGAGTTTAGACTCTCGGGGGTCGAGGACACCCCGAGCATGAATGAAACGCACTTCATCATGGGAGCGTATGGTCGACTCATCGTCAGATGATGAGGCGACTAAGAAGGTTCTTAAGAAAGAGGCTTGGTACCTGGACCTACAGGAGGATAGGCAAAGGAAGAAAGCCAAGCAAGCCAAAAATATGGCTAAGAGAGGCAGGGGCCGGCCGCCGACAACCGGCCAGTACGTGGGCTTGGCGAAGGCCAAGCAGGCCCTCGTGGACGCCGAGAGGCAAGAAATGGAGCTGCGCGCCGAGCAGGAGATGGCAGAAATGTCGCGAGGTAGAGGCAAAAAATAAAATCGACCTCAGCCAGATAGGCATCAAGGAGATGAGGTACAGGAAGGCGGCGACCGGAGCCGGTATACTGGAATTACCGGGTATCGATAACAAGGCGAAGGCGGACTCACGCGATTAAGTTGCGAGAGAGCCTAAACCCGGAGGTCGTCCGAGTCTCCAGGCCCACGAAGTGCGCAGAACTGCGCGTATCGGGTCTGGATGACTCGGCGACGGTTGCGGATGTTGCCGCAGCCGTCGCAAAGGTTGGAGGCGTCTCAGTGGAAGACTTGAAGGTGGGAGAGATCCGCCGCCGCCCGTGTGGCTCCTGCCAAGCCGGGAGTAGAGGGGATGGTCACGGAATAGTGGCCTCCCCACGTGACCAACGCCTCTGGCGTGCAATTCCTCCGCCGCCGACAGTAGCGGCGGAGAGCCCACTGAGGCTTGAGGTGGCATTCGGGGGAGTGCCATCTCTCAGATAGCCTCGAGATGGCGCGCGCGGTGTTTTCGCGCGCCTCTCAAGCACTTAGGGTGGGAGTTCTGCCCTCCCACCCAAAACGAGACGAGGCTGGCGGTTTAGCGCCGGCCATTGCCCGCCGGGGCCGCGAAGGAATGCTAACGCACTCCCGTTGCCCCGGTACCAAGGCTCTCGAGGAACACCGTCAGGTTTTAGTGGGTAGCCCGGCCTTGCACCTCACAGCCGTGGAGTCCCACATATCCCCCTGCCATCCCCCATGGCAGGACGGAATGCATAAAGCATTTCCTGACACAAAAAAAAAAAAAAAGGTTAGGTTAGGTTAGGTTGGGGCCGAGTGGTGGGGGTGACCCGCCACAGGGGGTGGACCAACAGGCGCTTATAGCTCCCATTAAGTGGAGCCTTAGCCTGCCATCCCAAGACCGCAGTGCGTGGGCTTTATGTCCACATCCTTCTCGAGGTGGCCTTGTTTGCACTGAACACTGCGGATCTAGACTGGAGAGTCGATAAACACTCCTGAGGGTGGTGCCTCGGCGGCGCCCTCAGTATCAGTTCGGCCGGGCACCGACCAGTATTTTCACGTTCTTTAATGGGTTGTTACTGGACGGTGGCTGATAGCCCGACCAATGGGGTGGTAAGGGGTGCCCATCCGCGTGTATCCTGAAGGATGCACGTTGATGGGCTTCGTCGTTGTGTAGTTGTCGCACTTTTGCGCCTATTTGTGTTTCCGTGACCTCTGCGGATGTTGCGGATTTAAGATGGTGACGAGCCCGGTGGCACTAACCCTGTCGTCGGGTGACGTCTGGGGGGCGGACAGGCACCAGCCGCTCTCCCCGGGACCCCGTGTAGTCACTTTAACGACCCCCGTCACGGTGCTAAGAGGGTACGTCGTGGCTGCGCGGACCGACGAACGGCCTGCCTTAATTGGCCGGCCTAAGAGAAGGAAAACTTGAAACAAACCCATGAGAAAACACGTAAAAACCTGTGGATACCTGGGGCCCTCCACAGTATATACCCTAGCCCCCGGAATGGGCGTCACCCGGGGGTGGTCTTTTAAATCGCCCCAACTCGTGGGACGTAATATGGAGTCACTTAAATCAAAAACAAAAACTAGAGGTAAAAGAGAAGAGGTGAAGAGGAGAGATGAAGAGGCTTCAGGTTCTGGTTCTCAAGTGCCGGAATCTTGAAATGTGCGCCCCGATCGGCGACAAATAGAGGATGAACGCCCCGAACAAATCTCATAAGAGTCGTCTGATTCGGAGAACGATGAAGATACTCTCGACGAAATTCTGAGAAGGAAGAGGCAGTTTTCCAAAAAAGGAAGAGGCCGACCGCCAACCACGGGCGAATACGTAGGCTTGGCCCAGGCTAAACTCGAACTAATTGAAGCCGAAAGAAAAGAAATGGAGCGGAAAGAGAAATGGTGGAAGTCGTGCGAGAACTGAGGCGCAACAGGCAGCTGAGGCTCAGTGAGTCCTCTTCTGGCGTAGAAGAAGACAAAGGTCGTTTAAACCCGAGTGTCGACCTTCAAGCGGCGATGGATGTGGATTTGGCTGCCATAGAAAAGGTGGCCAAAAATTCTACAAACTTGAAGGGAACCTTTTAAAAGGTACTTCACGATGCGGTCGCTTCTATAAAAATAACAACAGATGCCTTGTTGGCCAGGAGCGCAAGCGAGGAGACAAGCCGCTTGCAAGTGGAGAATCGGCGTTTGCGGCTAGAGGTGGCGGAGCTCCGATCCCAAATGGCGGAGTTACCCCGGCATCAAGGCTCTCGAGAAACACCGTCAGGTTTTAGTGGGTATAGTCGGCTTTGCACTATCAGCCGAGGAGTCCCACATATCCCCCCACCTCCCCCAGGCGGGACGGAATGCATAAAGCATTTCCTGACGCAAAAAAAAAAAAAAAAGGTTAGGTTAGGTTGGAGCCGAGTGGTGTGGGTGACCCGCCACAGGGGGTGGACCAACAGGCGCTTATAGCTCCCATTAAGTGGAGCCTTAGCCTGCCATCCCAAGACCGCAGTGCGTAGACTTCATATCTACACCCTTCTCGAGGTGACCCTGTTTCCACTGAACACTGCGGATCTAGACTGTAGAGTCGATAAACACTCCTGAGGGTGGTGCTTCGGCGGCGCCTTCAGTACCGGGTCGGGGCCGATGAGGCTGCAGTGCCGAAAGGGCCTGGCCCGGACCGGGGGGGGGGATGTCCCCATTTATGGGGACAAGTTGTGTTCCCCGTCCTCTGCGTGAGGGCGGGGGTCAGGTGTCGGGGTCACTTGCCCCTCTTTCAGGAAGGGTATTGTGACCCCGGAGGTGGAAAAAAAAAAACTTTTAAAAACCCGTGAGAATACACGTAAAAATCTGAGGTGGAGAGAAGGAAAACTCGAAATGAAACCCGTGAGAAAACACGTTAAAACCAGAGGTGGAGAGAAGGAAAACTCGAAATGAAACCCGTGAGACAACACGTTAAAATCAGAATCAGCGGGAAGAAGGAAAACTTGTAAACACGTAAAAATCAGGTGGGCGTGCTGACGCCCCTGCCGTGGTATAGGCGGGGTGCGGAAACCGCCACTTCGGAGGCCTAGGGTGTCCTTCGGGGGAAGGCGCCTCACCAATGGCCTCGGGATGGTGCGCGCGGTTGTTCCCGCGCGCCTCCCAGGAGAGCGAGCAGGTAAAACTGCCCGCAAACGGAAAAGGGCCCGGCTCAGGCTGGGCATAGCCGCCGGAGTTGCGGCGGGGTTGCGAGGCGGCAAGGAAGGTGGCAGGTGGTCGCCTTCTAGTAGGATGGGTCTCAGCAGGCGTTAAATTACTGGAGCCGAGACCCTTGAGGTGCTACCGGTGCCTGAAACAGGGGCACGTCGTCGCGGTATGCACCTCGGAGGTGGACCGCAGCGGAGAATGTTACCGCTGCGGGCAACATGGCCACAGAGCCGGGGCGTGCACGAGCAGACCGCACTGCACGCTGTGCTCCACCGAAGGGAAGTCGGCGGACCACATCCCAGGCAGTAAGACCTGTGCGGGGGCTAAGCCCAAAAAGGGCGCTAGAGTGGTAGCCGTTGCTGCCGCTCGCGTTGCCCCCGCCAGGCAAACGGAGGAGATGTGCACGGACCCGTGCTAGTGGCCATCGGCTCCAAGGCGACCACCGCGCCCTGCCACGTATACGGCGGGGCGCCCTACCTGAGGCTTGGGGTGGCATTCGGGGGAGTGCCGCCCCTCTCACAGCCTCGAGATGGCGCGCGCGGTGTTCCCGCACGCCTCTCCAGAAGTCGGGCGGGCTAGGCCCGCCCAAACACGAGATGAGGCCGGCGATTTAGCGCTGGCCGTTGCCGCCGGGGTAGCGGAAGAATGCCAACCTCACAGCCGTGGAGTCCCACATATCCCCCTGCCATCCCCCATGGCAGGACGGAATGCATAAAGCATTTCCTGACGCAAAAAAAAAAAAAAAAAAAAAAAAAAAAAGGTTGGGGCCGAGTGGTGCGGGTGACCCGCCACAGGGGGTGGACCAACAGGCGCTTACAGCTCCCATTAAGTGGAGCCTTAGCCTGCCACCCCAAGACCGCAGTGCGTGGACTTCATGTCCACATCCTTCTCGAGGTGGCCTTGTTTGCACTGAACACTGTGGATCTAGACTGGAGAGTCGATAAACACTCCTGAGGGTGGTGCTTCGGCGGCGCCCTCTGTACCGGGTCGGGGCCGATGAGGCTGCAGTGCCGAAAGGGCCCGGCCCGGACGGGGAAGGGGGAAAAAACACCTGCCCCTCTGCTTCCAGAGGGGTACGGTGTTTTGTCGATTGTGTCGGCACACCTGTCCCTCTTTTTGGGGGGACAGAGCAGTGTACGCGTTTTTGCGCAATGAGGTGTGGGGCGCTATTGCGCCCCCCTTTTTGTGTTGTTTTGTTTTGTTTTGTTTTCGCGCTTTTGCGCTATGTGAGGTTGGCGTTTTTTGCGCCTCGGTCGTTCCTTGCCCTTCGTGAAGGGCATGGAGTTTGGTGTAGACGCGCCCGGTGGCACTTACCCTGTCGCCGGGTGGCGTCTGGGGGGCGGACCGGCACCAGCCGCCCTCCCCGGGACCCCGCGCAGTCTCTTCAACGACCCCCGTCACGGTGCTAAGGGGGTACGTCGTGGCTGCGTGGACCGACGAACGGCCTGCCTTAATTGGCCGGCCCAAGAGAAGGAAAACTTGAAACAAACCCGTGAGCAAACACGTAAAAACCTGTGGGTACCTGGGGACCCCCACAGTATTTACCCTAGCCCTCGGAATGAGCGTCACCCGGGGGTGGTCATCCAGTTCGTCTCATACTCGTGGGAACAGCTATGGATATTTCACTCAAAAACAAGGGGAAGGGGGGAAAGAGCGAGAAGAGAGAGGAGGAGAAGAGAGAAGAAAAAGAGGAGGAGAAGCAACCTGAGGTTGTCTTCATGTCGGGCTCTCGGAGTACGAGTGAGGAGAGTCTAGTGTTGGTTCGTGGGTCGAGGACGCCCAGAGCGGGAGAGAAGCGTACTTCTTCCTGGGAGCGGATGGTGTACTCGTCGTCTGACTCGGATGAGTTAAAGGAGAAGCTCAAAAGCGCTCCTTGGTATCAAGACCTACAAGACGACCGAGCAAGAAGGAAGGCCAAGGAGGCCAAAAAACTCGCGGTGAAGAGAGGCAGGGGCCGACCGCCTACTACTGGCCAGTACGTTGGCCTGGCAAAGGCCAAGCAAGCCCTTGTCGATGCTGAAAGACAAGAGATGGAGCTGCGCGCCGAGCAAGAGATGGCGCAAATATCTCTAGAGATCGCGCGCGATAGGGCTTCACGCGGTAAGCAGCCGCCATCGACTGAAGGTCGGGCCGAATCGGACCCACAAATAACGCTGACGAGGGACTTGGCCGCCATCGAAAAGGTGGCCAAGACCTCAAAGAATTTAAAAGGGCCTTATATAAAGGCCCTCAACGAGGCTGTCGCCTCTATAAAGGCGACATTTGAAGATGTAAGCTCCAGGTCCTCAACTGAGGAGACCTGCCGTTTACAGGCAGAGAATAGGCGCCTGCGAACGGAACTTGAGGACCTTCGCTCACAGATAGCAGAGTTGAAGCAGGAAATGGTCCAGTTCATGGACCGCCCTGGACCGTCGTCTGCGGCAGTGAGGGAACCCGTGGCGCCCACTCAAGAAGAGCTGGCTCAAGCCGTCATAAGACAAGTGGGCGCCATGATTAATGCGAGGTTTGAGGCGTTGGAGGGCAGACTTCTGCCTGAAAAGCGCTTCCTCCCAGCGTCACTGAGTGGTAGAGCAGATGCGTCCGTTCCTGCGCCTCTGCAAACAATGGAGGAGAAAGTGTCCAGCGTTGTTACTTCGAAGTCCAGCGTTGGCAAGGGGGGTAATAAAGGGGGAAAAAAGGGTAGTAAGGTGTTGGCGTCGTCTGGGGCGGAGGCAACCCCAAGGCCCCGTCCGCTGCCTCCAGTACCTGTCTCCATGAAAGAGACATACAGCGTGGTCGCCCAAAGAGTCAATAAGAAAAGTAAGTCTGAGGTGTGCAATCCCCCCCAAAACGTCGCCTCCAAGGGTGGCACAAAGGGGAGGAAACAGCGGAGTAGAAAGCCGAAGCCACGAGTGCCGAAGTCGTCGGCAGTGGTGTTAACTCTGCAACCAGAGGCGGCGCAAAAAGGGGTTACATACGCGGCTATACTTACCGAGGCACGCAACAAAATCGACCTCGGTACGCTCGGGATCGCCGAGATGAGATATAAAAAGGCCGCTACCGGCGCCAGTATACTGGAGCTTCCGGGCCTCACCAGCGGGGAGAAGGCCGATTCACTCGCAGCAAAACTGCGGGAGCATCTGAGCCCGAATGTGGTTCGGATCTCCAGGCCGGTCAAGTCGTCTGAGCTTCGTGTATCCGGCCTGGATGACTCCGTCACGGCAAGCGAATTGTCCGCTGCCATCGTGAGGGATGGGGATTGCACCGTCGACTCAATTAAAATCGGGGAGATTCGGCGCAGCCCCTCGGGCTTAGGTTCAGCATGGGTTCGCTGCCCTGCGGTGGCGGCCAAGAAACTGGTGGGGACCAGGTTGTTGGTGGGCTGGGTCTCGGCGAGCGTGACGCTCCTGGAGCCGAGACCCCTTCGTTGTTATAAGTGCTTGCAGGTCGGTCATGTGAGGCAGACCTGTTCCTCTGAGGTGGACCGCAGCGAACTATGTTTCCGCTGCGGTAAGGACGGCCATAAGGCCGGAACGTGCATTGCGGCTCCGTTTTGCACGCTGTGCGCCGCCGCCAAAAAGGCGGCTAACCACATTTTGGGGGGTAAGGCCTGTACGGAGACGAAACCGGCAGGCAAGAGAAGGATTACGGCGGCCACACCGGCTGTTCCTATAGCCTCAACAATTGTTGGGGATGAAGAAAACATGCTCACGGATGCATGAAATCCGAGTTATCGCCTACTGGCGAGGGTATACTCCGCAGCATGACGGAGTGCCCACATAGAGGCTTGGGGTGACTTTCGGGGGAGAGTCACTCCTTAGATAGCCTCGAGATGGCGCGCGCGGTGTTCCCGCGCGCCTCTCACGACATCATGGGTGGGAGTTCTGCTCTCCCACCCAAAACGAGACGAGGCCGGCGGCTCAGCGCCGGCCGTTGCCGGCCGGGGTCGCGGAAGAATGCTGACGCACACCCGTGGCCCCGGTACAAAGGCTCTCGAGGAACACCGTCAGGTTTTAGTGGGTAGCCCGGCATTGCACTGTGGTGGGGGTGACCCGCCACAGGGGGTGGACCAACAGGCGCTTACAGCTCCCATTAAGTGGAGCCTTAGCCTGCCACCCCAAGACCGCAGTGCGTGGACTTCATGTCCACATCCTTCTCGAGGTGGCCTCGTTTGCACTGAACACTGCGGATCTAGACTGGAGAGTCGATAAACACTCCTGAGGGTGGTGCTTCGGCGGCGCCCTCAGTACCGGGTCGAAGCCGATGAGGCTGCAGTGCCGAAAGGGTCCGGCCCGGACGGGGGGGAAGGGATGCACCTGCCTCTCTCTTTTGGAGGGGTAGGGTGCCTGGCGCTTTTGCGCAACGAGGTGCTGGGGGGTACTATTGTGTCTTCCGGTGCTTTTTGTGGGTGGAAATGCACCTGCTCTTCTTTTTGGGGGAGTATTGTTGCAGCGCTTTTGCGCAGATATTGTTGTGGTGCTATTGCGCCCTTTTTACACTTTTGTGTTATTTTGTTGTTGGCGCTTTTGCGCCTCTGTCGCTCCTTGCCCTTCGTGAAGGGCATGGAGCTTGGTGTAGACGCGCCCGGTGGCACTAACCCTGTCGCCGGGTGGCGTCTGGGGGGCGGACCGGCACCAGCCGCCCTCCCCGGGACCCCGCGCAGTCGCTTCAACGACCCCCGTCACGGTGCTAAGGGGGTACGTCGTGGCTGCGCGGACCGACGAACGGCCTGCCTTAATTGGCCGGCCTAAGAGAAGGAAAACTTGAAACAAACCCGTGAGAAAACACGCTAAAAACCTGTGGATACCTGGGGACCTCCACAGTATATACCCTAGCCCCCGGAATGGGCGTCACCCGGGGGTGGTCATATAAATCGGCCCCACTCGTGGGAATAACAATGAAACCATTAACTTTTAAAATTACGGGGAAGGGGGGGAAAGAAGTTGGTAGTGAGTCGGAGGGTGGACTGTCGAGCGCAAGCTCGGCGGGGTCAATGGTGACCGTAAAGTCACTTTCGGAGGGTGAGTCGAAGGCTCAGAGGCGAACCAAAAAGCGTTCACACGCTTCGCAGGGTAAAAGCTCGCGTGAATCGAGCTCGGGCTCGGACACCCCGGCGGTCAAAGTGGTGGTCTCTTCAAAACGGTTACAGCGGTCTCCGGATAGAAGGCCTGTGCCAGCAAACTGGCCGACTCCGCCCCTTCAAGTGCAACGCCGTTCCGGACGAGGGGAATATCCTCGTCCTTCGCGGCTGTGCTGCGTATCACCCTGTATATCCCGTCCCACATACTCTCCCTTTCTTGCTTCGGTTAGGTTAGGTTAGGTTAGGTTGTCAGCGCGAGATTTGATGCGCTGGAGGAGCGACTTTTGCCGGCGAAAAGTACCCGTCCGCCTCTGGCTGCGGACGCAAAGGTGGCAAGTGCACCTACTGCACCTTCGGCCGGACATCCATTGCCGGCATCACAGGGGGGGAGCAAAAAAGTTGGGAAAGGCAAGGTTGTAGCGCCCCTTTCCAAGCCTGCGGGAAAACAATCCGTGTCGGTGCCGTCTGTGTCGGCTCCTATTGACGACGACGGCTTTGTAACCGTCGCAAGGAAAAAGAAGACTAAAAAGGTTGTCGAAGTCCCGGCTTCCACTCGGCCGAATAGTCAGGTTGCTGCGGTCCCGGCTTCTGCGCCGAATAGGGGGGAGGCGGGTAAAAGGAAGGGAAGGGCAAAAAAGCCGAAACTGCGGGTTCCTAAGTCGTCCGCCGTAGTAATTACGTTGCTGCCGGAGGCGGCTAAGAAGGGGGTTTCTTACGCCCAGGTGTTAACGGAGGCCCGAACCAAGGTTGACCTGGGGCCGCTGGGCATAACCGAGCTCCGGTACAGAAAGGCCGCCACCGGGGCAGGCGTCCTCGAGCTGCCGGGTGCCGCTAGTGGGGAGAAAGCCGACGCACTAGCGGCTAAATTGAGGGAGAACCTGGGGAGTGACTTGGTGAGAGTGTCCAGGCCGACTAAATGCGCGGAACTCCGCGTTTCAGGCCTGGATGACTCGGTCACGGCGGCTGAGGTGGCTGGGGCCATCGCCAGGGTGGGAAGCTGTACGGCGGACGACATTAAAGTCGGGGAGGTGCGCCGAACTCCGACAGGGTTAGGCTCCGTGTGGGCGAGGTGCCCCGTTGAGGCGGCAAGGAAGGTGGCAGGTGGTCGCCTTCTAGTAGGATGGGTCTCGGCAGGTGTCAAATTATTGGAGCCGAGACCCTTGAGGTGCTACCGGTGCCTGAAACAGGGGCACGTCGTCGCGGTATACACCTCGGAGGTGGACCGCAGCGGTGAATGTTACCGCTGCGGGCAACATGGCCACAGAGCCGGGGCGTGCACGAGCAGGCCGCACTGCACGCTGTGCTCCGCCGAAGGGAAGTCGGCGGACCACATCCCAGGCAGCAAGACCTGTGCGGGGGCTAAGCCCAAAAAGGGCGCTAGGGTGGCAGCCGTTGCTGCCGCTCGCGTTGCCCCCGCCAGGCAAACGGAGGAGATGTGCACGGACCCGTGCTAGTGGCCATCGCCTCCATGGCGACCACCGCGCCCTGCCATGTATACGGCGGGGCGCCCACCTGAGGCTTGGGGTGGCATTCGGGGGAGTGCCGCCCCTCAGATAGCCTCGAGATGGCGCGCGCGGTGTTCCCGCGCGCCTCTCTAGAAGTCGGGCGGGCAAGGCCCGCCCAAACACAAGATGAGGCCGGCGATTTAGCGCTGGCCGTTGCCGTCGGGGTAGCGGAAGAATGCCAACGCGCTCCCGTTGCCCCGGCATCAAGGCTCTCGAGGAACACCGTCAGGTTTTAGTGGGTAGCCCGGCATTGCACCTCACAGCCGTGGAGTCCCACATATCCCCCTGCCATCCCCCATGGCAGGACGGAATGCATAAAGCATTTCCTGACGCAAAAAAAAAAAAAAAAAAAAGGTTAGGTTAGGTTGGGGCCGAGTGGTGTGGGTGACCCGCCACAGGGGGTGGACCAACAGGCGCTTATAGCTCCCATTAAGTGGAGCCCTAGCCTGCCACCCCAAGACCGCAGTGCGTGGACTTCATGTCCACATCCTTCTCGAGGTGGCCTCGTTTGCACTGAACACTGCGGATCTAGACTGGAGAGTCGATAAACACTCCTGAGGGTGGTGCTTCGGCGGCGCCCTCAGTACCGGGTCGGGGCCGATGAGGCTGCAGTGCCGAAAGGGCCCGGCCCGGACGGGGGGGAAGGGATGCACCTGCCTCTCTCTTTTGGAGGGGTAGGGTGCTTGGCGCTATTGCGCAGCGAGGTGTTGGGGGGCGCTATTGCGTCCTCTGTTGTATTTTTTGGCGCTATTGCGCTCACGAGATAGTTGCGCTATTGCGCATTGTGGTTTCCTTTGTCCTCTGCGGAGGGCAGGGAGTCATGGTGGTGGCGTGCCCGGCGGCACTAACCCTGTTGCCGGGTGGCGCCTGGGGGGCGGACCGGCACCAGCCGCCCTCCCCGGTAACCGCACAGTGCACCTCAACGACCTCCGTCACGGTGCTAAGGGGGTACGTCGTGGCTGTGCGGTCCGAAGACGGCTCGCCTTCATTGGCCGGCCGTGAGAGAAGGAAAACTCGATACAAAACCCGTGAGAAAACACGCTAAAAACCTGTGGATACCTGGGGACCTCCACAGTATATACCCTAGCCCCCGGAATGGGCGTCACCCGGGGGTGGTCCTGTAGTTCGGCCCTACTTGTGGGACGAAATATGGAATCTTTGAAACAAAACAAAACCTTAACACGTCGGGAGAAGAAGTTGGAGGAGGAGATGAGAGAAGAGGTGGGGATAGAAAAGGAGTTGGTCGTCGTGCTCGATAGAGAGGAGGTGTTGGCGAGAGCTTCATCGACGGACACTATGGTGACCGTTGGGTCGTGGTCAAGTGAGGAAGGTACCCCGGTCAATTTGTTGAAGTTCACCAGGAAGCGTACACGTGCTAGTAAGCCGGCGAGTGAAGCGAGTTCCGGATCGGAAACGGACACGCCAGCGGTCAAGGTAACTCCAAAGCGTAAAGGCAAGCCTTCAACACAGGCGAAGAGGGATGTCGTCGTCACTGGATGCGAAGAGATGCAGCTCCGGGCTGAGCGTGAGCTCGCCCAGATGGAAGCGGAGCTGCATTTAACGAGCCTGTCGGAGGGTTCGATGAGTGAGGCATCGATGTCTGGTCCGGAGACCCGAAAAGTTCCAAAGACCACGGCGCTCTCTCCATTAAAGGAGATCGACGTCGCCGAATGCTCGACGGACCAGATCTACGAGAATATTGTAGAGTCCCTGGGGAGAGTCAAGCGCGTTGCCGCAAATTCAAAAAACTTGAAGGGCACCTTCGTGCGGGATTTGAACACAGCGTGCCTTTTAATAAGAAAAGGAGTGAGAGAGATCGTGATGAGGAGTTCGTCGGAGGAAATCGGTGTGCTCACTGAGAGAAACAACTCCTTGCGAAACGAGGTAGTGGATCTTCGTGCTCAAATAACGGAGCTGAAATTGAAGATGGAAGAGTTGGAGCTGGAGAGAAAGAGGCAGCAGGCGGCACCATCTTCACTGCCTCCAGAACCAACGATGGCGGCAAATCAAGACCTCACGCGAAGCATCATTGTACAAGTTGGCGAGATGATGAACGCTAGGCTGGAAGCCTTGCAAGACCGCCTCTTGCCGGAAAAAAGTGTCCGTCCGCCTCTTGCTGGCGACAGGAGGGATGTTCAGGCTGCAGGTGTGTCTGGTAGGCAGTCTCAGGCAAAGACCCAGGAAGAAAAGAAGAAAGGTGGAACTGGCAAGAGCGCTATCGCCGCTCCCAAACCTTCAGCTGCGCAGTCTCAGTCGCAGCCGCCTGTTTTGGAGCCTACTGACGACGGATTCACTACCGTCGTCAAGAAGAAGAAAGGTAAAAAGGTTGTCGAAGTCCCGGCTTCCACTCGGCCGAATAGTCAGGTTGCTGCGGTCCCGGCTTCTGTGCCGAATAGGGGCGAGGCGGGTAAAAGAAAGGGAAGGGCGAAAAAGCCGAAACTGCGGGTTCCTAAGTCGTCCGCCGTAGTAATTACGTTGCTGCCGGAGGCGGCCAAGAAGGGGGTTTCCTACGCCCAAGTCTTAACGGAGGCCCGAACCAAGGTTGACCTGGGGCCGCTGGGCCCCGGTCTGAGCTCCGGTACAGAAAGGCCGCCACCGGGGCAGGCGTCCTCGAGCTGCCGGGTGCCGCTAGTGGGGAGAAAGCCGACGCACTAGCGGCTAAATTGAGGGAGAACCTGGGGAGTGACTTGGTGAGAGTGTCCAGGCCGACTAAATGCGCGGAACTCCGCGTTTCAGGCCTGGATGACTCGGTCACGGCGGCTGAGGTGGCTGGGGCCATCGCCAGGGTGGGAAGCTGTACGGCGGACGACATTAAAGTCGGAGAGGTGCGCCGAACTCCGACAGGGTTAGGCTCCGTGTGGGCGAGGTGCCCCGTTGAGGCGGCAAGGAAGGTGGCAGGTGGTCGCCTTCTAGTAGGATGGGTCTCGGCAGGTGTCAAATTATTGGAGCCGAGACCCTTGAGGTGCTACCGGTGCCTGAAACAGGGGCACGTCGTCGCGGTATGCACCTCGGAGGTGGACCGCAGCGGTGAATGTTACCGCTGCGGGCAACATGGCCACAGAGCCGGGGCGTGCACGAGCAGGCCGCACTGCACGCTGTGCTCCGCCGAAGGGAAGTCGGCGGACCACATCCCAGGCAGCAAGACCTGTGCGGGGGCTAAGCCCAAAAAGGGCGCTAGGGTGGTGGCCGTTGCTGCCGCTCGCGTTGCCCCCGCCAGGCAAACGGAGGAGATGTGCACGGACCCGTGCTAGTGGCCATCGCCTCCAAGGCGACCACCGCGCCCTGCCATGTATACGGCGGGGCGCCCACCTGAGGCTTGGGGTGGCATTCGGGGGAGTGCCGCCCCTCAGATAGCCTCGAGATGGCGCGCGCGGTGTTCCCGCGCGCCTCTCTAGAAGTCGGGCGGGCAAGGCCCGCCCAAACACGAGATGAGGCCGGCAATTTAGCGCTGGCCGTTGCCGCCGGGGTAGCGGAAGAATGCCAACGCGCTCCCGTTGCCCCGGCATCAAGGCTCTCGAGGAACACCGTCAGGTTTTAGTGGGTAGCCCGGCATTGCACCTCACAGCCGTGGAGTCCCACATATCCCCCTGCCATCCCCCATGGCAGGACGGAATGCATAAAGCATTTCCTGACGCAAAAAAAAAAAAAAAAAAAAAGGTTAGGTTAGGTTAGGAATGGGCGTCACCCGGGGGTGGTCACATAAATCGGCCCAACTCGTGGGAATAACAATGGATTCTTTTAAAATAAAATTTACGGGGAAGGGGGGGAAAGAAGTTGGTAGTGAGTCGGAGGGTGGACTGTCGAGCGCAAGCTCGGCGGGGTCAATGGTGACCGTAAAGTCACTGTCTGGGAGTGAGTCGAAGTCCCAGCGGCGAACGAAAAAGCGTTCGCACGGCGCGCAGGACAAGAGCTCGCGTGAGTCGAGTTCGGGCTCGGACACCCCAGCGGTCAAGGTGGTAGTCTCGTCGAAACCCAAAGGTCGAGGCAGGGGCAGGCCGCCCACTACAGGGGAGTATGTAGGGCTGGGCAAGGCCAAACGAGACCTTCTCGAGCAAGAGCGCGCTCAGATGGAGCTGGACGCTGAAAAGGATGCGGCTGCCTTCGGCAGGGAATATTTCCTTAGAAACAGGGTAGCCATATCGGAGTCGACGGATTCGGTGGTCCTTCCAGAAGACGCCGATTACTCGAAAGTGGTGGTTGAGGGCGTGGCGCTCATAGAGCAGGCGGTGAAAAAGTCCCGCAATTTAAAAGGGACGTATCAGCGCAATTTAAACCTGGCGGCTTCGACAATAAAGGCGGCAGTGGGAGCGCTCAACAAAAGAACTTCCACAGAGGAGACAAGGCGGCTTCAAGCCGAAAACGACCGCCTTAAAAAGGAATTGGGCGATCTTCGGGTGCAAATGGCGGAGCTCAAAGATACTGTAGGAAGGCTCGCCAACAACCCGATGGCCGCCCTCCCTGCTGCTGTTGCCGCCGCGGACCCCAATGGTCTGAAAGAGGTCATTGCGAATTCGATAATGGAGGAGCTCCGGACGATGCTCAATGCCAGGTTCGGAGCTCTGGAGGGCAGGTTGCTTCCGGAGCCCTCATATCGGTTGCCCTTGGCCGCGGACAAGAAAAAGTCTGCGGCATCAGCAACCGTCGGTACGCAGCCGCAACCGGGGCCTTCGGGAGTTGCTCCCTCCTCAAAGGTCGCGTCCGTCAGGCAGCAGAAAATGGAAAAGAAAGGTAATAAGGCGAAAAAAGAAGCTGGAAAGCCACCGACCCCGCAGCAGCAGCAGAAGCAACAGCCTCGTGCGCTTCCTCCGGCCCCAGCCTCTATGGATGAGAGCTGGGCTACGGTGACGAAAAGAGGAGGAAAGAAGAAGGCTCCAGAGGCCACGCAAAGTACGCCTACACCGAAGTCGCAACTGCAAAAGAAGAAGAAGGTGTCAAACAGACTGCGCCCGCCGCGCTCCTCGGCGGTGGTTGTCACGTTGCTGCCCGAGGCGGTGCAGCAGGACGCAACGTACGCAGCCGTCCTAACTGAGGCCAAGAAGAAAATAGATCTGGGAGGCCTCGGTATTACGGGTATCAAGTACAGACAGGCTGTGACGGGGGCCAGGGTTCTGGAAGTGCCAGGAGCTACGAGCAGCGAGAAGGCGGACTCTCTGGCTCTCAAACTACGGGAGGTGTTAGGTACCGAACATATTAAAGTGTCCAGGCCGGTCAAATGTGCCGAGCTTAGGGTGTCCGGCCTGGACGACTCGGTGACTGCGGCGGAAGTGGCGGCAGCGGTTGCTAAAACTGGGGGCTGTGCGGCGGATGACGTCAAAGTCGGGGAGATCCGTCGCACACCGGCCGGGCTTGGTGCGGTTTGGGTCCGCTGCCCGGTTGCGGCAGCTAAGAAAGTATCAGCGGGGCGGCTTCTGGTGGGCTGGGTGTCTGCCCAAGTCCAGCTCTTGGACCAGAGGCCGCTGAAATGCTATCGTTGCCTGCAACACGGGCACGTGCGGGCCGTCTGCACTTCGGAGATTGACCGCAGCGAGGAATGCTATCGCTGCGGTCGGCCCGGCCACAAAGCCGGTACTTGCACCGCCACTCCCCACTGCTCTCTCTGCGAAGCGGCCGGAAAAAAGGCGGACCACCGAGCGGGCAGCAAAGTCTGCGTGGGGGCAAAGGCCCCCAAAAAAGGAAAGGCGGCCGGAAGGACCCCGGCCGCCAATGGGCCTGCGCAGCAGGCGCCCCCTGTAAACAGGGGCCAGGAGGCGATGAGCACCGACCCATAATAAATGGCTCATCGCCTCCTTCAGGCGAACCTAAACCACTCCGCCGGAGCGCAAGATCTGCTCCTGCAGTCAATGGCGGAGTGGTCCATTGATTTGGCCGTGGCGGCCGAGCCGTATTTTGTCCCGCCACAGCGTAATGATTGGTTTGTGGACACACACGGCTTGGTCGCCGTCATGTCCTCCGGGAGAAATAACCTGGCCCCTTCAGTCGTCCATAGGGGCCAGGGCTACGTCGCTGTCCGTTGGGGAGAAATCGTCGTCGTTGGTGTGTACTTCTCCCCAAACCGGAGTCTCGCCGAATTTGAAGTGTTTCTGGGCGCGGTCGGGGCCGTTGTCCGGCAGACTCGGCCGCGCCAGGTGTTGTTGGCGGGGGACCTCAACGCCAAATCAACGGCTTGGGGTTCCCCTTCGTCGGATGCTAGGGGCGAGACTCTGGAGGAGTGGGCAGTAGGGGCCGACCTCGTAATCATCAACAGAGGGTCGGCCAACACGTGCGTGCGTCGGCAGGGAGGGTCCATCGTAGACGTTACGTTTGCGACCCCTGCCCTCGCGCGCAGTGTCCACTCCTGGACGGTACTCGAGGAGGTGGAGACTCTGTCGGACCACAGGTATGTCCGTTACGACATCTCCACCTCCTCGACTAACGAGGTGTTCAATCCCGGGGGACATGACACGAATGTGAACCTCTTCCCGAGGTGGGTAGTCAAGGGCGTAAATAAAGAAGCGCTGGTGGAAGCCTCCATCGTCCAGGCCTGGCTGAACTCTCCGGCCGGGCCAGTGGAGGTCGACCAGGAAGCGGAGTGGCTCCGGGGCGCATTGTCGCAAATATGCGACGCGTCAATGCCCCGGGCCAAAGGTCGGCCTCCCAAGCGTCAGGTGTACTGGTGGTCGCAGGAAATTGCAGAGCTGCGCGCGGATTGCGTGAGGACGCGGCGCCAGTACACCCGGTTCCGCAGGAGGCGGAACCGAGACGCGGACGTGGAGAACCAGCTGTATGCGGAGTACAGGCAAAAGGCCAAAACGCTGCAGCTGGCCATCAGCGCCGCCAAGGCGAATGCCAGAGCGGAGCTGCTGGAGACGCTGAATAGGGATCCGTGGGGGCGTCCATACAAGATGGTGCGGAACAAGCTCCGCACCTGGGCGCCCCCGTTGACGGAGAGTCTCCAGCCCCGGATGCTTGAGGCGGTCGTGTCGGCACTCTTTCCGGACCGAGCGGAGCACCAATCTCCGGCCATGGCGCCCTCACAACTGAACGAGGGCGCCGAAGCCGACGTGCCGCCGGTCACGGATGCCGAATTGCGGGCGGCCTGCCTCAGGCTCCGGGCCAATAAAGCTCCGGGCCCGGATGGTGTTCCGGGCCGCGCCTTGGCGTTAGCCCTTGGCCCCCTCGGGGAGAGGTACAAAAGGTTGTTGGACGCCTGTCTGGAGACAGGACAGTTCCCCGCCATGTGGAAGGCGGGCAAACTGGTCCTGTTGAAGAAGGACGGGCGTCCCGCGGAGTCTCCCTCCGCCTATCGTCCGATCGTCCTGCTCGACGAGGTGAGCAAGCTCTGTGAACGGGTCGTCGCTTGCCGCCTCGTCGAGCATCTTCGTCGCGTAGGTCCCGACTTGTCGTTTAAGCAGTTTGGATTCCGAAGGGGCCGGTCGACTATCGACGCAATTAGTCGCGTCAAGGCCCTTTCGGAAGAGGTGGTCGCCCAGGGCGGGGTGCTGTTGGCGGTGTCTCTCGACATCTCGAACGCCTTCAACACCCTCCCCTGGGCCTGTATAAGGGAGGCCCTCAAATTTCATGGGGTGCCTCCCTATTTGAGGAGGTTTGTCGGGGCCTACTTAGATGGTCGTCAAATTGTCTGGACGTGTCGTGCGGTGTTCCCCAGGGGTCAGTTCTGGGTCCTCTCCTGTGGAACATCGGCTACGACTGGGTGCTGAGAGGTGAGCTCCTCCGGGGGGCCGACGTGACGTGTTACGCGGACGACACGCTAGTCACGGCCCGGGGGAGCTCTTTCAGGGAGGCAAACCGCCTCGCCACCTGCTCCGTAGCGCAGGTGGTGAGGCGGATAAAGATGTTGGGACTCGAGGTGGCGCTGGAGAAGTGCGAGGCCGTTTGCTTTCACGGGCCTCGCAAAGCGCCACCTGCGGGATCCCACATCGTCATAGGTGGCACTCGCATCGAGATCCGGCCTCATATGAGGTACCTAGGCCTGATACTCGATGCCCGTTGGAGTTTCCGCGAGCACTTCCGGCAATTGGCCCCCCGTCTCGTAAGGGCATCAGGCGCGCTGAAAAGGCTGATGCCCAATATGGGGGGGCCTAAGGGGGGATACCGCCGCCTCTATATGGGGGCGGTGCAATCAATGGCGCTCTACGGAGCGCCAATTTGGATAGGGACCCTGACGGCACCAAACGTCGCCAATTTAAGGCGCCCTCAAAGGGCGATGGCCGTCGGGGTCATTCGGGGATATCGCACCGTCTCCTTTGAGGCGGCGTGCGTTCTAGCCGGAAGCCCTCCCTGGGACTTAGAAGCGGAGGTGCACGCCACAGTCTACGAGTGGCGTGCGGGTCTAAGAGCTAGGAGAGAAGACCCAATGCCCAGGGAGGTTGAAACGCGGAGACTCCAGGCCCGGCGGTCCATAATGGAGAAGTGGGAGAGGCGGCTGGCAACACCGAATGCCGGCCGCCGGACCGTTGAGGCGATCCGTCCGGTGTTGAAGAACTGGACGGAAAGGAAGACGGGGTCGTTGACGCAGGTGCTGTCGGGGCATGGCTGCTTCGGCACGTACCTGTGCCAAATAGCCGGGCGTGAGTCGACGACCGAGTGCCACCACTGCGGCCGCGACGAAGACACGGCGCAGCACACCTTGGAGGAATGCTCGGCGTGGGCCGAGCAGCGTCGTGCGCTAGTCGCGGCGGTGGGGAGGGACCTCTCGCTGCCGGCTGTCGTAAAATCGATGGTCGGTAGCGAGGAGGCATGGCTGGCGGTTCTCACCTTCTGCGAGGACGTAATCTTGCAGAAGGAGGCGGCGGAGCGGGAGCGGGAAAATGATCCGCTCTCCCAATCAATCCGCCGCCGGAGAGCCGGGGCCCGGAGGAGGGTCTTCCACACCCTTCTCCCCCCCACCTAGGGGCTCGGGGGTGACGTTCGGGGGAGCGTCACCTCCATCTTAACAGCCCCGGGAGGGCGCGCGCGGTGTTCCCGCGCGCCTCCCACGCAGTACATAAATGGGGCAGGAGCGGCTCCACCCTCCTGTCTATAACGGGATGAGCCCGGCGCATCAAACGCGCTGGGCATCGCCGTCGGGGCCGCGGAAGAATAAAAATCCGTACCCGTAGCCCCGGCATCAGGCGCCCCGGAGGAACACCGTCAGGTTTTAGTGGGTATACTCGGCTTCGCACTATCAGCCGAGGAGTCCCACATATCCCCCCGCCTCCCCCAGGCGGGACGGAATGCATAAAGCATTTCCTGACGCAAAAAAAAAAAAAAAAAAAAAAAAGGTTGGGTTAGGTTCAAACCCGTGAGAAAACACGCTAAAAACCTGTGGATACCTGGGGACCTCCACAGTATATACCCTAGCCCCCGGAATGAGCGTCACCCGGGGGTGGTCATCTTTTCGTCTCAACTCGTGGGAATAAAAATGGAACCTATTAAACTAAAATTCAGGGGAATCCTCCTGCCCTTACCGAGATGAGCCCGGCGTATCAAACGCGCTGGGCAACGCCGCCGGGGCCGCGGAAGAATGCCAAAGCGCCCCCGCTGCCCCGGCAATAGGCGCCTCGGAGGAACACCGTCAGGTTTTAGTGGGTAGCCCGGCATTGCACATCACAGCCGTGGAGTCCCACATATCCCCCTGCCATCCCCCATGGCAGGACGGAATGCATAAAGCATTTCCTGACGCAAAAAAAAAAAAAAAAAAAAGGTTAGGTTAGGTTAGGTTAGGTTGGGGCCGAGGGGGCCGAGTGGTGTGGGTGACCCACCACAGGGGGTGGACCAACAGGCGCTTACAGCTCCCATTAAGTGGAGCCTTAGCCTGCCACCCCAAGACCAGAAGAAAGAAAGTATCAGCGGGGCGGCTTCTGGTGGGCTGGGTGTCTGCCCAAGTCCAGCTCTTGGACCAGAGGCCGCTGAAATGCTATCGTTGCCTGCAACACGGGCACGTGCGGGCCGTCTGCACTTCGGAGATTGACCGCAGCGAGGAATGCTATCGCTGCGGTCGGCCCGGCCACAAAGCCGGTACTTGCACCGCCACTCCCCACTGCTCTCTCTGCGAAGCGGCCGGAAAAAAGGCGGACCACCGAGTGGGTAGCAAAATCTGTGTGGGGGCAAAGGCCCCCAAAAAAGGAAAAGCGGCCGGAAGGACCCCGGCCGCCAAAGAGCCTGCTCAGCAGGCGCCCCCTGTAAACAGGGGCCAGGAGGCGATGAGCACCGACCCATAATAAATGGCTCATCGCCTCCTTCAGGCGAACCTAAACCACTCCGCCGGAGCGCAAGATCTGCTCCTGCAGTCAATGGCGGAGTGGTCCATTGATTTGGCCGTGGCGGCCGAG
This sequence comes from Zeuzera pyrina, assembly GCA_907165235.1. NCBI lineage: Eukaryota > Metazoa > Arthropoda > Insecta > Lepidoptera > Cossidae > Zeuzera > Zeuzera pyrina. Next base: position 23,462,590 of record OU015632.1, read on the forward strand.
CCGTATTTTGTCCCACCACAAAGAGACGATTGGTTCGCGGACACACACGGCTTGGTCGCCGTCATGTCCTCCGGGAGAAATAACCTGGCCCCTTCAGTCGTCCATAGGGGCCAGGGCTACGTCGCTGTCCGTTGGGGAGAAATCGTCGTCATTGGTGTGTACTTCTCCCCAAACCGGAGTCTCGCCGAATTTGAAGTGTTTCTGGGCGCGGTCGGGGCCGTTGTCCGGCAGACTCGGCCGCGCCAGGTGTTGTTGGCGGGGGACCTCAACGCCAAATCAACGGCTTGGGGTTCCCCTTCGTCGGATGCGAGGGGCGAGACTCTGGAGGAGTGGGCAGTAGGGGCCGACCTCGTAATCATGAACAGAGGGTCGGCCAACACGTGCGTGCGGCGGCAGGGAGGGTCCATCGTAGACGTTACGTTTGCGACCCCTGCCCTCGCGCGCAGTGTCCACTCCTGGACGGTACTTGAGGAGGTGGAGACTCTGTCGGACCACAGGTATGTCCGTTACGACATCTCCACCTCCTCGACTAACGAGGTGTTCAATCCCGGGGGACATGACACGAATGTGAACCTCTTCCCGAGGTGGGTAGTCAAGGGCGTAAATAAAGAAGCGCTGGTGGAAGCCTCCATCGTCCAGGCCTGGCTGAACTCTCCGGCCGGGCCAGTGGAGGTCGATCAGGAAGCGGAATGGCTCCGGGGCGCATTGTCGCAAATATGCGACGCGTCGATGCCCCGGGCCAAAGGTCGGCCTCCTAAGCGTCAGGTGTACTGGTGGTCGCAGGAAATCGCCGAGCTGCGCGCGGACTGCGTCAGGGGGCGGCGCCAGTACACCCGGTTCCGCAGGAGGCGGAACCGAGACGCGGACGTGGAGAACCAGCTGTATGCGGAGTACAGGCAAAAGGCCAAAACGCTGCAGCTGGCCATCAGCGCCACCAAGGCGAATGCCTTCGGCGGCGCCCTCAGTACCGGGTCGGGGCCGATGAGGCTGCAGTGCCGAAAGGGCCCGGCCCGGACCGGGGGGGGAAACCGTCCTTTCCAAGGACGATAAGGGGTTTGATGTCGTCACCTTACCCCTCTGCTTTCAGAGGGGAACGGTTGTCGCGCGCGTTTGCGCATAGTTGTGTTTTTGCGTCCTCTGCGGAGGACGCAAAGTCTAGGTGGAACGCGCTCGGCGGCACTAACCCTGTCGCCGGGTGGCGTATGGAGGGCGGACCTGCACCAGCCGCCCTCCCCGGGACCCCGCGCAGTCACTTCAACGACCCCCGTGTCGGTGCTAAGGGGGTACGTCGTGGCTGCGCGGACCGACGACGGGCTTGCCTTCATTGGCCGGCCCAAGAGAAGGAAAACTTGAAACAAACCCGTGAGCGAACACGTAAAAACCTGTGGGTACCTGGGGACCCCCACAGTATTTACCCTTCTCCCCGGAATGGACGTCACCCGGGGAGGGACCTTCAGTTCGTTCCATAAACCGTAGTCCCCCGTGAAAAGGGGACGTATATGAAATGAGCACAAACCCAAGTAAAAAAAAATGTGAAGGTGGTTGAAGAGGAGGAGAAGGAGAAAAGAGACGACAAAGAGCCTGATGAGTATTTGTCAGACTCTTCGCGAAGGAGTGACGCGATGTCGGTGTCACTGGAGGAGAATAGACCAAGGTCGAGGAAGCGAAGCTGGTCGGTGGACTCGACCTCTAGCTTAGACTCCGCAGGCACAGTCTCAACGGACTGTCTGGATCAGATGGAGGAGTACTACTGTGAACGAATCCAAGAGTTGGAAGGAAAGCGAAATCCAAAGGATCGTCGCGAAATGTCGAAGGAGGAGGAGGAAGCGGAGAAGGAACGTCGCGTAACCCTTTTGCATCTCAAAAAAAAGATATTGCTTTTGAGAGAGGGTTACGAGAAAACCAAGAAGAAAAAGCAAGAGGCGGAAGATAGAAAAACAGTTGCGACGAAAGCCGTAGCTAAGAGAGGGAGGGGCCGGCCCCCGACAACCGGGCAATATGTAGGCTTGGCCAAGGCCAAGTAGGCTCTTGTGGATGCAGAGAGGCAGGAGCTTGAGCTGCGCGCCGAGCAGGAGATGGCGGAGACGACGCGACAGCTTGCACGCGTCAGAGCATCGCGCTCGGCAGCCACGATATCAGCTGATGGAGGTGGCGAGGGTCGGTCAGACCTTCAAGAAATCATGGCGAAGGACTTGGCCGCCATTCAAAAGGTGGCCAAAACGTCCAAAAACTTGAAGGGGCCGTATATTAAGGCCCTTAACGATGCCGTCGCCTCCATCAAAGCGACATTTGAGGAGATGATCTCACGATCCTCAACTGAGGAAACCAGGCGCTTGCAGGAGGAGAACAAGCGCCTGCGTTCGGAATTAGATGAGCTCCGCTCTCAGTTGGCGCAGCTCAAATCGGAGATGTTCGAGTTTATAAACCGCCCCGGACCATCTTCGGTTGCGGCAGCGAGGGATCCCATGGCGCCCACACAGGAAGAACTGACGCGAGCTATTGTCGCGCAGGTGGGCGCCATGGTGAATGCCCGATTCGAGGCATTGGAGGATCGGTTGCTGCCGGAGAAGCAGTTTCGGCCTGCGTCTCTGGTGGAAAAGGAAGTGAGGTCGGGGAGTGGCAAATCTGCTGCTCCCAATTCCAGCGTCGTTCCTTCGGTGTCCGGCGTTGTTGAGAAGGGAAAGGGAGGAAAGAAGAAACAAAGTGTTCCGGCGTCGTCTGGGGCGGGGGTACCTCCTGTGTCCCGTCCGCTGCCTCCGGCACCGGCCTCCATGGAGGAGGCGTATAGCGTAGTTGCCCGAAGGGGCAAGAAGAAGGCTCCAGGGGGGACTTCTCAGCCCCCGCCCAAAGAGGACCAGGCCAAGGGCAAAAAGCCCAAGGCCAAGTCCAAGAGGAGGAAGCCGAAGCTCCGAACTCCGCGGACTTCGGCTGTTGTCCTCACAATCTCGCCCGAGGCGGAGCGACAAGGCGCTACGTACGCCTCCATCCTTATGGAGGCAAAAAGTAAAGTGGACCTCTCTCTGTTAGGTATAACAGAGATGAGGTACAGGAAGGCGGCGACCGGTGCCGGTATACTCGAGTTGCCGGGCACTGATAACAAAAAGAAAGCGGACTCACTCGCAAATAAGTTGCGGGAGAGCCTCAACCCGGAGGTCGTTCGAGTCTCCAGGCCCACTAAGTGCGCAGAATTGCGCGTATCGGGTCTGGATGACTCGGCGACGGTTGCGGAGGTGGCCGCAGCCGTCGCAAAGGTTGGAGGCGTCTCAGTGGAAGATATAAAGGTGGGAGAGATCCGCCGCGCCCCTTCAGGACTCGGGGCAGCCTGGGTCCGCTGCCCAGTAGAGGCTGCGAAGAAGGTGGCGGGTGCCCGACTGCTGGTCGGATGGGTCTCGGCCGGGGTGCAACTCCTCGAGCCGAGGCCCTTGAGGTGTTACAGGTGCCTCAAGATCGGGCACGTGCGGGTCTCCTGCACGTCGGAGGTGGACCGCAGCGGGCAGTGCTACCGCTGCGGCCAAGAAGGTCACAAGGCCGGCGGGTGCAATGCGGCGCCCAACTGCACGTTGTGCGCCGCGAGCGGTCTGCCTGCCGGTCACCTAACGGGGGGGAAAGCCTGTGCGGGGGCCAAGCCCAAAAAGGGCGAAAGGGCGGCTTCTGCCGCCGCCCGTGTGGCTCCTGCCAGGCCGGGTGTAGAGGGGATGGCCACGGACTAGTGGCCTCCCCTAGTGACCAACGCCTCTGGCGTGCGATTCCTCCGCCGCCGACAGGAGCGGCGGAGAGCCCACTGAGGCTTGGGGTGGCATTCGGGGGAGTGCCACCCCTCAGATAGCCTCGAGATGGCGCGCGCGGTGTTCCCGCGCGCCTCTCTAGCACTAAGGGTGGGAGTTCTGCCCTCCCACCCAAAACGAGACGAGGCTGGCGGTGTAGCGCCGGCCGTTGCCCGCCGGGGCCGCGGAGGAATGCTAACGCACTCCCGTTGCCCCGGTACCAAGGCTCTCGAGGAACACCGTCAGGTTTTAGTGGGTAGCCCGGCCTTGCACCTTACAGCCGGGAGTCGCACATATCCCCCTGCCATCCCCCATGGCAGGACGGAATGCATAAAGCATTTCCTGACGCAAAAAAAAAAAAAAAAAAAAAAAAAAAAAAAAAAAAAAAAAAAGGTTAGGTTAGGTTGGGGCCGAGTGGTGGGGGTGACCCGCCACAGGGGGTGGACCAACAGGCGCTTACAGCTCCCATTAAGTGGAGCCTTAGCCTGCCACCTCAAGACCGCAGTGCGTGGACTTCATGTCCACATCCTTCTCGAGGTGGCCTCGTTTGCACTGAACACTGCGGATCTAGACTGGAGAGTCGATAAACACTCCTGAGGGTGGTGCTTCGGCGGCGCCCTCAGTACCGGGTCGGGGCCGATGAGGCTGCAGTGCCGAAAGGGTCCGGCCCGGACGGGGGGGAAGGGATGCACCTGCCTCTCTCTTTTGGAGGGGTAGGGTGCCTGGCGCTTTTGCGCAACGAGGTGCTGGGGGGTACTATTGTGTCTTCCGGTGCTTTTTGTGGGTGGAAATGCACCTGCTCTTCTTTTTGGGGGAGTATTGTTGCAGCGCTTTTGCGCAGATATTGTTGTGGTGCTATTGCGCCCTTTTTACACTTTTGTGTTATTTTGTTGTTGGCGCTTTGCGCCTGTGTCGTTCCTTGCCCTTCGTGAAGGGCATGGAGTTTGGTGTAGACGCGCCCGGTGGCACTAACCCTGTCGCCGGGTGGTGTCTGGGGGGCGGACCGGCACCAGCCGCCCTCCCCGGGACCCCGCGCAGTCGCTTCAACGACCCCCGTCACGGTGCTAAGGGGGTACGTCGTGGCTGCGCGGACCGACGAACGGCCTGCCTTAATTGGCCGGCCTAAGAGAAGGAAAACTTGAAACAAACCCGTGAGAAAACACGCTAAAAACCTGTGGATACCTGGGGACCTCCACAGTATATACCCTAGCCCCCGGAATGGGCGTCACCCGGGGGTGGTCATATAAATCGGCCCCACTCGTGGGAATCAAAATGGATACTACTTTCAAAATAAATTTCAAGGGGAAGGGGGGGAAAGAAAGAGGAGTGGAGACTGAGAAGGAGGCGGAGCTATCGAGCGCAAGCTCGACGGCCTCAATGGTGACGGTAGAGTCACTGTCGGGAGGAGAGTCGGCGAGATCTCAGCGGCGCACGAAGAAGCGTTCGCACGTCTCGAAGGAAGTGAGTTCGCGTGACTCGAGCTCGGGCTCAGACACCCCGGCTGTGAAAGTTGTAGTTTCTTCGCAGCCTAAGGGTAGAGGCAGGGGTAGGCCGCCCACAACGGGCGAATATGTGGGGCTTGCCCAAGCCAAGCGAGAACTCGTGGAGCAAGAGCGGGCAGAACTGGAGTTGGAGGCTGAGAAGGACCTCGTGCATTTCAGTAGGGATTACTTCCTGCGAAACACGTCTTGTAAGTCGGACTCGGCGTCAAACAATGAGACGGTCCCCGTCCTACCTCCAGACGGAGACCACCGAAGAACAGCGTTGGAAGGGGTCGAAATAATAGAAAAAGCCGTCAAAAACTCCAAAAATTTAAAGGGGCCATATAGGGGCAGAATGAATGCGGCAGCTCTGACCATCAAAGCGGCTGTGGCGGCGCTCAGTGAAAGGAGTGCCACCGAAGAAACGAGGCGGCTGGAAGCAGAAAACGCTACCCTGAAGAAGGAGCTTAATGAGCTGCGCGGCCAGATGGCCGAGCTCAAAGAGAGCGTGGCGAAGCTGACCAACAGCCCTATGGCCCTTCTCCCTGCTGCGGTGGCGGCTGCGGATCCGAACCGCATGAAAGAGACGATTGCAGCGTCAATCATGGAAGAGATCCGGACGTTACTCAATGTCAGGTTCGGAGCCCTCGAGGGAAGACTGTTGCCGGATCCTGACCGCAACTATCGTCTCCCCTTAGCGGGTGACAAAAAAGCGTCGGCCATACCGTCATCTGGCAACTTTCAGCCGCTGCCGGGCCCGTCTGGTTCTGCTGCCACCAATAACAACAAAAAGCAGCAGGTTGGTGAGCATCGCAGGGAGCTCTCAAAGGAGGATTACCCCGAGCTTCCTGCTGTCGCGGTTGGTGCGTCGAAGCGAACTTCGGGATTGGAGAAGTCCTCGGTAGCAGCACCCCGTCCTTCCTCTAACTCGACATCTCCTCGTTCCCTTCTTGATTCCGCAGCGGCCAAACCCGCTGCGGCAGGTGTGGCAGAGGGCAAGAAGGCAAGAAGACAGAAAAAGAAGAAGGCCAAAAACGGCCTGCCTTAATTGGCCGGCCTAAGAGAAGGAAAACTTGAAACAAACCCGTGAGAAAACACGCTAAAAACCTGTGGATACCTGGGGACCTCCACAGTATATACCCTAGCCCCCGGAATGGGCGTCACCCGGGGGTGGTCATATAAATCGGCCCCACTCGTGGGATTTAATATGGAAAATCTATCTCAAATAAACTTTACGGGGAAGGGGGGGAATCGAAGTAGTGAGGAGAATGAAAATGAGGCGGAGTTGTCGAGTGCGAGCTCGACACTGTCGGCGAAGACCGTGCGCTCACGATCGGGTGGAGAGTCGTCGTCGGAGAAGGGGTCGCGGGAGTCAAAAATCTTAAACTCCCGAGACGCTAGCCCGGAGTCCAATTCTTCGGCGGTGAAAGGATGTAGTAAAGATCCAGGGAGGTCTGCTGAGCGGAAGGATCTTAAAATTAAGTTTGTAAATGACCGTAAAAGGTCGAGATCCAGGAGCGGGTCGCCGTCAGTCTTGATGACCTCGTCAAAGGGTTCCTTCTTCGTTCGGGGAGGCCAAGAGTCATCTGGTAGTGACACTGAAGTGCCGACGAAGAAGACCACTCAAGTATCTAGGAGGGAGAGGAGGTCTGGGAAGTCCTCGACGGGAAGTTATGTGGGCTTGGCGCAGGCCAAGAAGCAGTTGGCTCATGATGAGGCTAGGGACCTTGAGGTTGAAGCAATGGAGGAAGATGTTCTCCCGTCTGACAGGAACCTGAGGTCTCACCAGCGGGCCGCGCGGGAGGCCTTCATGAAGCAGCCTGCTCCTACTCATCCCATCGGGGATTATGACGAAGACTCAGTTGAGTTTGAGGAATCAGCTGATGACCTTCATGCTCTGATCCGGAATGGCATGGGCTCCATCCAGGAGGTAAATAAAAAGAGCAAAAACCTCAAAGGGGACTTTAAGAAAAAGCTCACTGATGCGCTAGCTCAGATAGACATGGCGGCAAAGGGTCTCCTAAGTAGAACGTGCAGTGACGAGACGCGGCGACTGCAGCTAGAGAATGCAAAGCTGCAGAAACAGGTTGCGGATCTCAGGCAGGACATGGCGATCCTGACTGAAAGGCTGACTAGGCTTGCGAATCAGCTTGAGCCCACCCCACCCCCAGCATCGGCGTCGACTATACCTCAAGATCTGGCGCAGTCGATTATGCGGGAGGTGGGGACAATGCTTAATGCCAGGCTAGAGGCAATCCAAGACCGCCTCCTGCCTGAGACTCGTCTGAGGCCCCCGCTGGCTTCAGACCGTAGGGCACTCCCGCCACAGGATCGCATGGAGCTCTCTAGGGAAGATTACCCTCAACTTCCTGCTGTCGCGATTGGCGGGTCGAAGCAGGTCTCGGGGAAATTGGTGAAGTCCTCGGTAGCGGCACCTCGCCCTTCCTCCTCCTTGACATCTCCTCCCTCCCCCCTTGATTCTACAGCGGCCAAACCCGTTGCGGCAGGTGTGGCAGAGGGCAAAAATCCAAAAAGGCAGAGGAAGAAGAAGGGAAAGAAGGGCAACAATGGGGGTAACGGGCAATCGCAGCCTCAACCGCGCCCGCTCCCGCCGGCTCCTGAGAGTATGGAGGAGCCGTGGTCAACGGTTGTGCGGAGGGGGCGTAAGCCTAATTCTGGTGGCCAAGGTGGCAACTCTTCTATGGCAGCGCAACAGCTGTCGGGCAAGGGGGCCAGCAAAGAAGGGTTGAAAGAGGGGAAGAAGAAAGCGGTTCTGCGTCCTCCTCGTTCGTCAGCTGTGGTAGTCACCCTCTCGCCCGAGGCGGTGGCAAAAGGTATTACATATGGGGCGGCGATTGGTGAGGCCAGGAAGAAGATAGTTTTGGATGACCTCGGCATCGCCGCCATGCGCTTTAGGCTTGCTGCCACAGGGGCTGCTGTTTTTGAGATCCCCGGAGCTACGAGCGCTCCTAAGGCCGATGCACTGGCCGAGAAGCTCCAACAGGCTCTGGGACCAGAGGTTGCTAAAGTCTCCAGGCCCGTGAAGTCCGTCGAGTTAAGGATCTCGGGCCTCGATGATTCAATTACCCCAGAGGAAGTTGGGGCTGCGGTTGTGAAGGTCGGCCAGTGCTCGGTCGCCGAAGTAAAGGTCGGCGAGATAAAGAGAACGCCGTCTGGACTAGGGGTTGTCTGGGTCCGCTGCCCTGTGGCGACGGCCAAGAAAGTGGCTGGGGGGCGGCTCCTGGTCGGCTGGACGTCGGCGCAAGTCCGGTTGTTAGACCAGAAGCCGCTCAAGTGCTATCGTTGCCTGGCTCATGGACACGTCAGGCAACAATGCCAATCCGAGGTAGACCGCAGCGACCACTGTTTCCGCTGCGGTCAGCCCGGCCACAAGGCCGCGGGCTGCTCTAGCTCCCCCCACTGCACGTTATGCGAGGCCATCGGAAAACCGGCTTCGCATAGAGCAGGGAGCAAGGCCTGTGAAGGTGCCAGGGCAAAGAAGGGCAAAACTAAGGCCGCCGCCAAGACCCAGGCTGCCCCTGCCCCTGCTGCCCCAGCTGCCCCTGCGCGCAGGGAAGAGGAGGCGATGGACGCTGCGTAACTTAATGTCCTATCGCCTCCTACAAACGAATGTGAACCACTCCGCCCGTGCCCAGGACCTGCTTATGCAGAGCATGGCGGAGTGGTCCATCGACATTATAGTCGGGGCCGAGCCGTACTTCGTCCCCCCGAATTCCAACTGGTGGGGGGACACCGACGGTTCGGTCGTCATTGTGTTCTCCGGCGGAGTTTATCCGGCCCCTGTACTTGCCGGCAGGGGTCGCGGCTATGTGGCGGTCCTTTGGGGAGATGTTGTTGTGCTAGGTGTATACTTCTCCCCAAACCGGAGCTTCTCCGATTTTGAGGATTTCCTGGCGGGGCTCGAGGCCTTCGTTGCCTGTAATCGACCCCGCCAGTTTCTGTTGTTGGGGGACCTCAACGCCAAATCGCGCTGCTGGGGGTCCCCCGTAACCGACGTGAGAGGAGAAGCTCTGGAGGAGTGGACGTCGTCGGCCGACCTGCTCGTTTTAAATCGTGGGTCTGCCAATACCTGTGTGCGCAGGCAGGGGGGGTCTATTGTGGACGTCTCGTTTGCAACCCCTGCCCTTGCGCACCGCGTCCACTCCTGGACGGTTCTCGAGGGGGTAGAAACGTTGTCGGATCATTTGTACATTAGGTTCGACATCGCCCCCTTGACGCCACAAGATGGCCGTGCCGGAGAGCACAATCGACAAGTGCCGATATCTTTCCCCCGCTGGGTGGTAAGTAAGATGGATAGGGATGCACTGATGGTGGCCTGCCTCGTCCAGGCCTGGCTTAATCCTCCGGCCGGGCCCGTGGAGGTCGACCATGAGGCTGAATGGTTCCGGGGCGCACTGTCACAAATATGTGATGTGGCGATGCCCCGGGCCAAATTTGGTCGACCTCTGCGACGTCAGGTGTACTGGTGGTCGGATGAAATCGCGAAAATGAGAGAGGAATGCGTAATTGTCCGCCGCCGGTACACCAGATACCGTCGACGGAGGAATCGTGACGCGGACGAGGAAGGCGCACTGTACGCTGCCTACATGGCCAAGAAGAAGGAGCTGCAGCGCACCATCAGCGAAGCCAAGACGAGGAGCCGTGAGGAACTCCTAGAGACCCTCGAACGGGATCCCTGGGGGCGCCCTTATAAGATGGTTAGGGAAAAACTTCGACCATGGGCGCCCCCGATTACTGAGGGTCTCGAGCCCCGGACGCTTGAAAATGTAGTGACGGCCCTGTTTCCAAACAGGGCCGAATTCCGCCCCCCAAGAATGATGCCCCCCTCCCGCCCATTAAGTGGAGGGGTTAGCGTCGCCGGTTCTGACCCGGCGGCCGGCTACGAACCGGTCTTGGGGGTGGAAATAGAGCAGGCTGCTCGCAAGCTCCGGCGCGGGAGGAAGGCTCCGGGCCCGGATGGCATTCCGGGCCGCGTCTTGGTTGCGTCCCTCAGCGAATTGGGGGTTAGATATCGGCGTCTGCTGGACGCCTGTCTGGAATCGGGCCGCTTCCCGGTCTTGTGGAAGACGGGGCGGCTCGTTCTCTTGAGGAAAGATGGGCGCCCAGCGGACTCTCCCTCCGCCTATCGTCCCATTGTGTGCCTGGACGAGGCCGGCAAATTGTTTGAAAGAATCATCGCTGGCCGTCTCGTCCGGCACCTCGTCGGGGTCGGCCCCGACCTGTCCGATGTGCAGTATGGTTTCCGGCAGGGCCGTTCTACAATCGATGCTATCGCGCGCGTAAAGGCCCTGTCGGATGAGGTCGTAGCTCGGGGGGGGGTGGTCGTGGCGGTGTCACTAGACATTGCGAACGCCTTTAACACCCTCCCCTGGGCCTGCATTAAGGGGGCCCTAGAGTATCATGGGGTCCCCCCTTACCTACGTCGGATAGTCGGGTCTTACCTCGATGAGAGGACTATCATTTGTATGGGACGAAATGGGCGGCAGCACCGGTGGAGTATGTCGTGCGGCGTTCCCCAGGGGTCAGTCCTGGGCCCACTGCTTTGGAACGTCGGCTACGACTGGGTGCTGAGGGGGGTTCTCCTCGCAGGGGCCAGCGTAACGTGTTACGCAGACGATACACTGGTCTTGGCCCGAGGGGAGACCTTCCGGGAGGCAATTCGCCTCGCCACCTGCTCTGTTGCTCAGGTGGTGATGCGCATAAAGATGCTTGGATTGGAGGTGGCGCTCGGCAAGTCGGAGGCCCTGTGTTTCCATGGGCCCCGGAACGCGCCACCTGCCAACTCCAGCATCATCGTTGGTGGCACTCGCATCGAGATCAGGCCCCATATGAGGTACTTGGGCCTGTATCTCGATGCCCGTTGGAGCTTTCGCGAGCACTTCGCGCAACTGGCCCCCCGTCTAATGAGGGCGTCGGCAGGCCTTAAACGGTTGATGCCCAGTCTCGGGGGACCTAGCGCGGGGTGCCGCCGCCTCTATATGGGGGTGGTACGGTCTATTGCACTTTATGGTGCGCCAATATGGGGGGAATTGCCGGTGGCCATGCGCAACTGTGCTCCTTTGCGCAAAGCGCAGAGAGCTATGGCCATCGGTGTCATAAGGGGATACCGTACCATCTCTTATGAGGCGGCCTGTGTTCTTGCAGGTTCGCCTCCCTGGGAACTGGAGGTAAGAGCGCACGTCGAATTATTTAAATGGCGTGCGCAAATAAGAGAGACGGGGTTCCTCCCGTTGCCCAGTGAGGTGAACCGGCGAAAGCTCCAGCTTCGACGGTCAATATTCGATAGTTGGGAAGAGCGGCTGGCCAATCCTACGGCCGGCCGTCGCACCGTCGAGGCCATCCGCCCAGTAATTAGGGAATGGGCGGATCGCAAAACGGGGGTGTTGACGTTCAGGTTGGTGCAGGTGCTGTCCGGACATGGGTGCTTCGGCAGCTACCTGCACTGCATTGCTAGGAGGGAGTCAGAACCCGAGTGCCACCATTGCAGCTGCGATGTTGACTCGGCGTGCCACACGGTCGTACAGTGTCCAGCGTGGGCGAGTGAGCGCGCCGAATTAGTCGCAGCGGTGGGGGCCGACCTCTCGCTCCAGGCCTTAATCAAGGCCATGTTGAGCGATGAGAGGTCGTGGCTGGCGGTTCAATCCTTCTGCGAGGAGGTCATATCGCAGAAGGAGGCGGCGGAGAGGGTCCGCGAACAAGACGCAAACGCGCCTGATCTCCGCCGTCGGAGAGCCGGGGCCAGGAGGAGGCGTTATGCAGCTCTCCTCCCCCCCACCTAGGGGCCCTAGGGGCGGTGCCATGGGGGGCACCGCTCCGCTGTCAATTAGGGTCCCGTCGGGGCCGAGTGCGTGCGTGTTCCTGCGCATCGGCCAGCAACAGTGATGTAAGGGAGGCAGGGGCACTCCACCCCTCTGCCTCCGCTCCGGGAGGAGCTCGGCGACAGCTGGGCATCGCCTGCTGCGGTCGCGTGAAGAATGCCAAAGTGCTCTCGCGGCCGTAGCCATAGGCGCCGGATGGAACACCGCTGGGGTTTAGTGGGTATACCGGCCGTTCTGGCCGGGGAGCCCCACATACCCCACCTACCGCCCCCATGGTAGGTGTGCGGATGCAGTAATGCATTCTCCAGCGTCAACAAAAAAAAAAAAAAAAAAAAAAAAAAAAAAAAAAAAAAAAAAAAAGGTTAGGTTAGGTTAGGTTAGGTTAGGTTAGGTTGGGGCCGAGTGGTATCCCAGGCAGCAAGACCTGTGCGGGGGCTAAGCCCAAAAAGGGCGCTAGGGTGGTAGCCGTTGCTGCCGCTCGCGTTGCCCCCGCCAGGCAAACGGAGGAGATGTGCACGGACCCGTGCTAGTGGCCATCGCCTTCAAGGCGACCACCGCGCCCTGCCATGTATACGGCGGGGCGCCCACCTGAGGCTTGGGGTGGCATTCGGGGGAGTGCCGCCCCTCAGATAGCCTCGAGATGGCGCGCGCGGTGTTCCCGCGCGCCTCTCTAGAAGTCGGGCGGGCAAGGCCCGCCAAAACACGTAGGGTGCCTGGCGCTATTGCGCGGAGAGGTTTTGGGGGGCGCTATTGCGTCCTCCGTTGTGTTTTTGCGCTTTTGCGCACACGAGGTTGGCGGCGCTTTTGCGCATTGTGGTTTCCCTGTCCTCTGCGGAGGGCAGGGAGTCTAGGTGGTGGCGTGCCCGGCGGCACTAACCCTGTCGCCGGGTTTCGCCTGGGGGGCGGACCAGCACCAGCCGCCCTCCCCGGGACCCCGCGCAGTCACTTCAACGACCCCCGTCGTGGTGCTAAGGGGGTACGTCGTGGCTGCGCGGACCGACGAACGGCCTGCCTTAACTGGCCGGCCTAAGAGAAGGAAAACTTGAAACAAACCCGTGAGTCAACACGTAAAAACCTGTGGGTACCTGGGGACCCCCACAGTATATACCCTAGCCCCCGGAATGAGCGTCACCCGGGGGTGGTCATCTTGTTCGTCTCATGCTCGTGGGAACAACAATGAATATCCAACTTAAAACCAAGGGGAAGGGGGGTAAGAGTGAGAAGAGAGAGGAGGAGAAGAAAGAAGAGAAAGACGCTGATGCGGAGTACCTATCAGATTCTTCGAGAGTGAGTGACGCGATGTCCGTGTCGCAAGGAGAGGAGACACCTAGGTCGAGGTCGAGGAAGCGGAGCATTTCGTCGGAGTTAGATTCGGGCTCAACTTCTGCGGGTACCATGACGACGGACATGATGGAGGACGTAGAGCGAGACCTGGGCTTGGCCATTAAATTGGCCAGGGAGTCCTGTGAAAAGGAGCAGAATGAAAGGAAGAAAAGAAGATATCGGAGAGATATCTTGGCGTATGAGCTGAATCTTGCCAGATATAGAGCTGGCTACGAAAAAACAAAAAAGAAGAAACAGGAGGAGGAAAATCAAAGGGCAGTGAGTGAAGTAGCGGAAACTCAGTCTAAGAGAGGTAGAGGTAGGCCCCCGACAACTGGGGAATACGTTGGCCTGGCCAAGGCCAAAATGGAGTTAGTGGCCGCCGAGAGAGCTGAACTAGAGCTTCGAGCGGAGAAGGAAGCTGCTGAATTGACGATGGAACTCCGCAGCAATAAGCCGCTGCGGTTAAGTGAATCGTCTGAAGGGGAGATGGCAGATACTGAGGAAGACTCTACCGTTGAGCCAGAGATGTTGGTGACAAAAGCTCTGGCCGCCATAGATAAGGTGGCTAAAGGTTCAAAGAACCTAAAGGGCACGTTCGTAAAGTCCCTTAATGCGGCGATGTCATCAATTAAATCGGCGACGGAAAGCCTTATAAGTAGATCGTCCACGGAGGAAACACGGCGTCTGCACGCGGAAAACACCCGCTTACGGAAAGAAGTGACGCAGCTGCGTTTTGAAATGGCGGAACTGCGGAATGAAGTAGGTCAGCTTGCGAGTCGTTCAGAGCCTCCTTCAGCTGCCCAAGTAGTGACAGACATTGTCATGCCCGCACACGAGGAACTCGCGCAGTCTATTATTAGACAAGTGGGTGGCATGATGAATGCCAGATTCGAGGCTTTGGAGGACAGACTTCTCCCTGAGAAGCGATTCCTTCCAGCGTCACTGAGTGGTAGGGTAGGTACAGATGCGTCTGCTCCTGCGTTTCATGAGTCCAGCGTCGATACTGCGATGTCCAGCGTTGGTAAGGGGGGGAACATAAGGGGAAAAAAGGGAAGTAAGGTGTCGGCGTCGTCTGGGGCGGAGGCAACCCCAAGGCCCCGCCCGCTGCCTCCAGCACCTGCCTCCACGAAAGAGGCATACAGTGTGGTCGCTCGAAGAGGCAATAGAAAAAATATTCCCGAGACGTCCAATCGCCCCCAAACCGTCGCCTCTAAAGGCGGTACAAAGGGGAGGAAGAAGCGACGAAGGAAGCCGAAGCCACGTGTGCCGAAGTCGTCGGCAGTGGTGTTAACTCTGCAACCAGAGGCGGCTCAAAAAGGGGTTACCTACGCGGCGATACTCACCGAGGCACGCAGCAAAATTGACCTCGGTACGCTCGGAATCGCCGAGATGAAATATAAGAAGGCCGCTACCGGCGCCAGTATCTTGGAGCTCCCAGGCCTCACTAGTGGGGATAAGGCTGATTCACTCGCAGCAAAGCTGCGGGAACATCTCAGCCCGAATGTGGTCCGGATCTCCAGGCCGGTCAAGTCGTCCGAGCTCCGTATATCCGGCCTGGATGATTCCGTTACGGCAAGCGAGTTATCCGCTGCTATCGTAAGGGAAGGGGATTGTACCGCCGAACAAATAAAGGTTGGTGAAATTCGGCGCACCCCCTCTGGGTTGCGCACAGCGTGGGTCCGCTGCCCTGCGGTGGCGGCCAAAAAACTGGTGCAGACTAGATTGTTGGTGGGTTGGGTCTCGGCGAACGTGACGCTCCTGGAGCCGAGACCCCTTCGTTGTTATAAGTGTCTGCAGGTCGGGCATGTGAGGCAGAACTGTTCCTCGGAGGTGGACCGCAGCGAACAATGTTTTCGCTGTGGTAAGGATGGCCATAAGGCCGGAACGTGCATTGCAGTTCCGCACTGCACGCTGTGCGATGCCGCCAAAAAGGCGGCGAACCACATTCTGGGGGGCAAGGCCTGTACGGAGACGAAACCGGCAGGCAAGAGAAGAAATGTAGCAGTCACACCGGCCGCTCCCATTGTCTCGGCAGTTGCTGGCGAAGAAGAGGAAATCATGCTCACGGATGCGCAGATTTAGAGTTGTCGCCTATTGGCAAGGGTGCACTCCGTAGTAGACGGAGTACCCACATAGAGGCTTGGGGTTGCATTCGGGGGAGTGCCACCCCTCAGAAAGCCTCGAGATGGCGCGCGCGGTGTTCCCGCGCGCCTCTCACGACATTATGGGTGGGAGTTCTGCCCTCCCACCCAAAACGAGACGAGGCCGGCGGCTTAGCGCCGGCCGTTGCCCGCCGGGGTCGCGGAAGAATGCTAACGCACACCCGTTACCCCGGCATCAAGGCTCTCGAGGAACACCGTCAGGTTTTAGTGGGTAGCCCGGCATTGCACCTCACAGCCGTGGAGTCCCACATATCCCCCTGCCATCCCCCATGGCAGGACGGAATGCATAAAGCATTTCCTGACGCAAAAAAAAAAAAAAAAAAAAAAAAAAAGGTTAGGTTAGGTTAGGTTAGGTTAGGTTAGGTTAGGTTAGGTTGCCGAAAGGAGGGGCCGAGTGGTGTGGGTGACCCACCACAGGGGGTGGACCAACAGGCGCTTATAGCTCCCATTAAGTGGAGCCTTAGCCTGCCATCCCAAGACCGCAGTGCGTAGACTTCATGTCTACATCCTTCTCGAGGTGACCCTGTTTCTACTGAACACTGTGGATCTAGACTGGAGAGTCGATAAACACTCCTGAGGGTGGTGCTTCGGCGGCGCCTTCAGTACCGGGTCGGGGCCGATGAGGCTGCAGTGCCGAAAGGGCCTGGCCCGGACCGGGGGGGGAAATCGTCCTCTCAGAGGACGAAAAGGGGATCGTTGTCGTCACCTTACCCCTCTGCTTTCAGAGGGGAATGGTTGTCGCGCGCGTTTGCGCATTGTTGGTTTTTGCGTCCTCTGCGGAGGACGCAAAGTCAAGGTGGAACGCGCTCGGCGGCACTAACCCTGTCGCCGGGTGGCGTATGGAGGGCGGACCTGCACCAGCCGCCCTCCCCGGGACCCCGCGCAGTCACTTCAACGACCCCCGTGTCGGTGCTAAGGGGGTACGTCGTGGCTGCGCGGACCGACGACGGGCTTGCCTTCATTGGCCGGCCCAAGAGAAGGAAAACTTGAAACAAACCCGTGAGCGAACACGTAAAAACCTGTGGGTACCTGGGGACCCCCACAGTATTTACCCTAGCCCTCGGAATGAGCGTCACCCGGGGGTGGTCATTTAGTTCGTCTCATAACTCATGTCCCCTAGTGGGACGACTATGAAATGGATAAACCTTACAAAAATAAAGACGTAAAGAAGGTGAACGAGGAGGAGAAGGAATTTGAGGTGGAGCTCATGTCGGACTCTCAAGGTTCGAGCATGGGGAGTTTGGTCAGTGTTTCGCTAACCCCGAGAGCAGGCGAAAAGCGCACATCCTCGTGGGAGCGTGCGAACTATTCATCTTCGGATTCGGAGGGGAAGAAAAAGGAGGAAATTAAGAAAAAAAATGTGGCGAAAAGAGGCAGGGGCCGGCCGCCTACTACTGGCCAGCGCGTTGGCTTGGCGACGACAAAACAGCTCCTTTCAGACGACGAGAGGCGGGATGCGGAGCTGCGAGCCGAGCAGGAGATGGCGCTGATGAACCTAGAGCTCGCGCGCGCTAGAGTATCGCGTCTCGAAAGGTTGGCTGATGAAGGTTCCGAGAGTCGGGCGGAGTCGACTGCGGACCTTCAAGACATTATGACGAAGAACTTGGCCGCCATCGAAAAGGTGGCCAAAACGTCAAGAAATTTGAAGGGGCCATACGTTAGGGCCCTCAAGCAAGCCGTCGTTTCTATCAAGGAAACAACCGAGGCCCTGTGCTCCAGATCCTCAACCGAGGAGACTCGCCGGTTGCAGGAGGAGAACAGGCGCCTGCGGACCGATATGGCAGACCTTCGCTCCCAACTAGCGGAGCTGAAGGAGGAGATGGTCAAGTATATTGACCGCTCTGCGGCAGCGAGGGAAGCCGTGGCGCCCACACAGGAGGAGTTGACGCGAGCGATTGTCGCGCAGGTGGGCGCCATGGTGAACGCCCGGTTTGAGGCCCTCGAAGACCGGCTTCTGCCAGAGAAACGGTTCCGTCCGGTATCTCTGGCAGATAACAGGGTGAGTGTGGAGCCGGAACTCGTAGCTCCGCTACCGGCACAAAGTACGTCCGGGAGTAGCAAAAAGGCTGCTCCCAAGTCCAGCGTGTCCGGCGTCGTTGGGAGGGGTATGGGAGGAAAGGCGAAGGGTAGGGCTCCGGCGTTGTCTGGGGCGGGGGTACCTCCAGGGCCCCGTCCGCTGCCTCCGGCACCGGCCTCCATGGAGGAGGCCTATAGCGTAGTTGCCCGAAGGGGCAGGAAGAAGGCTCCGGGGGGGACTTCTCAGCCCCCCCCCAAAGAGGACCAGGCCAAGGGCAAAAAGCCCAAGGCCAAGAAGAAGAAGAAGTCGAAGCTCCGAATTCCTCGGACTTCGGCTGTTGTCCTCACGCTTTTGCCTGAAGCGCAGCATAGAGGAGCGACGTATGCCTCCGTTCTGACGGAGGCAAAAAACAAAGTGGATCTTGGCCAGCTGGGCATCACCGGCTTGCTTTACCGGAAAGGAGTGACGGGGTCTGGCATTTTGGAGCTGCCTGGTGCCTCCAACAAAGAGAAAGCCGACGCCCTTGCAGATCGGCTGCGGGAGTGTCTGAGCTCTGAAGTCGTCCGGGTCTCCAGGCCCACGAAATGCGCAGAACTGCGCGTGTCGGGTCTGGATGACTCGGCGACGGTTGCGGATGTTACCGCGGCCGTTGCAAAGAACGGAGGTTGTGCCGTTGAGGCAATAAAGGTGGGAGAGATCCGCCGCGCCCCTTCGGGGCTTGGCGCAGTTTGGGTCCGCTGCCCCGTAGATGCAGCGAGGAAGGTGGCGGGTGCCCGACTACTTGTCGGTTGGGTCTCGGCCGGGGTGCAGCTCCTTGAGCCGAGGCCCTTGAGATGCTACAAGTGTCTCAAGATTGGGCACGTGCGGATCTCCTGCACGTCAGAGGTGGACCGCAGCGGACAGTGCTACCGCTGCGGCCAAGAGGGTCACAAGGCCGTCGGGTGCAATGCGGCGCCCAACTGCACGTTGTGCGCTGCGAGCGGTCTGCCGGCCGGTCATCTGACGGGGGGGAAGGCCTGTGCGGGAGCCAAGCCCAAAAAGGGCGAAAGGGTGGCTTCTGCCGCCGCCCGTGTGGCTCCTGCCAGGCCGGGAGTAGAGGGGATGGCCACGGAATAGTGGCCTCCCCACGTGACCAACGCCTCTGGCGTGCGTTTCCTCCGCCGCCGTCAGTAGCGGCGGAGAGCCCACTGAGGCTTGGGGTGGCATTCGGGGGAGTGCCACCCCCTCAGATAGCCTCGAGATGGCGCGCGCGGTGTTTCCGCGCGCCTCTCAAGCACTGAGGGTGGGAGTTCTGCCCTCCCACCCAAAACGAGACGAGGCTGGCGGTTTAGCGCCGGCCGTTGCCGCCGGGGTCGCGGAAGATTACGCCACTGTACCCGTGGCCCCGGTATTAAGGCTCTCGAGGAACACCGTCAGGTTTTAGTGGGTAGCCCGGCATTGCACTCACAGCCGGGAGTCCCACATATCCCCCTGCCATCCCCCATGGCAGGACGGAATGCATAAAGCATTTCCTGACGCAAAAAAAAAAAAAAAAAAAAAAAAAGGTTGCCGAAAGGACCCGGCCTGGACCCGGGGGGGGGATAAGTTTGTGTTCCCCGTCCTCTGCGTGAGGGCGGGGGTCTGCCGTGTGGGTCGTCTTTCCACTTGCCCCTCTCCTTTGAGAGGGGTATTGTTGGCTAAGTGTTGGTTCCGGCGTCCTTCGCGGAGGACGCGGGTCAAGAGGTGGAAAGAAGGAAAACTTTTAAAAACCCGTGAGGATACACGTAAAAATCTGAGGTGGAGAGAAGGAAAACTCGAAATGAAACCCGTGAGAAAACACGTTAAAACCAGAGGTGGAGAGAAGGAAAACTCGAAATGAAACCCGTGAGACAACACGTTAAAATCAAAGGTGGGAAGAAGGAAAACTTGTTAAAACCCGTGAGTAAACACGTAAAAATCAGGTGGGCGTGCTGACGCCCCTGCCGTGGTGTAGGCGGGGTGCGGAAGCCGCCACTTCGGAGGCCTGGGGTGTCCTTCGGGGGAAGGCGCCTTGCCAATGGCCTCGGGATGGTGCGCGCGGTTGTTCCCGCGCGCCTCCCAGGAGAGCGGGCAGGTCAAACTGCCCGCAAACGGAGGAGGGCTCGGCTCAGGCTGGGCATAGCCGCCGGGGTCGCGGAAGAATGCCAACGCGCTCCCGTTGCCCCGGCATCAAGGCTCTCGAGGAACACCGTCAGGTTTTAGTGGGTAGACTCGGCCTAGCACCCTAATGTCGAGGAGTCCCACATACCCTCCTGCCACCCCCCTACGGCAGGACGGGATGCATAAAGCATTTCCTGACGCAAAAAAAAAAAAAAAAAAAGGTTAGGTTAGGTTGGGGCTAAATGCGCGGAAATCCGCGTATCAGGCCTGGATGACTCGGTCACGGCGGCTGAGGTGGCTGGGGCCATCGCCAGGGTGGGAAGTTGCACGGCGGACGACGTAAAAGTCGGGGAGGTGCGCCGAACTCCGACAGGGTTAGGCTCCGTGTGGGCGAGGTGCCCCATTGAGGCGGCAAGGAAGGTGGCAGGTGGTCGCCTTCTAGTAGGATGGGTCTCGGCAGGTGTCAAATTACTAGAGCCGAGACCCTTGAGGTGCTACCGGTGCCTGAAACAGGGGCACGTCGTAGCGGTATGCACCTCGGAGGTGGACCGCAGCGGTGAATGTTACCGCTGCGGGCAACATGGCCACAGAGCCGGGGCGTGCACGAGCAGGCCGCACTGCACGCTGTGCTCCGCCGAAGGGAAGTCGGCGGACCACATCCCAGGCAGTAAGACCTGTGCGGGGGCTAAGCCCAAAAAGGGCGCTAGGGTGGTAGCCGTTGCTGCCGCTCGCGTTGCCCCCGCCAGGCAATCGGAGGAGATGTGCACGGACCCGTGCTAGTGGCCATCGCCTCCAAGGCGACCACCGCGCCCTGCCATGTATACGGCGGGGCGCCCACCTGAGGCTTGGGGTGGCATTCGGGGGAGTGCCGCCCCTCAGATAGCCTCGAGATGGCGCGCGCGGTGTTCCCGCGCGCCTCTCTAGAAGTCGGGCGGGCAAGGCCCGCCCAAACACGAGATGAGGCCGGCGATTTAGCGCTGGCCGTTGCCGCCGGGGTAGCGGAAGAATGCCAACGCGCTCCCGTTGCCCCGGCATCAAGGCTCTCGAGGAACACCGTCAGGTTTTAGTGGGTAGCCCGGCATTGCACCTTTACAGCCGTGGAGTCCCACATATCCCCCTGCCATCCCCCATGGCAGGACGGAATGCATAAAGCATTTCCTGACGCAAAAAAAAAAAAAAAAAAAAAAAAAAAAGGTTAGGTTGGGGCCGAGTGGTGGGGGTGACCCGCCACAGGGGGTGGACCAACAGGCGCTTACAGCTCCCATTAAGTGGAGCCTTAGCCTGCCACCCCAAGACCGCAGTGCGTGGACTTCATGTCCACATCCTTCTCGAGGTGGCCTTGTTTGCACTGAACACTGCGGATCTAGACTGGAGAGTCGATAAACACTCCTGAGGGTGGTGCTTCGGCGGCGCCCTCAGTACCGGGTCGGGGCCGATGAGGCTGCAGTGCCGAAAGGGTCCGGCCCGGACGGGGAAGGGGGGAAAAACACCTGCCCCTCTGCTTCCAGAGGGGTACCGTGTTTTGTCATTGTGTCGGCACACCTGTCCCTCTTTTTGGGGGGACAGAGGAGTTTACGCGTTTTTGCGCAATGAGGTGTGGGGCGCTATTGCGCCCCCCTTTTGTTTTGTTTTGTTTTGTTTTCGCGCTTTTGCGCTATGAGAGGTTGGCGTTTTTTGCGCCTTTGTTGTTCTTTGCCCTTCTTGAAGGGCATGGACTTTCAGTGTTGGCGCGCCCGGCGGCACTAACCCTGTCGCCGGGTGACGTCTGGGGGGCGGACCGGCACCAGCCGCCCTCCCCGGGACCCCGCGCAGTCACTTCAACGACCCCCGTCACGGTGCTAAGGGGGTACGTCGTGGCTGCGCGGACCGACGAACGGCCTGCCTTAATTGGCCGGCCTAAGAGAAGGAAAACTTGAAACAAACCCGTGAGCGAACACGTAAAAACCTGTGGGTACCTGGGGACCCCCACAGTATATACCCTAGCCCCCGGAATGGGCGTCACCCGGGGGTGGTCATTTAAATCGGCCCCACTCGTGGGAATCACAATGGATAAATGTATAAAAATAAATTTCAAGGGGAAGGGGGGGAAAGTGAGAGAGGATAGTGAGACGGAGGCGGAACTGTCGAGCGCAAGCTCGACGGTCTCGATGGTGACTGTAGAGTCACTTTCTGACAGAGAGTCGTCGTCGGTGAAAATTCATCGGCTATCGAAGAAGCGGTCGCGGGATTCGGATTTCGACAGATTTCGTGACGCTAGCCCGGAATCGGATACTCCGGCGTTGAAGGTGAAGCCCAGAGGCAGAGGGAGGCCGCCCACTACTGGGGAATACGTCGGTTTGGCAAACGCTAAGAAACAATGGCTCAAGGCGGAGCGTGATGCTCTGGAATTAGAGGCGGAAAAGGAGCTGGAGTTTAGCAGAAGAGAATACTCGCTCCGGAGCAAGGAGTGCCTGTCAGATTCTGCAGCGGACCGAGTTGACGTCGTAGCCAGGCACGAGAATTTCAGAATGCTTGCGTTGAAGGGTGTAGGCCAAATCGACAAGGTTCTAAAGACATCCCGAAATCTGAAGGGGACCTATCAGAAATCCCTAAAAGAGGCGTCGGAGGGAATCACGGCCGCTGTTGAGGGTCTACACAAGCAAACGTGTAACGACGAAACGCGCAGATTGGAGGCGGACAACGAGCGGCTTCGCAGGGAATTAGCAGAACTGCGGACCCAGATGGCGGAATTGAAGGAGAGTGTCGGGAGGCTCTCCAACAATCCTCTGGCACTTCTTCCAACGGCGGTGGCGAGTGCGGACCCCAACGGCATGAGGAACGCCATTGAGCAATCAATTATGCAAGAAATAAGAACGATGCTCAATGCGCGGTTTGGGGCCCTGGAGGACAGGCTGTTGCCGGAGCCTTCTTATCGGCCACCGTTGGCCGCAGATAGGAAGAAGGCTGCCGAAGTTCCACGACCGCAACCGAGTTCGTCCGGGATTGTCGCGGTCCAAAGGGGCGTCCTGAAGCAGCAGGGTCTGGCTGGAGGGAAGGAAGACCCTAAAACAGCCAAAGTAAAGAAGGGTAAGGGGACGAAGTCAACGGAAGAGTCGGCGGCAACTCCGAAACAGCCTCGTCCGCTTCCGCCGGCCCCAGTAAATATGGAGGAAGCCTGGTCTACGGTGACGAAGAGAGGCAAGAAGAAGGTGTCCACTGTAGGCCAGGCCCAGCCTGCACAACGACAGCCGCAGACCAAGCCGGCTTCTGTGTCTCGGATCCAGGCTGGTCAACAGGCCCAGGCAGCCAAAAAGAAGAAGGCGGCGAACAGGCTACGCCCGCCGCGTTCGTCTGCAGTTGTGGTCACGCTGCTGCCAGAAGCAGTAGAGCAGGGCGCAACCTATGCAGCCGTCCTTGCTGAAGCCCGTAAGAAGATCGACTTGGGAGGCCTCGGAATAACGGGCCTCAAGTATAGACAGGCTGTAACGGGGGCCAGGGTTCTCGAGGTGCCAGGGGCAACTAGCGGCGAGAAAGCGGACTCTCTGGCCTCCAAATTAAGGGAGGTGCTAAAATCGGAGCATATCAAGGTGTCCAGGCCGGTCAAGTGTGCCGAGCTGAGGGTGTCCGGCCTGGACGACTCTATCGTGGCTGCAGAGGTCGCCGATGCAGTTGCGAAAGTGGGAGGCTGTGCTGCGGAGGAGGTAAAAGTAGGCGATATTCGCCGCAACTCGGCAGGGCTAGGGGCAGTTTGGGTTAAATGCCCCGTGGCTGCAGCCAAAAAGGTCTCGGTAGGGCGGCTTCTGGTGGGCTGGGTGTCGGCCCAAGTCCAGCTCCTAGACCAGAGGCCGCTCAAGTGCTTCCGCTGCTTGCAGCAGGGGCATGTGCGGGCGGCATGCAAATCCGAAATCGACCGCAGCGAGGAGTGTTATCGTTGCGGTCGGGTCGGCCATAAAGCCGGCGCATGTGAAGCTAGCCCGCACTGCAATCTGTGTGCGGCACTAAATAAAAAAGCGGACCACCGAGCTGGCACTAAAGCCTGCGTGGGGGCAAAGGCCCCCAAAAAGGTAAAGGCGGCCGTCAGGACCCCGGCCGCCAATGGGCCTGCTCAGCAGGCGCCCCCTGCTAATAGGGGTGTGGAGGCGATGAGCACCGACCCATAATAAATGGCTCATCGCCTCCTACAGGCGAATTTGAACCACTCCGCCGGAGCCCAAGACCTGTTTCTGCAGTCAGCGGCGGAGTGGTCCATTGATTTGGCCGTGGCGGCCGAGCCGTACTTCGTCCCGCCACAAAGGGATGATTGGTTTGTGGACACACACGGCTTGGTCGCCGTTATGTCCTTCGGGAGGAATAACCTGGTCCCTTCTGTCGTCCATAGGGGCCAGGGCTACGTTGCTGTCCTTTGGGGGGAAATCGTCGTCGTTGGTGTGTACTTCTCCCCAAACCGGAGTCTCGCCGAATTTGAAGCGTTTCTGGGCGCGGTCGGGGCCGTTGTCCGGCAGACTCGGCCGCGCCAGGTGTTGTTGGCGGGGGACCTCAACGCCAAGTCAACGGCTTGGGGTTCCCCTTCGTCGGATATAAGGGGCGAGACTCTGGAGGAGTGGGCATTAGGGGCCGACCTCGCAATCATAAATAGAGGGTCGGCCAATACGTGCGTGCGTCGGCAGGGAGGGTCCATCGTAGATGTAACGTTTGCGACCCCTGCCCTCGCGCGCAGTGTCCACTCCTGGACGGTACTCGAGGAGGTGGAAACTTTGTCGGACCATAGATATGTCCGATACGACATCTCCACCTCCTCGACAAACGAGGTGTGTTCTCCCGTAGGACATAACACGAACGTGAACCTCTTCCCGAGGTGGGTAACCAGGGGCTTAAATAAAGAAGCGCTGATGGAAGCCTCCATCGTCCAGGCCTGGCTGAACTCTCCGGCCGGGCCAGTGGAGGTCGACCAGGAGGCGGAATGGCTGCGGGGCGCGCTGTCGCAAATATGCGATGCGTCGATGCCCCGGGCCAAAGGTCGGCCTCCCAAGCGTCAGGTGTACTGGTGGTCGCAGGAAATCGCTGATCTGCGCGCGGACTGCGTCAGGGGGCGGCGCCAGTACACCCGGTTCCGCAGGAGGCGGAACCGAGACGCGGACGAGGAGGACCGGCTGTATGCGGCGTACAGGCAAAAGGCCAAAGCGCTACAGCTGGCCATCAGCGTCGCCAAGGCGAAGGCTAGAGCGGAGCTGCTGGAGACGCTAAACAGGGATCCGTGGGGGCGTCCATACAAGATGGTGCGGAACAAGCTCCGCACCTGGGCGCCCCCGTTGACGGAGAGTCTCCAGCCCCGGATGCTTGAGGCGGTCGTGTCGGCACTTTTTCCGGACCGAGCGGAGCACCAATCTCCGGCCATGGCGCCCTCACAACTTAACGAGGGCGCCGATGCCGACGTGCCGCCGGTCACGGACGCCGAATTGCGGGCGGCCTGCCTCAGGCTCCGGGCCAATAAAGCTCCGGGCCCGGATGGTGTTCCGGGCCGCGCCTTGGCGTTAGCCCTTGGCCCCCTCGGGGAGAGGTACAAAAGGTTGTTGGACGCCTGTCTGGAGACAGGACAGTTCCCCGCCATGTGGAAGGCGGGCAAACTGGTCCTGTTGAAGAAGGACGGGCGTCCCGCGGAGTCTCCCTCCGCCTATCGTCCGATCGTCCTGCTCGACGAGGTGAGCAAGCTCTGTGAACGGGTCGTCGCTTGCCGCCTCGTCGAGCATCTTCGTCGCGTAGGTCCCGACTTGTCGTTTAAGCAGTTTGGATTCCGAAGGGGCCGGTCGACAATCGACGCGATTGGTCGCGTCAAGGCCCTTTCGGAGGAGGTGGTCGCCCAGGGCGGGGTGCTGTTGGCGGTGTCTCTCGACATCTCGAACGCCTTCAACACCCTCCCCTGGGCCTGTATAAGGGAGGCCCTCAAATTTCATGGGGTGCCTCCCTACTTGAGAAGGTTTGTCGGGGCCTACTTAGATGGTCGTACAATTGTCTGGATCGGACAGGATAGGCGGCAGCACCGGTGGAGCATGTCGTGCGGTGTTCCCCAGGGGTCAGTTTTGGGTCCTCTCCTGTGGAACATCGGCTACGACTGGGTGCTGAGAGGTGAGCTCCTCCGGGGGGCCGACGTGACGTGTTACGCGGACGACACGCTAGTCACGGCCCGGGGGAGCTCTTTCAGGGAGGCAAACCGCCTCGCCACCTGCTCCGTAGCGCAGGTGGTGAGGCGGATAAAGATGTTGGGACTCGAGGTGGCGCTGGAGAAGTGCGAGGCCGTTTGCTTTCACGGTCCTCGCAAAGCGCCACCTGCGGGATCCCACATCGTAATAGGTGGCACTCGCATCGAGGTCCGGCCCCATATGAGGTACCTGGGCCTGATCCTCGATGCCCGTTGGAGTTTCCGCGAGCACTTCCGGCAATTGGCCCCCCGTCTCGTAAGGGCATCAGCCGCGCTCAAACGACTGATGCCCAATTTGGGGGGGCCCAAGGGGGGATACCGCCGCCTCTATATGGGGGCGGTGCAATCAATGGCGCTCTACGGAGCGCCAATTTGGATAGGGACCCTGACGGCACCAAACGTCGCCAATTTAAGGCGCCCTCAACGGGTGATGGCCGTCGGGGTCATTCGTGGGTATCGCACCGTCTCCTTTGAGGCGGCGTGCGTTCTAGCCGGAAGCCCTCCCTGGGACTTGGAAGCGGAGGTGCACGCCACAGTGTATGAGTGGCGTGCGGGTCTACGTAGCAGAAGAGAAGACCCGATGCCCAGGGAGGTTGAAGTGCGGAGACTCCAGGCCCGGCGGTCCATAATGGAGAAGTGGGAGAGGCGGCTGGCAACACCGAACGCCGGCCGCCGGACCGTTGAGGCGATCCGTCCGGTGTTGAAAAACTGGACGGAAAGAAAGACGGGGTCGTTGACCTACCGGCTGACGCAGGTGCTGTCGGGGCATGGCTGCTTCGGCACGTACCTGTGCCAAATAGCCGGGCGTGAGTCGACGACCGAGTGCCACCACTGCGGCCGCGACGCAGACACGGCGCAGCACACTTTGGAGGAATGCTCGGCGTGGGCCGAGCAGCGTCGTGCGCTAGTCGCGGCGGTGGGGAGGGACCTCTCGCTGCCGGCTGTAGTAAAATCCATGGTCGGTAGCGAGGAGGCATGGCTGGCGGTTCTCACCTTCTGCGAGGACGTAATCTCGCAGAAGGAGGCGGCGGAGCGGGAGCGGGAGAATGATCCGCTCTCCCAATCAATCCGCCGCCGGAGAGCCGGGGCCCGGAGGAGGGCCTTCCACACCCTTCTCCCCCCCACCTAGGGGCTCGGGGGTGACGTTCGGGGGAGCGTCACCCCCATCTCAACAGCCCCGGGAGGGCGCGCGCGGTGTTCCCGCGCGCCTCCCACGCAGTACATAAATAGGGCAGGAGCGGCTCCACCCTCCTGCCTATAACGGGATGAGCCCGGCGCATCCAACGCGCTGGGCATCGCCGTCGGGGTCGCGGAAGAATAAAAATCCGTACCCGTGGCCCCGGCATCAGGCGCCCCGGAGGAACACCGTCAGGTTTTAGTGGGTATACTCGGCTTCGCACTATCAGCCGAGGAGTCCCACATATCCCCCCGCCTCCCCCAGGCGGGACGGAATGCATAAAGCATTTCCTGACGCAAAAAAAAAAAAAAAAAAAAAAGGTTAGGTTAGGTTGGGGCGACATCTCGAACGCCTTCAACACCCTCCCCTGGGCCTGTATAAGGGAGGCCCTCAAATTTCATGGGGTGCCTCCCTACTTGAGGAGGTTTGTCGGGGCCTACTTAGATGGTCGTGAAATTGTCTGGATCGGACGGGATAGGCGGCAGCACCGGTGGAGCATGTCGTGCGGTGTTCCCCAGGGGTCAGTTTTGGGTCCTCTCCTGTGGAACATCGGCTACGACTGGGTGCTGAGAGGTGAGCTCCTTCGGGGGGCCGACGTGACATGTTATGCGGACGACACGCTAGTCACGGCCCGGGGGAGCTCTTTCAGGGAGGCAAACCGCCTCGCCACCTGCTCCGTAGCGCAGGTGGTGAGGCGGATAAAGATGTTGGGACTCGAGGTGGCGCTGGAGAAGTGCGAGGCCGTTTGCTTTCACGGGCCTCGCGAAGCGCCACCTGCGGGATCCCACATCGTCATAGGTGGCACTCGCATCGAGATCCGGCCTCATATGAGGTACCTAGGCCTGATACTCGATGCCCGTTGGAGTTTCCGCGAGCACTTCCGGCAATTGGCCCCCCGTCTCGTAAGGGCATCAGGCGCGCTGAAAAGGCTGATGCCCAATATGGGGGGGCCTAAGGGGGGATACCGCCGCCTCTATATGGGGGCGGTGCAATCAATGGCGCTCTACGGAGCGCCAATCTGGATAGGGACCCTGACGGCACCAAACGTCGCTAATTTAAGGCGCCCACAAAGGGCGATGGCCGTCGGGGTTATTCGTGGATATCGCACCGTCTCCTTTGAGGCGGCGTGCGTTCTAGCCGGAAGCCCTCCCTGGGACTTAGAAGCGGAGGTGCACGCCACTGTGTACGAGTGGCGTGCGGGTCTACGTTCTGTTCGGCAAGACCCACTACCCAGGGAGGTTGAAACGCGGAGACTCCAGGCCCGGCGGTCCATAATGGAGAAGTGGGAGAGGCGGCTGGCAACACCGAACGCCGGCCGCCGGACCGTTGAGGCGATCCGTCCGGTGTTGAAAAACTGGACGGAAAGGAAGACGGGGTCGTTGACCTACCGGCTGACGCAGGTGCTGTCGGGGCATGGTTGCTTCGGCACGTACCTGTGTCGAATAGCCGGGCGTGAGTCGACGACCGAGTGCCACCACTGCGGCCGCGACGAAGACACGGCGCAGCACACCTTGGAGGAATGCTCGGCGTGGGCCGAGCAGCGTCGTGCGCTAGTCGCGGCGGTGGGGAGGGACCTCTCGCTGCCGGCTGTCGTAAAATCGATGGTCGGTAGCGAGGAGGCATGGCTGGCGGTTCTCACCTTCTGCGAGGACGTTATCTTGCAGAAGGAGGCGGCGGAACGGGAGCGGGAGAACGATCCGCTCTCACAATCAATCCGCCGCCGGAGAGCCGGGGCCCGGAGGAGGGTCTTCCACACCCTTCTCCCCCCCACCTAGGGGCTCGGGGGTGACGTTCGGGGGAGCGTCACCCCCATCTTAACAGCCCCGGGAGGGCGCGCGCGGTGTTCCCGCGCGCCTCCCACGCAGTACATAAATAGGGCAGGAGCGGCTCCACCCTCCTGCCTATAAAGGGATGAGCCCGGCGCATCAAACGCGCTGGGCATCGCCGTCGGGGTCGCGGAAGAATAAAAATCCGTACCCGTGGCCCCGGCATCAGGCGCCCCGGAGGAACACCGTCAGGTTTTAGTGGGTATACTCGGCTTTGCACTATCAGCCGAGGAGTCCCACATATCCCCCCGCCTCCCCCAGGCGGGACGGAATGCATAAAGCATTTCCTGACGCAAAAAAAAAAAAAAAAAAAAAAAAGGTTAGGTTGGGGCCGAGTGGTGGGGGTGACCCGCCACAGGGGGTGGACCAACAGGCGCTTACAGCTCCCATTAAGTGGAGCCTTAGCCTGCCATCCCAAGACCGCAGTGCGTAGACTTCATGTCTACATCCTTCTCGAGGTGACCCTGTTTCTACTTAACACTGCGGATCTAGACTGGAGAGTCGATAAACACTCCTGAGGGTGGTGCTTCGGCGGCGCCCTCAGTACCGGGTCGGGGCCGATGAGGCTGCAGTGCCGAAAGGGCCTGACCCGGACCGGGGGGGGGATGTCCCCATTTATGGGGACAAGTTGTGTTCCTCGTCCTCTGCGTGAGGGCGGGGGTCAGGCGTCGGGGTCACTTGCCCCTCTTCCAGGAAGGGTATTGTGACCCCGGAGGTGGAAAGAAGGAAAACTTTTAAAAACCCGTGAGGATACACGTAAAAATCTGAGGTGGAGAGAAGGAAAACTCGAAATGAAACCCGTGAGAAAACACGTTAAAACCAGAGGTGGAGAGAAGGAAAACTCGAAATGAAACCCGTGAGACAACACGTTAAAATCAAAGGTGGGAAGAAGGAAAACTTGTAAAAACCCGTGAGTAAACACGTAAAAATCAGGTGGGCGTGCTGACGCCCCTGCCGTGGTGTAGGCGGGGTGCGGAAGCCGCCACTTCGGAGGCCTGGGGTGTCCTTCGGGGGAAGGCGCCTCAGCAATGGCCTCGGGATGGTGCGCGCGGTTGTTCCCGCGCGCCTCCCAGGAGAGCGGGCAGGTCAAACTGCCCGCAAACGGAGGAGGGCCCGGCTCAGGCTGGGCATAGCCGCCGGGGTCGCGGCTGAATGCCAACGCGCTCCCGTTGCCCCGGCATCAAGGCCCTCGAGGAACACCGTCAGGTTTTAGTGGGTAGACTCGGCCTAGCACCCTAATGTCGAGGAGTCCCACATACCCCCCTGCCACCCCCCTACGGCAGGACGGGATGCATAAAGCATTTCCTGACGCAAAAAAAAAAAAAAAAAAAGGTTAGGTTAGGTTAGGTTAGGTTGGGTTAGGTTAGGTTAGGTTGGGGCCTAGTGGTGGGGGTGAGGGGCCTAGTGGTGGGGGTGACCCGCCACAGGGGGTGGACCAACAGGCGCTTACAGCTCCCATTAAGTGGAGCCTTAGCCTGCCATCCCAAGACCGCAGTGCGTAGACTTCATGTCTACATCCTTCTCGAGGTGGCCCTGTTTCCACTGAACACTGCGGATCTAGACTGGAGAGTCGATAAACACTCCTGAGGGTGGTGCTTCGGCGGCGCCTTCAGTACCGGGTCGGGGCCGATGAGG
The DNA here is from genome assembly GCA_907165235.1 of Zeuzera pyrina. Taxonomy (NCBI): domain Eukaryota; kingdom Metazoa; phylum Arthropoda; class Insecta; order Lepidoptera; family Cossidae; genus Zeuzera; species Zeuzera pyrina. The sequence goes on from OU015632.1 coordinate 23,493,110, forward strand.
CTGCAGTGCCGAAAGGGCCTGGCCCGGACAAGGGGGGGTAATTCGTCCTTTCAAAGGACAGGGGTTTGTTGTCGTCACCTTACCCCTCTGCTTTCAGAGGGGAAAGGTTGTCGAGCGCTTTGGCGCGGTGTTGTGTTTTTGTGTTCTCTGCGGAGGACACAAAGTCAAGGCGGAACGCGCTCGGCGGCACTAACCCTGTCGCCGGGTGGCGTGTGGAGGGTGGACCGGCACCAGCCGCCCTCCCCGGGACCCCGCGCAGTCACTTCAACGACCCCCGTGTCGGTGCTAAGGGGGTACGTCGTGGCTGTGCGGACCGACGACGGGCTTGCCTTCATTGGCCGGCCCAAGAGAAGGAAAACTTGAAACAAACCCGTGAGCGAACACGTAAAAACCTGTGGGTACCTGGGGACCCCCACAGTATTTACCCTTCTCCTCGGAATGGACGTCACCCGGGGAGTGACCTTTAATTCGTTCCATGTATCCTAGTCCCCCGTGAAAAGGGGACGATTATGAATATGAGTACACGAAAATCCAAAAGAATAAAAAACTATCAGGGGAAGAAAGTGGAAGAGAAGGAAAGTGTAGAAGTGGAGATACATAGGGACGAGGTGGAAGTAATGTCCGACTGCTCGTACTCGAGCGAAGCTAGTAGTTCGAGACTGACCCGTGAATACTTGGAGGCCAGTGCTCCGGGAATGACTCGTGAATTCTGGGAAAGTATGTGCAATGAGTCCTCGGATTCTGACGCAGTAAAACGTCGTATGTTGGATAAGCATCCTTGGTACAAAAAACTTTTAGTCGAGAGGAAGCTAAGGGCAGTACACGGAATCGGGAGAGGTAGAGGCCGACCGCCCACCACAGGGGAATACGTTGGTCTCGCTAAAGCCAAGCGAGACCTCGTCGAAGCACAGGAGCAGGAAATGGCGCTTCAAGCCGAGCAGGAGATGGCGCAAACGGCAGAGGAGCTCAGGCGCACTGGGTCTTCGCGCCTGAGTGAGTCGTCGTCGGCAGAAGAGGAGCACGATGATCAAGCAAACTTGGCTGCGGACCACCACGCAATCATAATGAAGGGTTTGGCTGCCATAGAGAAGGTGTCTAAAACGTCTGGTAATCTAAAGGGCACATTCCAAAAAGCCCTGAATGACGCGGTTGCCTCAATCAGAGGAGTTACGGAGGGAATCGTTTCCAGAACCTCAACGGAGGAAACTCGAAGGCTCCAAGGAGAAAATAATTGCCTACGTGCGGTAATTGTGGAGCTCCGTTCTCAGATGGCGGAACTGAGGGCAGAGGTATCGAAAGTCGCAGGTCGTCCTGGGCCTTCCACACTCAGCTCGACCGTAAGGGATGAAACAGTGTCTCCCTTATTTGAGGAGATGGCGCGATCCATTATTGCGCAAGTTAGCACAATGGTCAATGCCAGGTTTCAAGGATTGGAAGACAGGCTCCTTCCTGAGAAGCGGTTTAGGCCCACATCTCTGGAGTCCAGCGTTGTTGTTTCGGCACCACTGTCCGGCGTCGACAATAGGAGAAAAAAAAAAGGAGAAAAGAGGAAGAGGTTGTTATCGGCGTCGTCAAGTACGGAAACAACCCCACAGCCACGTAAGATACCCCCCGTGCCGACTTCCAACGAAGAGGCGTTTAACGTGGTAGTTCGCAGGGGTAAAAAGAAGACTCCTGGGGGAACGTCTCAGCTCCCCTCCAAGGACCCTAAACAGAAACCCAAGGGGAAACGCAAGGGCAAAAAGTCCAAGAAGAAGCCAAAGCTCCGCGTGCCTAGGTCGTCGGTGGTTGTGCTCACAATACTGCCGGATGCAAAGCACAAAGGTGTGACATATGCCTCCGTTCTCACGGAGGCGAAAGGCAGGATAAACCTCGGCGACCTGGGCATCACGGAGCTGAGGTATCGGAAGGCGGCAACTGGGGCCGGGATTTTGGAACTACCGGGCACCACCAGTGTAGAAAAGGCTGACTCCCTGGCGTCCAAGCTCAGGGAGACTTTGAGTCCAGAGATCGTACGAATCTCCAGGCCCACGAAATGTGCAGAGTTGCGCATATCGGGCCTGGATGATTCCGCGTCGGTGGCCGACGTTTCTGCGGCCGTTGCTACGAAGGGGGGATGCGCCATCGAGGCGCTGAAAGTGAGCGAGATACGTCGTGCTCCCTCTGGCTTAGGCTCTGCCTGGGTTCGGTGTCCGGTGGAGGCGGCAAAGAAGGTGGCGGATGGCCGCTTGTTGGTGGGATGGGTCTCGGCTATGGTGCAGATCTTGGAGCCGAGACCGATGAGGTGTTACAGGTGCCTTCAATTGGGGCACCTGCGGCTAAACTGCACGTCTGAGGTGGACCGAAGCGGCGAGTGTTATCGCTGCGGCCAAGAGGGTCACTTGGCCGGCACGTGTAAGGCGGCACCTCATTGCTCGTTGTGTGCTGCCAGCGGCCTGCCGGCCAATCATATATCTGGGGGGCAAAAATGTGAAGGGGCTAAGCCCAAAAAGAGCAGGGGCACGGTGACAATTGCCGCTGCCCCGACAGTACCCACTGTGGTAAGAGCAGAGGAGATGGCCACCGATTAAGGCCCTCTCCAGAGACCATCGCCTTCGGGCGAGCATATGCTCCACCGTTCTGTCGGCGGAGTGCACATAGAGGCTTGGGGTGACTTTCGGGGGAGGGTCACTCCTCATATAGCCTCGAGATGGCGCGCGCGGTGTTCCCGCGCGCCTCTCCGGAAGTCGGGCAGGCATAGGCCCGCCCAAAAATGAGATGAGGCCGGCGTTTGTGCTGGCCATTGCCGCCGGGGCCGCGGAAGAATGCTAACGCACCCCCGTTGCCCCGGCATCAAGGCTCTCGAGGAACACCGTCAGGTTTTAGTGGGTATACTCGGCTTTGCACTATCAGCTGAGGAGTCCCACATATCCCCCTGCCATCCCCCATGGCAGGACGGAATGCATAAAGCATTTCCTGACGCAAAAAAAAAAAAAAAAAAAAAAGGTTAGGTTAGGTTAGGTTAGGTTAGGTTAGGTTAGGTTAGGTTAGGTTAGGTTAGGTTAGGTTAGGTTAGGTTAGGTTAGGTTAGGTTAGGTTAGGTTTGGGACTCGAGGTGGCGCTGGAGAAGTGCGAGGCCGTTTGCTTTCACGGTCCTCGCAAAGCGCCACCTGCGGGATCCCACATCGTAATAGGTGGCACTCGCATCGAGATCCGGCCTCATATGAGGTACCTAGGCCTGATACTCGATGCCCGTTGGAGTTTCCGCGAGCACTTCCGGCAATTGGCCCCCCGTCTCGTAAGGGCATCAGGCGCGCTGAAAAGGCTGATGCCCAATATGGGGGGGCCTAAGGGGGGATACCGCCGCCTCTATATGGGGGCGGTGCAATCAATGGCGCTCTACGGAGCGCCAATCTGGATAGGGACCCTGACGGCACCAAACGTCGCTAATTTAAGGCGCCCACAACGGGCGATGGCCGTCGGGGTTATTCGTGGATATCGCACCGTCTCCTTTGAGGCGGCGTGCGTTCTAGCCGGAAGCCCTCCCTGGGATTTAGAAGCGGAGGTGCACGCCACTGTGTACGAGTGGCGTGCGGGTCTACGTTCTGTTCGGCAAGACCCACTACCCAGGGAGGTTGAAACGCGGAGACTCCAGGCCCGACGGTCCATAATGGAGAAGTGGGAGAGGCGGCTGGCAACACCAAACGCCGGCCGCCGGACCGTTGAGGCGATCCGTCCGGTGTTGAAGAACTGGACGGAAAGGAAGACGGGGTCGTTGACCTACCGGCTGACGCAGGTGCTGTCGGGGCATGGCTGCTTCGGCACGTACCTGTGCCAAATAGCCGGGCGTGAGTCGACGACCGAGTGCCACCACTGCGGCCGCGACGAAGACACGGCGCAGCACACATTGGAGGAATGCTCGGCGTGGGCCGAGCAGCGTCGTGCGCTCGTCGCGGCGGTGGGGAGAGACCTCTCGCTGCCGGCTGTTGTAAAATCGATGGTCGGTAGCGAGGAGGCATGGCTGGCGGTTCTCACCTTCTGCGAGGACGTAATCTTGCAGAAGGAGGCGGCGGAGCGGGAGCGGGAAAACGATCCGCTCTCCCAATCAATCCGCCGCCGGAGAGCCGGGGCCCGGAGGAGGGTCTTCCACACCCTTCTCCCCCCCACCTAGGGGCTCGGGGGTGACGTTCGGGGGAGCGTCACCCCCATCTTAACAGCCCCGGGAGGGCGCGCGCGGTGTTCCCGCGCGCCTCCCACGCAGTACATAAATAGGGCAGGAGCGGCTCCACCCTCCTGCCTATAAAGGGATGAGCCCGGCGCATCAAACGCGCTGGGCATCGCCGTCGGGGTCGCGGAAGAATAAAAATCCGTACCCGTGGCCCCGGCATCAGGCGCCCCGGAGGAACACCGTCAGGTTTTAGTGGGTATACTCGGCTTTGCACTATCAGCCGAGGAGTCCCACATATCCCCCCGCCTCCCCCAGGCGGGACGGAATGCATAAAGCATTTCCTGACGCAAAAAAAAAAAAAAAAAAAAAAAAAAAGGTTAGGTTAGGTTAGGTTAGGTTTTTTTTTTTTTTTTTTTTTTTTTTTTTTTTTGGAACTTTATTAAAGCTTTGACCATGGATTGAGGGGACGCTATTGGCCTACATCCCCTCTCTCCCGATACAAAAGGTTACAAGTTAAAAATAGACAAAACATAAATTAGCAGAAGGCTAGCTATAGCTACTTATAGTAAAGGTTATACAATGCAAAATAAGACAAGTAAGTAATAATAGAACAATGGTAGACAATAAAAGATAATATAGAATTTAGTCTAAAGTTAATTGATAAGCTAACATAATTAATTACTAAGATTAGCAAGGGTAATCGCATAAGTTATACATCACAGATAAGACAATCGGTGCTATACATAGAGCAAAAGAGAGAGCAAGTGTCACAATTAAATAGCTTAAAATAGGATTAGATTAAAATACTTAGTTGCTAAGATAAGACATAACAAGAGATTAGATTTAAATTCAAAGTAGCTTAGGTGCTAAGATTAGCAAGGGTAATCACATAAGTGATGCATCAGAAATGAGACAATTGATGCTAAACATAGAGTAAAATAACTTAAAAATAATTAGTTACTAACATTAGTAGAGCAATCGCATGGTTGTACATTGGCAATGAAGTAACTGGTGCTCAACATAGAGCAAGAGTAAACAAACATAATAATAAAATAATTTAAAATTAATCGATTTAAAATATTTGGTAAATAATAGAAGTGAAAATAAAAGTATATACAATGATTATAATACAATGGAAGTGATAAGATGATACACAAGATGGAGCATTAAAATTTAGGCATAACATGTGATTAGATTGAATTAGATCAGACTGGGCTGAGGCAATGTAATAGAAAACAATCAAGTTAAACAATCAAATAAAATAAAAGAAGCATGTAAATGAAATGAAAATACAATATTTTAGAGAAAATCTTGAGCACTTGTTAAATGTAAATCAAATAAATTAAAACGCAGACATTTCGCGTATGAAGAAGACAGTGTGAGCGATGGTATCAACAACTCCGCCAGAATCCCAAGTCATTAAATTTAGTGTGATGACGAAATGAAAGGGTCGTTGACCCGTGCCTGACAACGCGCCGACGCCGAAGCGCGCCTCGCGAATCATCGACGCCCCGACGCCGCGTCACCGCGTCACCGCTTCACCGCGTCACCGCGTCATCGCTTCAGCGCTTCACCGCGTCGCCGAAGCGCGCTTCGCGAATCGCCGACGCCATGACGCCGCGTCCCCGCGTCACCGCTTCACCGCGTCACCGCTTCACCGCGTCATCGCGTCAGCGCTTCACCGCGTCGCGGAAGCGCGCTTCGCGAATCACCGACGCCATGACGCCGCGTCCCCGCGTCACCGCTTCACCGCGTCACCGCTTCAGCGCGTCACCGCGTCACCGCGTCACCGCTTCACCGCTTCACCGCGTCACCGCGTCGCAGCGACGCCGCGACGCCGTGACGCCGCGAAGCAGGAAGAAAACAATTGAGAAATTTGCAAGGGTTGGCAGAGTAAATTGACCCATCGCCCACAATGTGTTGATGAAAAGGGGGAGTGATAAATCAACGAATCAACAGGTGTGTTATAATATATAATATTTTTTTTTTTTTTTTTTTTTTTTTTTTTTTTTTTTTTTTTTTTTTTTTTTTTTTTTTTTTTTTTTTTTTTTTTTTTTTTTTTTCCCCTTTGATCAGTCAGCATAGGAAATCAATGTAAAAATAAAGGAAACAACACGTCACAGTAAAGCACAATACGATAAAACAGTCACACAATGAAGCGTCACAACAGAATAAACACAATATGAACAACAGAATACAAAATGTACCTTAAATACAACAGAATACAAAATGTACCCCAAATACAATATAATAATATGGAGCTGTAAATCGATAAGTCACATAGTGAAGGGCAACACACCCCGTACGCGATCATAAAGACATAAAAATAACAGTGCATAGCACATACTGTACAATACGGCGGCTGTTCGCCACCCCTAACAAAATAGCTCGCGATCCCCTGCGCACGACCAGCCCACTCGTAGGAGGGAAAGAGATTAGGGAGGGAGGGCGTATCGACGTGATGACGCTATTGGCGCGACCGGCGCACCAAGTGCTGGGTTAGGGGCATTATACTTTTTGAGTTGCCTGATAACACAAGAGACATGACCGTGGAACGAGTCTATAGTACTTTGCTTAGAGATGACTTGAGAGAGAGAAAATGGGTCAATGTCAAAGTGGTGACACGCGAGGAGGTGGTGGGAGCGAGAGGCCTCGAACCGGGGACACTCTTGTATGAGGTGGGTAAGAGTCTGGGGGGTGTTAGAGTCACACGGGCAGCAGTCGGAGTCAGCGATTTTGAATCGGTGGAGATACGCTCGATGATAGCCGTGGTTGGTCAAGAACTGGGTGATGGGAAAGTCGAGCTTGATCTCCTGCATGTAGCGCTCAAAAGAGGGGAAATCTGGAAGAAGGGTCTTTAAGTGCACGGTGTTGTCCAAATTGGCGTAGAGGTTCGCCCTGACCTGCTCCGCCTCCGTCTTGTTGATATATTTGATGTGGCTAATAGGGGTGAAACAGTGCTGAGGCCGAGTATGGAGTACAGCAGCCTTCTTGGCGGCCGTGTCAGCCAACTCGTTGCCGAGCACCCCGCTGTGACCCCTAATCCAGAAGAACTTGGGATCAAAAGGGAGCGAATCGTGAGAGTGAAAGAGAATCCTGTGGATCTGAACCGCCATGGGGTAGTGAGTATTAGCATTCGCAAGCTCCGCGAGCGCGGACCTGCTGTCGGAAAAGATCTGACAGCGTCCGATCCGCCTGGCAACAGCCCACTCGCAGGCCCTGAGAATGGCTAACATTTCGGCCTGGTACACCGAATTGACCGAGTGTAGTTTGATTTTCCTTGTTAGGGTCTCGCCGCCGGGGCCAACAGCGACAAGCGCCGCTCCCACGACGCCGTCGTGCCGGCTGCCGTCCGTGTACACCTGCCACGCGTCGGGCTCGGCGACGCTAGCATGCTCTTCAGCCGTGTCGAGGGCGCGGAACACGATGCCGGCCCTCGCGGCCGGATGCGGTAAGTCCACGGGCAGCGCAGGCTGTTCGATAGGTAAGTCGGTAGGGAGGTGCCTGGAGTATCCGCAGATCCGAGTGAGCTCGTTGTCGGCGAGCTCTCGGATCTTGTCCGGCAGGGGAACGAGGCGGGCGAGGGTGATAGCGACTGGGGTGCTGACTGTTTTGAACCCCTGTATGATCTTGATGGAAATGAGCCGTTGAAAAGAGAGCAGGCGATCACAGATGTATCTGTTACGGAGGACCTTCGACCATACGCTTGAAGCATAGGCAATGATAGGTACAATAACTTGTTTGTAGATAGTGGCGATATTATCCGGATGGACCCCCCATGTGGGCCTAGTGAAAATGCAAATCTTGTAAAATAAGAGCCTAACTTTGTTGAGCACATACTCTACGTGTTTACTGAAGTTGAGCTTTCGATCAAGGATGACCCCGAGGTATCTGATGTGTTCGCTGTGCTCGATACGGACTCCGTGCATGTCGATGGCGCAGCGTCGCGACTTGGGGGTGAAAGATATGAGCTGAGTTTTGGCAGGGCTAAATTCGAGCTTGTTGCGGTCTCCCCAGCGGACAATTTGTATGAGAGCCTGGTTGGCGTTGTATTCTAAGTCACGTACCTTCGCCGCGTGAACCAACAAGAGGACGTCGTCCGCGAACGCCTGAAGATGACAGCCGTCGGGGAGAGGGGAGGTAAGGAGGCCGTCGAGTATGATGTTCCAGAAGGTCGGCCCACAGACCGACCCCTGGACACATCCACGAGTGGTAGTCTTAGTGGCGAGGTGATCCGCCAGCGTGAGCTTGACCGTCCGGTCGGTAACATAGTTCTTGAAGATGGCGAAGATGTTCGACGGGCAGCCGATCTCCCGCAGACGCTGGAATATGGACGGCCACCAGGCACAGTCGAAGGCCGCGCGTATGTCGAGGGAAACTGCAATGACTTGCTCACCTCGAGCGATCGCGCCCTCAACCACCCGCAGCGCTGCCCCGATGGCTCCCGCGGTGGACCTCTGCTGCCGGAAGCCGAACTGCCCGTCGCTCATGTTCGACGTCTTATACATGTGATAGGTGAGCCTGTTGATGAGGAGTTTCTCGAGCAGTTTGCCGAATACGGGGATGAGCCCAATGGGCCGAAAATCGGCCAGGTTAGCATGTTCAGCACGCCCGGGTTTGGGAATTATTTTAACAACAGCGCTTTTCCAGCTGCTCGGGAAATATCCCAACTGCAAGCACCTGTTCATGAGAGTGGTGACAAGATCAGGGAACGCCCCGGCAAACTCCGAAACAATGTCCGCTGTGAGGTGGTCCTCGCCAGGGGCGCGCTTGGGGCTCATGGTTTTAAGAGTATCTAAGATTTCCCGATGCGTAAACGGAGGTTCGTCCTCGGTACAGGTGGGTGAGGGCATGGCCTCGCGCAGCTCCTTGTGATAAGGAGTGGAATCCGGAGTGTCATCAGGATAGAATTGCTCGAGAAGGGCCCGAGCGGTGTCGACGACGTTGGTGGTGTACGTGCCGTCAGCCAGTCGAAGGGTGGATGGGGGCTGAGAGACAGGGCGGGCTTTGATGAGCCTGTTGGTGACGGACCAGACATCCTCTTTGCCCTGACGTTGGCAGAAGGCTTTGAAGTGATCGGTAGCCGCAGCACAGAAAGCTACGGAGTAAGCTTTCCTGAGAGCAGCTTTGCTCTCGAGAAGCTCCTTGAGAGGGGAGCGACGACGAACCGCCTTGCGGAGCCGATGGTGATTGGCTATGACCTCGAGCTTGAGTTTCTGGAGCTCCCCGCTCCACCAGAGCGGGCCGCGCTTGCGAGAGCGTGCCCTGGGAAACAGGGCATCACTGGCGTCTTGGATGACGCGGGTGAGAAGCTGTACGCACTGCTCGATCTGGTGAGGAGAGTATTCAGATACAGAGTGGGGGGAAGGGAGTTTGTCGGCGATGCTCTCAGCGAAGCGCTGCCTCACCTCATCCCAGATACGTTCCGAGAGGTTGTATTTAAATGTGGTGGCGCTAATATTTTTGGCGACAAAATTTTGGCCAATGGAGAGTTTGAACCTAATAAGATTGTGATCGGTCGATGGACACGCGTCGAGGTCAACGCGCCAGTCAGACACCCCTATCCCAGTCCGATTACTGACGAGGGTGAGATCAATGATGGACTCCCTAGTTCTGTTATTGCACGATGATTCATATGTGGGCACATCGCCACAGTTGCAGACCGCGAGATCGTGCGCCAGGACGATATCTAGAACGGCATCGCCGCGCCTGTTGCCGGAGGCCGACCCCCAGGCGGGATGCCAGCCGTTAAAATCTCCAGCTATCAACGCGGGCGCGCCAGCATAACGGCCGAGGACCAATTCCAGCTGAGCCAAAGCGCGACTAGGGTCGCGCCTCGGCTCAACGTAAACCGAAGCCAAGAGGACAGCGGGTCCCCCGGCGCGCCCAAGCCTGGCCACGCTCAGATTGGAGGTGGAGACCTCGGTGTCTCCGAAAGCCGACAACTTGCTGGATTTGATGAGGATGGCCGATTTGACACGGGCCTGCGTCTTGTACTGATACACAGAGTATCCCGTGACGCTAGGGATAAAGCCATGCTTGTCGGTATACGGTTCTACGACAAAACAGATGTCACATTTGTTCTTGGCAATAAAGAGCGCGAGCTCATGCTGCGCGTTGCGGCTTCTAGCCAGATTGATCTGCACACATGATATTAAAGGGGAGGGTGAGATGGGAGGGTTTGTATGCTTGCGTATGGTGTAATTATCCATAAACTGTTCGGAATTTAATATTATCTATCATGTGTTGGACAACTGGGCATCTATCTGAGTTGGCTCGGTGGTTGTGAGTGCGCAGATTAGTGTTAGCATTCGCGGCCCCTCGCGCGTCCCCTCGCGCGTCAGCTCGCTTATAGCAGTGGAAACACTTGGCGGTGTTGCGATTGCTCTTGGTGGGACAGTCCTTGAGCTCATGCTCCTCTGAGGCGCAGTGAGCACAAACCGTCGCATTGCCGGTGCACCTTTTCTTGGTGTGGCCGAAATGCAGGCATTTGCTGCACTGTAGGAGAGGGACGTAGATATCAGCGTGGACCCGCTGATGCTCGAGGTTAACCTTGACAACACTCATGACCGCCCTCCAGGCGGCCGGAGTGGCCATGAAGACGGCGTTGCAGAGGCGCGGGTTCCTATTTGTTCTGACATATTTAAAGGTTATGTCATCAGGGCCCGCAATTTTGTCCCTGATGGCATCATTTTGGTCGGTGATGATTGCCGCCAGCTGATCCGTGGGGATATCCTTCGGAACCCCCTTGAGTACGAACATGGGTTTAAGATCCTGCGGGGCATGAGCCTGAATAGGGAGGTCGCTAGCTTGGATTTTGTCGAGTGCAGCCTGTCTCTGGATTGCACTGTCAAAGTCTATGGCGATACGGTTGCCCGACACATACCTGACGCCAGAAGGAGCGAAGTTGGTGTGGCGGAAGGAGATAGACTTCTTCCATATAGCATGTGTGTCGGCAGAGGAGGCGGAGTCAGAGCTGTTCTGGGGGGAGACGATCAAGGTCGACTTGTGAGGAAAGGTTTTTGGCCCTTTGGCCTGGGGGGAGTCATCGGAAACCACCGAGGCATAAGTGCGAGTGGAGGCGGGAGCAGTGCCCGCACTCGTCGACTGGGAGATACTGGTGCAGGC